>CAUJRU010000037.1:1873247-2473247 GCA_963277665.1 Viscum album
AGGGGTTTTTTTCATCCAGTGGTAGAAGGTTTTTAGGATGGTTTTTAATTAAGAGTTATATGAGATTCCATCAGATAGAAAGATCTATTTCCTAATATTGTTAGTTTTGGGAGAATATATAGTTTCTATATAAACTTACCTGATGAAAAAATATATATTTTCGAGTTTAAGGATCAGTTGGATGATCTAGAAGAAATAGGGTTCATATGACCATGTTGTTCACCACATATTTATTATGTTCATTTATCCATGAAGGATGATGGTAATTAGAACTTATGTGAGGACTATCGAAGCTTGAACCCGATGATGATCGAGAATCTATATAATTTTATATGCATTGATGATATATTAAATTAGATAAGAGGTTCCCAAATTTCCTCTATGATTTACTTGAGATCAGTGAATCATTAATTTTAAGTGAGACCAATATACATATCATAGAAAAAATTTATGAGGAGGTATGGCTTGTATGAGTTTATATTGATTCCATTTGGGTTGAATAATTCGTATACAATATTCATGTACTTGGTGAATTAGATCATTCTACATTTTATAGATTAGTTTATGATGGTTTTCATCAATGATATGGAAAATTTCAGTCATTATAGGATCCCTTCCAACATCTTGACATCATATTGAGAACATTAACAGGGAATTGAATTAACACTATGCTAGAAAATGATGTTTTTTGATTGATAATTTGCACATCTTGGTCTATGTCATATTAGATATTGGAGTGACATTGGTCCTATTTAAGGTTCCATCGATTGTATCTTAGGTGAATAAAAATAATTTCATTGAGATTTTATGTTTTTTGGGTTTACCAGGTTATTACTGATGATTCATCAAGGATTTATCCCATATGATATCCCTGATTTTGGTGATGACCAAAAATGGGGTGATGTTTTTTTGGGACGATTGATTTGAGAGATTTTTTAGGATTTGATGTGTTGGATTACCTCATAACCTATTCTAAACTCTCATGTGATAGGTAAGGCATATATTGTGTACTAAGATGCAAGAGTTGGTGTTGGATAAGTCTTGGTGAAGGAGGACTGTGTTTTTTCTTATGTCTCAAGATTGATGATAAAACTTTTGGGGAATTATACTGATGATGATATAGATACAATATTGGTATTATAGGCCTTGAGATGTAAGAGACACTACATTTTGGTCAGTAGGATTGTGGTGGACATAACCACAAGTGACTCAATTACGCCTTTTCTCAGCCACACATACACCTTTGGTAGAGTATGTGGGCCATGTATCTTATATATTTCATATTTGAGTTGGACTGTACATTAATAAATAGAAATTTCATTATTTATGTACTGAGTTATAAGATGAAAATTGTGGAAGTGTGGGGGTCTTGTGTTAAGTAGTTTATAATGGAACTCTTGGATGAAATGTGTCTATATATTCATGTGTCCCTAGGAGTAGATGCTCATAATTTTACATATTTTATACCAATGTTGTTGGATTAGATCATTAAAAAAAATATTTTATATATAGTTATTAACTCTAAGGGAGAGTTTATATATTGTGGAGTCACTATAATGATTCCCTCTTGGAATAAGTAAAACTCTTCTTTTCTATGGCCAGTTATGGGTTTCTATGGGTTTTCATGAGGAGATGATAATAGATCTTCATTATTCTAGATGGAATGATAATCCATGTAGTAAAAATATGCATTCAGATGTCCATAGAGTTTTGGTTGCAAAGAGTTAAGGAGGTTGTAGGATTCGTAGTGAGAATATTCGTCTATCAAGAAGTGAAAACTCAACACTAAGGATACTGGTGTTGTTACAATCTTTCCCCATTCTAAAATAAATTTGGGATGAGTTCCCAATGAATTTGGAGACTAGATAACACCTAACATTATAAAATAATGATGTAGTATGGGTGATTGCGGATCAATTGAAATAGGCACCCCACACTATTCACAATCATGAGACCTTCACATCTTATGATCTTGGTAGTATTTATGCGAGGGAGATAGTTTAGTTTCATGGTTTTATGAGGAGTATCATTATAATAGATATCCTTGTTACACATATCATATCTATAAGGGTAATTATAATACATTGAGATCATAGGTTCTTCTACGACCTACCTAAAATCAACAGATGGATGACCAATGAAAATATAATATTCCTATTTTGGAGCATATGTTATGAGAATTTTTATTATATTTTAGTGGTTTGGAGGATAAGTATTTGAATGTCATACTGTTTTAATATAACAACAACTTCAATAAATCAATCCAGATTGAACCATTTTTTGGATTTAAATTAAAGGAAATACAATTCACATATTTATAGGTTTTAGTTAGGTGAGTCCATGGTTATTAGACATAGTCTTGTGCATGAGATGTATGATAAGGATAAGTTGATTAGGAGATTTTTGGTGACCACATATAGAACGAATAAATATTATAATTACCATTTTTTATTACATATTTAATTTTAGGTGGGTCATTATGTTTTCCTTTATGTGTCTCCAAGGTTGGGGATACTCCATATGAGAAATCAAGGAAAGAAATTGGATAGATTTTATGGGCTATTCAAGATAGTGGAAATATTTAGTCTACTATAATATTGATTAGTGCTTCCCCAGCACTGCAATTCCATTAATGATGGGTTTCATGCGTCGGATATTTAGTGATATAATCCCAAAACTTCACATATCTAGATGTTGATAACATCAGTCCATGTGTATATGCTTAATTTGTAAAGATTATGATACATATTATAGACTATAGTGAGAATTATATTTGATGAATGTCAATTCCCATAGATTGAGTGTATTGGTATCATGGGCATGTACAAGACCATACACAGTTTAGGGATTTTGACATGTGAGCATAGTGGCCTAACATGTTCTCCAAGACCCCACAATGATTCAAGGATTTGATTGGGGATTATATGTTATTTGGTGGAGAGGTTGTATGATTTCATATTTTCATGCTATGTACCTATTTATTCATGTTTGAACAACTTTATTATGGATTATTTTTCATGTTAATCGTTTTTGGTTGATTTTTTTGTTTAGTGGTGGAGATATTTTTACATGAATTGTCATAATTTTCAGTGAGGGATGTTTTTTAAGTAATATAGTATATGTATAAATGATTGTAAGTGATTATAGATGTTTTATATGGGTTTGGAATGAATCAGATATGGTTTGGTTTCTTTATAAAAAAACTAGATTAGAGATGTATGCAAGCCACTTTCACATCGTGAATGGTTTACACAATGTGAATGTGTTTCCCAAAATATTATATGAACTAGTTGAGAGTGTGAAATGGTTACAGGCTATAAAATGGGATCACATCATGATTATTTTTATAGAGGATATATTATGTAGGGGAAATAGATTTTTAAAAGTATATTATAAATCATTTTATTCATGTTTTGAATTGGGTACATGTCGTGAATATTGTGTGACCAGTAGTTTTATAGAACATTGTGTATATGGTTTTATTTCATCCACCATGCAGCTTCTTCTATCTAAACCTAGGAAAATCTATATTATTCATGAGTGATTCATTCCCTTATATATGTCTTTATGTGGAGTATATTATTTTGCTACTTACTACACATTGGATTTCCTCTTTCCTCCAATATTGTGCATTAAAGTTCTGTGGTCTCTAAATAGTTATTGAACTAGTCTTTGATCATGATATTTGTGTGATCCTAGTTTTTCCTTGGTATCTCCTTCACCTATGTTATTGAATGGGTTTCCTTGTTTATAGTGTTTTATGGATGACCAAATAATGGTAGGTGGTCTAAAATAAAGGCCAATGGTCTATTTAATCTGTTTAAGAGTGCTCAATATTATGTGATTGTGACATGTCAACATGTTAATTAATTAATAAAATAATGGGTGTTCATCATCTTGTGTTTAGTCAACTCCTTATATCCCATTGGATCTACTAGTTTTGAAACTAGGATTTTGGTTACGTTTAGGGTGAGGTTACTCTTGAATAATAATGAATTCTCTAATGGATTAAACATTTTTTACATTAACATGAAACCTTAGATGACTACTCATGAAAAATTATCCTTAAAGTGGATTACTTGTTTATTAATGTGACTTGTAATAATTTCATCTGAGATTGGTGTTTATACTTGGATGATAATGGAATAACATATAATCTATGTAATGAAAGGGTAATTGAAAGACAAATGGTAATTCTATAGATTGATTACTGTGTCGTATGATGTTATGTTGTATTTATCATTTCTTTATGGATTATGTTGTGATTCATGCAGAAATTATTATATAGAGGGTTTGGGAATCTAATGCTTTAATTATTATAAGGGTTGACCAAGTTATGATAAAATGAATATATAGAGGGATTTGACTGGTTATGATGAAATTCGTATACATAGGGACTGTCCAAGTTGTATTGTAATGATTATAGGGATTGGTCAGGTTATGTTTTAATGATTTTAGATATTGGACTTGTTATGCTATTATGATAACAGGTATTGGGCCGATTATGATGCAATTCATGTTTGTCATGGACTGGTTATGCTAAAATTCTTATATAGAGGGATTTTTTTGTTATGATGGAATTATCCCCACATAATTATGAATAAGGGTGATTTTTATAATGTATTAATAGAATAAGAAATACTCATATTTTATGCCTTTGTTTTATAAACTAACTATTATAATGGTTTTGTAAAGATTCAATGGTGTTTACGTACAATGTTTTACAGAAAACCTATTTGGGCTACCATTTGGTACTCATGAAGATTACATGGATGCAGGTTTTTATAAGGATATGGGGCATTATTTTTTATATTTTCTTTCTATATGGTTTTTAGTATAGATATAGGACCAACCCAGGATTCAGGACTAAGGCCATTGGATTTTATTTATGTTATCTTAGTCTTTTATTTATAATACTTCAATCATGTCATTTAGTTACATTTAAGCATTATATTACATGCTTTATTATTATCCAGTTTACTTGGATCTTCCATTACATTATATTTATAAAATGTATTATAATCTCTATTTGAATAAATTTGATTATTTTTAGTTAATATATTTTTACGGCTCTATAACAAGGGGTATAGTCTCCACACTATGATTTATATACCCCTGGCACTAGTCAAGAACCACAAAAAAGAAAGAGGCACACATGAGGAATATCAAATAACCTGATTTGGCCATGTGATAGAGTTCCATATAGAAGGAAATTACACTATAATTTTAAAAAAATATCCCCCTAAAATTTTTCCACCCAAAATTAAAATACATCTACATCACAACCCAGGAAAATCTAAAGGAGAACAAATTATGCATTTAAATTCCATCATAAAAATTTAACCAATATTGATTTTCTTATACCTTAAAACATTATTATTTCAGTAAATAATATGAATAACTTCCTAAGACTCATAAATCTCAATCCGAACACTTTTCTTTTTTAAAAAATGAAAAACAAATCAAAAAAAATCATACCATTTATATGTTATTCATAGTTTCTCTATCAATAACATATAACCTTGCTATTTTTTGGAAATTATTTTTTGATCCCCACCACAATCATTCTTCCTAGTAAATATATTTTCTTAATTCCCACACTCTCCACATTTAAAATATATAATTTTTTTCACCCCTTTAGAATAACATTATTCCTCCCAATTGAACTAATAGAAATATTAATTTTTATATGGAATTTTATTTCTATATTACCTCCCTTATCACATATAAAACATATTCATATTGTGTTGATACATATCCTTAGGTGGTTTTTCTGACATTCTTGACATTTAAAAAGTTAAATATGTTTTCCCTCTATGGTCTTTCTCACCTGAACATCCATGAAACTCTTTTTTATCTTATTCGGTGTGTGATTAAATTTTACTAGGTGTGTGTTGTTAATTATTATTCAAGATTTATGTTCAGGAATAAACCATTTATTTTCCAATATAGCTCTTATCCGATTTGGTCTTCTATTCATAAAAATATTATATTTTCTGTCACACCAATTGTTAACAAGGTTAATACTAGTTCTAGACATTTAATAAATAAAAAAATTAGTTAGGTTTATTAAACAAAATAAAAACAACACAAACAATATTTTAAATATAAATAATATTAATATTTAATTAAATTATTCATGGTCTATTCAACACTTTTGGTTATTCCTATAATCCCAAAAATTACTATAATTCTCCAAAACTTACTAACCAATATAGTTATAGAAGAATTATCACTTATTATCCACAAATAAAAAAATAAGACATAATTTTAATAAATATATGGAATTATTATAATCAAATTACATCATAACCACTAAAATTATTTAAACCCTTTCCTTGATACCAAATATGACAACCTGTAAATAAACTACATATAATTATTACTCTAATGACACATATTTTACTTCAGTGCATATCTAATAACTTTTTGGATAACAGTCTTATAGATTTTGGAAAATTGTTACATAAAAAGTGTACACATTCATATATTATAAATTTTTCCAAAAAAAAGAGGTTCTCATGTTTACATTACATTCCCATTCATCAATAATTATCTTCCTTTGATGAATATCATCATTTAAGATTATATCATTTATATAAAACATAGTTTCTATGGGATATATTTGAAATTTTTGGATGAGTTAAATAATTTCATTACGGGATATCAAAATAATGGTAATCTATTAAAAAATTTGAAAAACAAGAAAATATATAAGGATGGTATTCTTTTTAAAAAATAATATTGGAGCTGAAATAATTATTTACTTACTCAAAAAATAAACTTAATTACAAATATTTTTCAAAATTATTTTTGAATAATAATATTCAAAAAATCATAAACATGAAGGATCCATGAGTATACATGATGATTCATGAAAGTTAATCTCTAAAAAAACCTTTCCCACTTAAAAGGTGAATGGTTTCCCTTATTCTGAAATCATTTTCATACCCTGTGAAATAAAATGATTTATATTTATATTCACACAAATAATAGAACAAAACTACATAGTCATATTGGAAAACATATTTACAGTCCCCCTTAAAAGAATCCTTTAATTCAAAAATATTCCCAGTTAATTCCAAAATGTCTCGTCGATAGAATATATTATTACCCAGTGAATTATTGTGGTGTATTAGACCCACACATTCGAATATGTAATTTCCATGTACTATAATATTTATTCAATTGATAATATCATTAATTTACATTATTATACTCTTATGAATTGTCATTTGAACCTATATGAAATATCACTTTTATCTATCATATATAAGATAATAATAAATTTAATTACATTTAGAAAAATTTTAAAAACATATATTCCAATAAATAATGATATAATATATTATTATAAAAAATATAGAAATTTCTAGTGTAATATAACTTATGAATAATAGTTAAGAGAGTTGGAAAAAAGAATCATGTGGTAAACATGAAAAAAATTAATATACATTTGTAATGAATCTAAAAAAATGTCTCAAATACAAAACATTTAAAGAATTTCTTTTTAAAAAATTATAATAAAATAAAATATAAATAATGAAAATAAGAAATATTTTATTTATAAATAAGAACACATTTGAAATATCTAAATGAATATATACTTGGAGTATAAGAGTAAAAAAGAAAACATTCACAAAAGGTTTTAATGAAAAATTCATTACCTCGTACTTACACATTGTGAGACATTCAATAAAATAAATATATAATAGTTTTTTTGTTATAAAATAATATAAAATCCATATTTATATTTTGAAATATGATAAATTTTTTAAAAATTATTATAACACATTATTTATTTATTCTTTTTTTAAATCAATGTTTATATGTTAACTTGTTTATTTCCAATTAATGTTTTGATTTATTGGTTTTAGTCCTTAAACCATGGTCATTGTTTCATCACATCAATAATTTTATGATGATTTTATTTATTTATTTTATATGATTATTGACTTTTAGGGATATTTTATGGATCATTTGAGGAAAATTCGTATGGTGAGCTTAAAAATTCCATGTTTAACATGTTTTGATTTCTTAGAAAGATATGATTTTATCAATTCATATAAGTAAACATATTCCCAAGTAATAATTATAAAAAAATAATAATTTAATCCACATTAAAAAATGTTATCAATAAACACAATTCATAAATAATGCATGATTAAAACATTATTAATATTTTAATATAGTTTGTAAAACTAAATTAAACTGGAACATGTATTTACGATTAAATGATTATATAATGATGATATCAAATTTATATATGATTAATAATGATATAAATAAAATATTTTGTTTTTTAAATCATTTTTATAATAATCTAAATATGTATAAAATGGAAAATTAAATAATTTATATATAGAAGTGTTGGTCCACATGATCAAATGTAACGCCCCGACCCTAGAAGCCTAGAGTCAGTGCATTATTTTAATATATTAGTATAATTACAAGGAATAATTTCCTGAAAGGCTGAAAAGCTTAGTAGTATTGGAGAATATATTACATACATGAACGTTACATTTGTACATTAGAAAATAAAACACAACATAAATGATCTTTTGATAATGCCATTAATCCCTTATCTTAACCCTTCTTATCAATCATAATACATTTCTTGGAATCCTAGGAAAATAAAACATAATAATGGGGTGAACTCAAATGCTCAGTAAGGATAACAATATAGTAGAAACTTTCAAAAATCAGAATAAAAATTTAAAGCAATGTATAAATCAAAATCAAAATTCTTTTAAACATAAACTTCACCATAATATGGAAATGATAAATCAAATAATTCCATTTACATATTCAAATGGATATTCCACTAGTCGAATAATAACATGTAATATCAATAGCTAATTTCATAATTATGGAATGCATAATACCAGAAATCATAACCACATACTCAAGGGATTGTTCCAAGACTACAAATAATATTTTTTCATGACCTTGTGCCGAGATAGCAGTTTCTATCATGAGACCAATCGATTCATCAAGGAGCTATAATGGGATCCACCCGTCACTTACCATGTTCAATGCATTCCTTATATAAAAAGGTTTAAACATAACATAAAAATTCATACTAAAACTAGCATATGAAGTGTCAGTAATTTATCAATAAATAATGAATAGTATAAAAATAAAACATCCACAGTCAAAAATATCGCAAAACCTGCAATAGAATATTTAATATTTGTATCATAATAAATCAACTTTGATCAAGAATAATATCCCATAATGGATATTAAAAAATTTAAAAATGATCTGTAAATATATTTAAGAGAAATGTCCCTTTTTAATTAAATCAATTTTTAATTTATATAAAGGAATTCATATAAAACATATTTTTGAATCAAAGTTTCTCATACCACTTTGAAACTTTTTAAATTAATTAACAATTTAAAACAATCATGTCCATATAAATAAATACTTATAACCATTTTGAAATCATGGACATTAATGAAAAAGGTTTAGAAAAATAAATCTTTAAAACATTTAAAATGATGTCTTAGTAAAAATTCACTTAAAAATAATCCCTTTTAAAACACATTTATTAACCAATGAAATGGATAATATATATTTTCTAGTAGATACTTACGTAAAAACAGCTTCAGATAATAAGGAGATTGAATAATTAACCATTAACTTGCACTTTTGTTTGGTCGAAGGTACGTTTATCATCCAATATAATGTCAATAGTATGTTATTAAATTAAAACAGAACCATATTCATATTTATTATATCATACATGATTCATTTATAACTTTATACTAACCATTTAAAAATCAAGTCCATGTTAAATTAACAATCTAGTTAATAATCACTTTCTTTATCGTACATGTTTTAAGTTGTTATTCTTGATCGTATCATTTAGATAATGATTTAAATAATTAATGAAAAAAACTAGATTTATATATCATATATATTTAGAATAAAAGTATTTATAATTGATAGATATATGAAATGGAAGGCACCGTTTATGGAGATGGTAGGCCGAACACGAATATAGACGTTGTATCCGGTTTCATATCGTATTGAACGGAAGTAACTGAATAAGATATATGTATGTAAACACACAAATATATATATATATATATATATATTCAGTAGAATTATTATGAAATATATTACATACTAATAATATATATTTTTATAATCATCATTGAATGGTGAACGTGGGAATTAATCTCAACGCGTTGTGGAGACGGTAATCCGTACGTACAGACGAGCGAAAATATCATTATATATATGGTAAAATAATATGAAATTGGATGGTATATAATATATAAAAAATCATTAAAATGTTATATTTATTATTTAAATTAGTTATATTCATTATTATACCCATCCAAATAATGAAGTGTTTGATTAACAAACTAGACCACGACGTGGAGACGGTAAGCCGAACATACGAATGTATGGTAACTTTGTCATACATGTGATGGATCGAATAATGATTATTGTTGTAAAATTTTAAGAATAACATCACAGTATATTGAAGATATTGGAGTTAAATTTTAAAAAAAAATAATAAGGAAAGAGAAAGTGGAAGAAGAAAAGAACTTGAAAGAGGGGATGAAATATTTACCTCCTCTTCGGGTTCTTCCTTTTGATTTGCTCAAAAGAGATCTTTAGGTCGGATTTATGACCAAAGGAAGGCCTCTAGGATAAAGGTAGGAATGTTGGGAGGATATTTGGTATCAGGTTGGCCGAGACAAATGGCTTGGAGGTGTCAAATTAAGAGATGTGGAAGAGCCCTTTTATAAGAGAGGTGAGAGTCACTTTAGGAAAGGATTACTATATTATTTTATAATAAATTCATTTTCAGTTTATAATGGATCCAAAATAAATTATTTATAAGATAATGTGGATATGTGTCAATAAAATCTCATCCAATAGGTTTTAGACAAGTTTAGGCTATCATATTAACCTTATCTTTTAAATTTAACTCTTAGTTAAATAGTTTGACATTTTCCATTTCTCTTTGTATTTTTATATTATATAGTTAATAATCTCACGATAAAAATCCAAGAAAACTCCTTGGGGATTATTATTAATATATATAACCTCATATTAGTCCTTTATCGGAACATTAGATTTTTAATAATATTATATCAATTAATAATATAGTATTTGGTTTAAAAACAAAATTATATCAATTTTGACACTATTTAGTATTTATTTTTTTTTTGAATGCCAAAAAAACATTATCACTATGAATAAAATTTAAATAACAAACCCAAAATGTAATATTTACCTTTAAAATTAGTTTATTTCATAAAAAGTCTAAAATTACATTTATTTGGATATTTATAATATCAAATATTTCAATCATTCATTAATAAGGTAATTACTGTATCGTCATTGTGTCATAAATAAATAAAATTAATTACTGTATAAAAATTATAAATAAAAAACCATTATGTAGGAATTTTTGTTATATTTCTAATTAATATTTATAGTCTAATTTATCTTATGTATAACCCTATATTAAAAATTGTTTAGTTATTAAACTTTGAATTAAACACATTTAACTCTTTTTTAAATAAAATAATAATAAATTTCCTAATCTAATCCAAGTATATCTAAAGGATCATATTTTATTCCTAAGGTTGTTTTTGGTCGAATTACACTTATCTAATAGAATTAGAACACATTTTATGGTATTTATATTTTCATTTTTACTCTTAATTACCCTATTTACTTTTAACCGTGGTAAATAAAAATCAAAAGTTACTATTAAACAAAAATTATTTTTCATCTTATTGAACCAAATTTTACATAATTTTCTCAACCGTGTCTCTCAAATTTTTGAAATTCAAATCACATAAGTTGTAAAATTAATTTTTATGCAAATTTGCAAATGCTCCTGGAAGGCGGGTAAAAAACGTTTAAAAGATCAATAAAATTTTGTACATCAAATTTTATAATAAAATGACTCCAATGAATTACATTGAACATATATATGTATTATGTATATATTTTGACGTAAAATAAATTTAAATAAAATAAATAAATATTTAAATAAAAAGTCAGTTTTAAATAATTACAATGTGTTTTTCACTATTCATAAAAATTTAATGTTTTCAGAAAAATAACCAAAAACATACAATAAGATAATTTTGATATTCTAAATTAAAAAATGAATTCCATTTCACCATATTAAATACTTATAATATTCATTTATTAATTTTAAATTAATTCCTGTTGTCAAAACCAAAAAAGTTTGTTTCCAAAAAAGTAAAAACTATCAAATGATTAACATGTGTTTATGTCAAATTTTAATTTAAAAATACTTATAATGATCTATATTGTATTAAATTATAAAAATATAATCTAATTATACTTAAAAACCATCCAAATTCATAATTTAACACAATAAATTATTTTGATTAAAAGCGCTATTTTCAATTAAAACATAGTATTTTTCACTATTCATCTAAATATGAATGTTATTAGAAAAGTAACAAGAATTTATCCAAACTCAATTTTTATGTCACGCTTCTAAAAAAAATTAATTTCATTAAATTTATTATATATATGTGTCAAATATTAGTTTTAAAAAGGGCTCTCCATTAAAAGAAGATAAAATTTAATTTTTTGAAAAATACATATTTTATTCGAAAAATTGAGTTTGTTCTTATATTATGTCTAAGAAACACATAATTGGATGTTAAAATTATATAGAGTATATAAGATTCAAAATGAAGTTAATACTATTCTTAAAATCTTTTTTAACAGCTAGTTTAGTAACTTGTGGTGCGCTCAAACTCGGTGTTGTGTGTAGCATCAGCTATTGAATTACATTAATTAGATAACGTACAATGGAATATTGTGGTGTTACATTATCCCCTCCATCAATAAATTTCATCCTCATTTTTTTAAATTGTTCTTCTAAAATAAAAGGTTAAAAAATAGAAAAAACACCTTTGGGGAAAACTCATATCAGAAATTCGGTTAATTAAATAGCATCTTAATAAATGGGAAAAGCCATAAAAAGGTCAGCACCAATTTATTATCATGATTAAAAGGAAATTGGTGGAAATCAGAGACACATAATTGGTGAAAAATGTAAATATTTATAGGGAGTGAATGAGGCCATTAATCACAATCAAGTGTAAAGTTGACGGCCTCAAAACCATCAATTTATGATGATTTAAAATATCTCATGTTCAACAAAACAAAAGGTATTATGATAACACATTTTTTGTTTTAATATCCCTTCCCTAAAGTTTAAGAATTAATTTTTTCATTGAATAAGAGGAAAAAATATACTTGAAATGTAGAGTTTCATCCTTCAACTAATTCCTACAAAAAAACTTATCTTTCACTCTAAAAGATAATTGAATTCAAAAATATTCTATTCATCCTAATCATATAGGGTTCCAAAAATAAGGAATTTTTAATTAATTTGTCATACTATTAAATAAACTACATTATAAAAACCAGTATATCAAATATTAGAGTGGTAGGTGATCCCCCCTTGTCACCCTTCAGTTGCAGGTTTATGTCTCGTGGCCTTGCCGGGCATGACGAGTTGTCGGCTGACCTCTGGGTTGTCCTTTTTATGGAAGTCCAAATATAATCTCAAGAAATCATTTAACCATAAAAAAAAGTATCATATGTCAAACTAAATCGATTTCAACCTTTATGCTTATCCAATATACTTCTATCCAAAATCAGATTCATAAGTTTATAAGGAAGGTAAACACAATAAAGATATTTTTTTCCATGTAATAACGTGTGAATACCTTCATCATGTATTCTTGTAAAATATGGTAACACCCTAAATTATCATATAACCATATTGATTACATTCATTCTCCCTTATTCCTTATATAATAATAGATATACTCCTTATATCCCAAAATGTTGTAAACTCCAACAATTAGGGAATATACAAATCATTAATCAGTTTCAAGGTTGTCAAGAATATCCAATATAATTTATCCAAATCAATCATATCTTATTCCAAAATCACTAAATCAGTATCAGAATCATATTAATGTATATATTTCTCTCAACCATATATTTTGAAAAAATTTAACCTTCCCTTGAGTTACTTTTCTTTGTTCCACACAATCTAAAGTCCTTAATGAAATAGTACTGCAGCACAATCCTTGTATACTCTATAATTATTACAACATGTACATTATTATTACAACAATAAAATGACACAATAATTTATTAAAAAAATAAGAACACTTATTCATTCCTATTTTTCTTTGGTAGTATCATAACTTGATCATTATCCAATATAAGAATTTTGTGTATACTCTGATGATTTTAACATTGATTCTTGTAGTGTCCCAACACTTTATAGATGAAGCATTATACATTTGAAACCTTTTTCATACCTTTGAAATCATGTTCTTGGTGTCCTTTTTCTCCACACTTATAACAAACTCCAATTCCCTTAAATCATTTATCAAGGTGATTCTTTCACAGTTGTCACATATGAAAAAAATCTTTTTTCCCTTATTCTCTTTATCCATTATTCTTTCAATCAACCTTTTCATATCTGGATTCCCTTCAAATCCATAAGACTCAAATAATTCTTTAATTATCTTATTAAACAATCATACTATCTCTTAATATGATGAGAATACGTGGGAGACTATTTCCCATTTAAATGTTGGCTTAATACCATGAAATATGGGATCCTTATAACATTTCAATCATGCATATTATCAGATTTCTCATTCCATCTACTAGGCGCCATTTCTAAAAAATGGCATTCACTAGGTTAGTTTATGAATAGAAATTCATAATTTGAATCATGTAAAATACTTAACATAATTTTAAAAGATTATGCATATAATTTATAATAATAAAATGTTTTGTTTGAGGAAGGATTTACTCAGAAATCCTTCATAATGGCATGTAATGAAAATGTGAATTATCTTAATCATATATCCCGGGAGTTTCATAACCAAGAGTGCAGCATGGCCCTCTGTTTTGTACCATGATACCCCAGGTCAAGCCCGAAACTCCTTGTCAAAGTTTTCACTCCTACGTACATCTGTGCGAGAGCCACCTCTACCTGCTTCTATCCAGACAGGGATGTATTACATGGAAAATACACAAAATATCTACATCACAAAAATCCTAGGAAGTTATTCTATACTATTCTTAAATCTCTATCTTAGGGTAATGTTCTCTAATCAGAGTTTATCTAATTCTATTTCCAAGTTTATTGATAAACATCATCTAATACCAACTGTAACGCCCCGACCCGAGAAGCCCAGAGTCAGTTCATTATTTTAATACATTAGCATGATTACAAGGAATAAAGTCCCAAAAGACTAATCAGTTTATTAGTCTTGGAAAATAGATTACATATATTAACGTTAAATTACACATTAGAAAATAAAACACAACATAAATGATCTTTTGAGAATTCCATTAATCCCCTAGCTTAACCCTGATTATCAATCAAAATACACTTCTTGGAATATTGGGAAAATAAAACATAATAAAGGGTTGTTCTCAAATGCTCAGTAAGGATAACAATATAGAGAAAACATTCACATATAAGCATAAACATTTAAGGAAATGTATAAAACTAAAACAAAATCATTTTAAACATAAACTTCAGCATAATATGGAAAATATATATCAAATAATGCAATTTTATTATTCACTTTGATATTCTACTAGACAAATAAGAACATTTAATGTCAATAACTAATTTCATAATGATGTTATTCATAATTCCATACTTCATAACCACAAAGTCAAGGCCTTGTGCAAAGACTACAAATATTATTTTTTCATGGCCTTGTGCCAAGACACTAGTTTGTCCCATTAGACCTACATGTGTATTGAGGAGTTATAGCAGGCTCCATCCATCACTTACTAATTCCAATGAATTCCTCATATGAAAAGGTTTAAAAATATCTTTAACATTCATATTAAAATTAGCATAATAAATGTCAATACTTTATACATAAACTATTAATGGAATAAAAATAACACATCCACAGTAAAAAATATCAAAAAACCTTCAATTAAATATGGAATATTTTTATCATAATAAATCAACATTGATCCAGAACAATATCTCGTAATGGATGATGTCATAGTTGAAAATGATCAGTAAAAATAATTGAGAGAAATATCCCATTTTTATTAAATAATTTAAAATTCATATAAATGATGTCATTTAAAAAATTGTTTTGAATAAATGTTTCTCATACCACATTGAATATTTTAAATTGAATTAACATTTTAAATCATTCATGTTCGTATAAATAAATCCTTAAAACCATTTTAGAACATGGACATTAATGAGAAAGGTTTGGAAGAATAAATAATTAAAACATTTAAAATGAGTTCTAAGAAAAAATTCCATTAAAAATAATCCCTTTTAAAACACTTTTATGAAACATGGACATGGAGAATAAATATTCCTCAATATATTCTTACGGAAAAACAACCTGAGATAATAATGAGATTGAGAAATTAACCCCTACCTTGCTATTTCCATTCATCGAGGGTATGTTTAACCTCTTGTAAAATAACCATATTATGTTATTAATATACAAAAGAATGATATTAATATTTATTATATCATAAATGATTCATTTATGAATTTATACTACCCATTTAATAATGATTTCTATGTTAAATTATCATTTGGGGTAATAATCACTTTCTTTATCGTATGTGTTTTAACTTGTTATTCTTGATTGTATCATTTAGATAATGATTTATATACTTCCAAAATATATTCCTTGTTTCATATATAATATATATTTAGAACGTAAATATTTATAATAGATAGATATATCAAATGGAAGGCACCGTTTATGGAGACGATAGGCCGAACGTATGCATAAACAATGTTTCTGTTATCATATCGTATTGAACAAAAGTAAGTGAATAAGATATATGTAATTATATAAATATATTTATATATAAAAATATATATTATATACTTATTAATAATATATATTTTTATAATAATCGTTGAATGGTGAACGTGGGAATGAATCTTATCACGTCGTGGAGATGGTAATTCGTACTAACGCACGAGCGACAACATCATTATATTGATGGTGAAATCATATGTAATTGGGTGGTATATCATATATACATAATTATTAACATGTTATATTTATCATTTAAATTAGTAATATTAATTATCATACCCATCCAAATAATGAAGCGTTTGAATAACAAACTACACCACGACGTGGAGATGGTATGTCGTATGTACACACATATGGTGACTTTGTCATTCCTGTGATGTATAGAATAATGAATATGGTTTTACCATTTTTATAATAACATCATAGTATATAAAATATACTAGATTTATTATTTTAGAATGTATATAACAAAGAAAGGGGAAGCAGAAGAAGAAATGAACTTGGAAGAGGTGATGAAATATTTATCTCTTCTTCAGGTTCTTCCTTTTCATTTGATCAAAATAGCTCTTAAGTAATATTTATGACCAAATTAATTCCTCTAGGATGAAGGGAGGAATGTTGGAAGGATATTTGGGTAGGGTTTGGCTAAGACAAATGGATTTAGAGGTATTAAATTAAGAGAATGGGATATTCTTTTTTATAAGAGAGCTGGGTGTCACTTTAGGAAAAGTTTGAAATATTAATTCATAATAAAATCATTTTCTGGTTCTAATGGAATTAAAATGAATTTTTTAGAGGATAAGGTGGGTATGGGAAGAAAAACTCTCAAAAAATAGGTTCTAGATATGTTTAAGTCATCATATTAACCTTATATTTTTAATTTATTTCTTAGTTAAATAGTTTGACATTTACCATGTCTCTTTGTTTTTTTATATTATATGGTTAATAATGTTACTATAACAAGCCACACGAACCCAATGTGATAAATAATTAAAATATATAACCTTACCTAAGTCTTTTAGCCGAACCAAATATTTTTAGGAATATTATATCAATTAATAATATAGTATTTTTTTTTTAAAAAACTCAATTATGTCAGTTTTGACACTATTTAGTATTATAATTTTTTTTGAAAGCCATAAAAACTTTATCACTTAGAATAAAATTTATTTAATCATCCATAAAATTTCATATTAACCTAGAAAATTAGTGTAATTCATCACAACTTTCAAATTACATTTATATGGATATTTATAATAACAATTATTTTAATCCTTCATTAATAATGTAATTATTACATCATCATAGTGTTATAAATAAATTAAATTATTTAATGTCTAAAAATTATAAATAAAATACCATTGTGTAGTAAATTTTTATATATTTATAATGAATAATTATAATGAAATTTATCTTATGAATAACCCTATATTGAAAATGGATTAGTTATTAAACATTGAATTTAATACTTTTAACTCTTCTTTAAATAAAAAATAATAATTAATGAACTAATATAATCCAAATGGACCTAAAGGATAATATGTTATTCCTAAGGTTGTTTTTGGTCTAAATACATTTATCTAATAGAATTAGGACACTTGTTATAGTAATTATAATATCATTTTTACCCTTAATTTCCCTATTTACTTTTAACCTTTGTAAATAAAAGTCAAAATATATTATTCACTAAAAAAATATTTTAAACTTATATGACCTTATTTTCCATATGGATGGAAACTATGTCTCTTGTATTTTTGAAATATAACTCATAGAGGTGTTAATATTATGATTCATACAAATTGGTAAATGCTCTTAAAAGGTGGGTAAAAACGTTAAAAAATTTAATAAACATTTATACATCTAATTTTATTATAAAATGACTATAATGAATTAGATTGAACTTATATAGGTATTATATATATATTTTCACTTAAAATAAAAATAAATAAAATAAATAATTATTTAAATGAAATGATGGTTTTAAATAATAACGCAGTATTTTTTACTATTCATCAAAAATTGAATGTGTTATGAAAAATACCAAAAAATTATCCAAAAATAATTTTGATATTAATAAATCAAAAATTAAGTCCATTTTACCAAATTCAATACATATACGTTTCATTTATTATTTTAAAATTAATTCTCGTTGTCAAAACAATAAATCGGGTTTAAAAAAATAAAAAACTGTCAAAATATTGAATTATGTTTAAGTAAATTTTAATTTTGAAATAACATATAATGACCTAAATTGTATTAAATGATAAAAATATAATCTAATTATTCTTCAAAACTGTCCAAATTCATAATTTAACAATATAAGTTAGTTTGATTAAAAAAGTCGTTTCCAATTAAAACATAGTATTTTTTACTATTCATCAAAATATGAAAGTTATCAGAAAAGTTCCAAAAGTATATCCAAACTAAAATTTTATGTCCCTCTTCTAAATAAAAATTTAATTTCATTAAACTAAACATATAAAAGTGTTAACTATTGGTTTTAAATGTGTTCTCCATTAAAAGGCGGTAAAATTTCATTTTTTGAAAAATACTAATTTTATCCAAAAAAATGATTTTTTTCTTATATTATGTCTATGAAAAACGTAATATAGATGTTAAACATATATAGATTATATAATATTTAAAAATAAGTTAATATTATTCATACCCTCATTTTGAATGGCAAGTTTGGTAAGTTGTGGTGCGCTTGAACTCAATGTTGCGTATAGCGCAAGCTATTTAATTACTTAAATGAGATAACGTACTACGAAATCATGCGGTGTTAGAAAAAATGAGCGAAATTCCAATTTTTCTATGGATCAAAGGGAAATAAATTAGATAATATATTATATTTCTAAAAATATAATTTTATCCTACATATCAAATAAATGTATTAACTAAATCTATATAATCCATTATATTATGTGGTATTGAAAATGTGGTATGTTACATCACAGTGGTGATTGTCCTCACATATGTGTGGGTGATACTTTCATTTTCTATAATACTTAATGAATGTATATAATGGTTGTTCTAGAAACATATTAACATTTAATTATAGTAATGATTCTGATTTAATTATTTTAATATGGTTATAGAATATTTCTAAAAGTTTTTATAAAATTTAAACATGAAATAGTTTGAATAAAACATATATCTATTCATTTTATAATCACCCTTAAAAACTTTTATGGCTTATTGGGTTTGTATTTTGGGAGGAAAAAATATCTAAGATATATATTACGATTTTATTAATTTATTTTGGAATATATTAATTTCGAAAAAGTTTCCCTCCATTGTGGATAAGTGGGGAGAAAAGAGTTCCTTTTATAAGTGGGTGAATTGGCACTCATTTAAAAACACATTAATTTAAAATAATATATTTGTTTTATTCGTTTGAAAGTATCCCTAAATGGAAAATATTTTATCATATAGGATAATTTGGTTTCTAAATAAACTGATAATATATAAATTATTTATGATGTAGATAAATTTGAACCGTTATCTCTTTTTTTACCCCCTCTTCAATGAATTTAACCCATAATGCGGTGACTAATTTAAAATATTGTAACATATTTTTCTGAGATAAAATAAATGTAAATTATAACCTAATTTAAAAAATTTAATTTAATATATTTAGTTCATTTTATAGTATTATATTTATAAAACTGGTAAAAATTACTTGTAACTTAATTAGGTATAACATAAATATGAACATTTTAAAAAATTCCCTTTTAAACATAAATATGAGTTTACCATAAAATCATGTAAATTTATATTTCCCAAAAAACATATTATTTAATAATTAATAAAAGGGTTTTATTTTTCTTAAAAAATCTAGAACATAATTTAACATTATAGATTATTATTTAATGAAATGAATACTAAAGAGTTTTATTATTATAATAAAACCTTACTTTAATTCAAAATTATCAAAAATAGATTTTCTAAATTGGAAATTTTATTTTATATTCATAAATTTATTATTTAAAAATATATTTTTCCTTTTAAAATATATGAACATATTTCCAAACAGAACTATACAATAAAAATTTAATAATATTTTCAGTATTTGAAAAACCTACATTGTTCACTATTCACCAAAAAATGAACCATTTTAGAGGAATCTCGAAAATCCACCACAAGAAAATTTTGGAATGATAAATTATAAAATAAAGTTATTTTTGTAAAATTAATTTTCCAAAATTATTAAAATTATATTTTAAATATGATTATAAATTATTAAAAATTATGTTGTAATAAAAAAGAAACCGTTTTAAAATTTGGTTTTCTGGATCTTATTAATTTATATTTATAATTAATTAATGATAATATATTATTTTTTCATTTAAATACTATAGATAAAATTATAAATTTTATTAATGTAAAGACTATAGCTCTAGTAACCTAGAGTTAGTTTTTACATTATTACATTATCATAAGATACAAGGAATCATATCATAATGGACAAAATATATTAGTAGTCTTGGTAAAAAACATACAAGATTCTTATATTATATTTATATAGAACATTAATATCAATTTTTTTGGAAATAATAATTTTTCCTCAAGCATATCGTTACATTTCATTCATATCTAGATTCATATAAAAGGAAAGAATATAAGGGTGAACTCAAATACTTAGTAAGAGTTACATAATTATTAAGATTCATGAATCAATATGCATAGTCAACATGAAAATATAAATAACTGAACACAAATTCCATTAAAAATTTTATTTTCATGAATAGATAAGGTATAATCAATATGGAAATTTAAATTTATAAACACAATTGTTATTTAATCCATAACATGACTATCCTAATTATATAACAAATAATCCATATTCAATGTAAATAACTAAACACATGTAAAATATAAATAACATGACTATTGTAACTGCATAAGTTTTAAACAATATAGAATGGTAAATAACTAAAATCACATTATATTAAATCAACATCCAATGAAATAAATGAATCTAGAGATAATATCAAATTGAAAATATCATGGATAATAATAACTAAATTGTTGATTAAATACAATATTATTTGTTGGGTGTCATGATCTCGAACAACAAGATAAATCTACCACAAAACTATTCACAAGATGGTTTAAAACTGTAGGTAGAAACCCATTTAATTCAATATTACTAATTATCATCATCAAAATACCAATTAATTGATGGCCTATATTATTCTAATCATCACTCATCACTACACGTCCAAAACCATTCTCATAATTATAGTAACCGATTTAATTCTGGAACATGGTTCCATATCATCATATATTTATATTGATTAAGGGATATGAATTTATAATCATTTACCTTGATAAGAAACATTTAATATAGAATAAAATTTATAGAAATTATATAAGGTTTAAGAAATAAACATATCCATAATAACTAATTTTTATATTAATGGAAAATTTAATATTCAATGATCATAGGAATGTAAATATTTCATGGGAAAGTGAATCACTACAAAAATGAACCAGGGACGAGAATGTCAGTACTTTCATTAGTCAGAATTATCAAAAAATCCTTATAATTAATAAGGATGGTATCAATACAACATATCCCTAGTAGATTATATGTTAAAAAGGGGTTCTTGTCACCAATAAAATTAAGTACAAAAAAAATATTAAAAACATTTCTGTGGAAAATATCATTTTCACCATGGGAATATATTTTTTTAAGTAAAATTTGAAAAAATAATTTGAAAATATGATTATGTGAAAATAACCACTAAAACATGTAATGTAAAGTTGAAAAAGATTATTTTTCATGAAAAAAGAAATTCTAAACATTTTGTACATGTTAAAATAAATATTACTTTCATATTTTCCATAAAATCCAAATGAGTCTTGTTTTTGAAATGACATGATGATTCATTTTAAATATTTTTTTGAAATCCAAAAAATATGTAATAATGAATTTAATAAATAATTTATATAATGCTAAAAAAATTTGAAAAACATATTTATAAATAATTTATTCAAAATAAAACAATTTACTTTTAACTGAATATGGAAATGATTTAATATTTTCAAAAAAAAATAAAATAAATTTCAAGTTATTATGAGTATAAAAAAGGTAATATTACATTAAATGATCATAAATAATCATTTTGTAAAAGATAAAAAAAATTATTGGTAAATGATCAAACAATTTCCATCAATTGAAATTCAAGCATAAATAATCCCAATTAAAAAGATATTGTGAAATTAACATGCAGATGTATCCTAAAGTAAAATTTCAATTTAATAAATAAATTGATTACATCTATCAAATGTCACTACAAGTAAAAAATTGGAAATACAAAAAAATCATTAAACATGTTATCTTAGAATGTCAATAAAAATAAATAAAAAATATTACCCAATGAAAGGAAATTTTGTTATGAAGTTATTTAACACTTGGTAACATTTAATTCAATTCCAATCGGATGAAATAGTGAAAATTGAAATGTAATGTACCATGAATTTTTAATAAATCATTTTATTTTTTGTAAAATGTATTGTATATACTCCATATAAATTATATTATGTTTATAACATTTTATTATTATTTAATTAAGCCAAAATGATCTGTATTCCCTTTCCTGACATGTTTTTTTGTTGAAAACATATTAAAATCTCATATAGTTGTTTCAAAAATATTATTAACTTTTACCATAACCATATCAGTATTTATAATATCATATAATATCCCAATATATTATTTTACCACCCATTTGTTAAAAATATTTCATCATTTTCATTTTTTAGGGTGTTAATTTACTTATATTGTTATGCATGTTTTATCCTAGAAGTTCAATTTTAGGTGAATATTATAAATATACATAACCTAAAAATTGATTAAAATGTTATAAATATCATTTTATTTCATCATATTCATATTTGAAATCCTAATTGATAATATGAAAAGGATAATGGATCACACTGCATTGTAGAGACGGTAGGTCCTATATATGCCCGAATGATGTTATTAGTTCCTTAATAGGATAAATGTTTAGGAAGTGTGTGATATATAAATTTTTATGAATCAATAAAATTTCATATTTATCACATATATTAAAAAAATTATATTTTATTACCCACTATTTAATGCGCATGTAAAAGATGAATTAAATCACTTCATTAGGTGGTAGTCCACCGTACACACGAGTGACCTTATTGTATTATAAATGAAAAATAAAGTAAGAATGTATATGTGGTACTATAATTAAAAATATATTTTTATATGATAAATAATAATTCAATGTTTACAATCTAAAACTATATCCATCTTTGGAATGTGGTGATGGAAAATGAATTACATTAAATTGTGAGGCGGTTGTCCATTATACACATGATCGACACTTTAATTTCAAATTTGAGGGAATATGAGATGGATATAGTTCATGAATATAAAATAATTAAATCTATGTTTATGGGAGACACTAAATTTATTATATTTATGTTGTTCAAAAATATTTTAAGGATGTCGAAGAATAAAAAATTCTCTTTTTAGAATGTAACCTCTTTTATAGAGATCCTATTTAGGTTTTCAAGAAAAACATTATTAGTTGGAATTTTTGACTGAAAATGGGGTATAAAATAATTTTAAGGGAGTAACTAGGTTATTTAGGTTGGTATTCCCCAAAGAAAAGTCTTCAAAATTGTAAATATTGCAGGATAACAGGTGGACTATTTTATGTGGGGGAGATGATTGACCTGGAATTTCTAAAAATAATCAAATACACCAATATTTATATCAGGAAAATTCTCAAAAAAAATTAATTATTGGTCATTAAAGGTGATAAATTTTAAATATACCCATGAAATTTGTTTTTGATAATTTGGAATTTCATTTTAATCATTATCCTCCCAGTTTAATCTTACCAAAAATTAGTTTTCACCTTAACCGCGATAATTAATTTTTCCTTCTTCATATATTAATAATGGTTGAAAATTATGTTGAGGTTATTATATATTATAAAATATTATTATTAGAAAATATATAATCCATATTTATATATATTAAATTCATATATTTCGTAGAATATAATTTAAAATTATACCTTGAGATGTGAGGAAAAATCAAGTTTCCAATGGTAAAGATATCATAATTATAGATGGTTCTAATATCAAAACCCAATATTCAATTGAAAAAAAAATGGCATAATTAATGAAATTTTAAAATAATTTATTTAATTTTCATTTAAACCCAATTTAAAATAAAATATTACTTTGTAAAATATGTAAATGTAAATGCTGTTTTCAATAAAATTTAGTATTTTTCACAATTTATAGAAAAAAGAACTGTTTAAAAAAAATCCAAATAATATATTTAATGAAATATGTTTAATTTCAGAAATATGTTTAATTTATAAAAATATATTTATTTATTTATTTTAAAAAATATTATTAAATTATGTGTGCAAAGAGTGACAAAACAGGTTTTTAGAAAAATATAGTTTTTTTCATAGAAAATTTCATTTTATTTTAAATTATTATTATATTATTTCTAATCAACATATAAAATTAATTTTTATCATTTATTTATTTTTATCTAAACCCAAAAATTAATAATCTATGTTATAATGTCATAATATATTATGGTTTATTTGGGATTGATGGTATGTGTTTTACAATATAACAAATGGATTAAATTAAATGACATATTTTTCATGGGTTGTTTAAGATAGTTGTTACGTGTCACATATGATATCAAAAAATATGGCATTGTTTTAAAATAATATTGTGTTAAATTCTTCCCAAATTTAATAAATTTCATCCTCATAATTTATACTTTATATTTGTAATCAGGGTTTTGACATTTGTAAATACCATTGTTGAAAAAAATACATCATAAAAGTGCTAATAAAAAAACCTTTTGACAAGAGTGAAAGGTAAATATGATGGTTATGTTAAATAAAACATAAATTGGTTTTGAGATTAGAGATCATTTATGAAATATAAAAATAAAAAATGGAACAAAATTATAAATAATTATACTTAGTGATGTAGGTAATGAATCAGAATAACATGAATGATTATTGGAATGTTAAGGACCTAAACCCAATAAATTTATAACGATTTAAATGATCAACTGATTCATCCGATATAAAGGTGAAAATATTTTTTTTAAGATCCTTTTTATAAAGGTGATGATATTTTTTTAGTATCTATGAATTTAAGGAAATATACTTTATGAATCTCTTCTTTTTTCATTAGCACAATTTCAATCTTTAGATGTGCCTCTGTCAATTTGTAGTTCATCCATTACTCCATGAAATTAATATCCTAGAAATATTTTTTTATGATTGATGCACTAAAATTTAATTTTAATAGATCACATGATCTAAAAATGAGGGAATAGACTTTCTCTCTACCTCTAACAATTTTAAAAATCCTATACGGTTAGCATTAGCTATCTAAAATAGCACATAAATTTGTAAACCTCAAATTTAACACCACTTTTTCATCATTAATATTTATTTATCAATCCATTTAAATAAAAAATAACATATCAACTAAAACATAAAATAGGCTAGTGGTAGGTGTTATACCCTTATTTCCTGTCATATATGTTTTTAGGTCCCATGATCTTACCAGATGTGATGGTTTGTCACCTGGCATACTTTCTTTCCATTATCTAAAACCATTTTATCCTAATTCTTATAAAATTAAAATTTTTTAATGACCCTTAATTATTTCAAAATAAAATATAGGATGATTCTGAAGGGTTAGTTGTAGCTGTAATATTATTCAAAAAATTATAAGGGATTTATTAATGAAATAACACTTTCACTAAAACATATACTTAACTAATGGGAGGTATTTCAATACATTTCTTCCAAAATATTCTTTATATTCGTAGGCTCTCATAAATTAAAATATTAAAATGGGTGATTATGATTATGACCTTATAAACATTTTAAAACTCATAAACACATTATTGTATCCATAACCTTTAAGATTATGAGGACATATATGCTTCTAAAAGTTCACTCAATCTATATATGCTTAATGATTCTTATAACCAAAATATAATTTGGTTAAAATACATCCATAATATTAATATGGAATCAATAAATAATTTAACCATTCTATTTTAAAAAAGGTACTTACTTGGTCTAGGAGTTAATCATTGACATTACAAATCAAATAATTCAATGAAAGTAAAAAAATAATAATATTAATCATGAAAACACAGTAATAATTACATAAACGGAAATTCATAGTGAATCAATAATAATTATCCACATATAAAGGTATATAACTGAACTCAAATTCCATTTGAAACAACATGAGTTTCATGAATACATAAATATATATCAATCTAGAAAGTTAAATATCTAAACACACATTCTATTTAATAAATAAAATGAATATCTGGAATCAATAAGGAATAATAAAAATGAAAAGGTAAATAAATAAAAACACATATTATCTAAATAACATTACTATCATGAACACGTAAGGATTAATCAATATGATGAGGGAAATATCTGCAAACACATTCCATTTAATCAAAAAAATTAGAATTATGTTTCTCCAAACATAATGTAATTGAAAAAAATCTCATGGTTAATAATAAATGAATTCTTAATAAATTAATTTATTAATTATTTGATGTCATGATCTCATAAATAATGATACCTCTACCATAAAAATCATTGACAAGATGGTTAAAAACTACAGGTAGAAACCCATTTAATGCAAGAATACTTATTTTCATCCAGGGAATAATAATTCATGAAGGGAATATATAATTACAAGACCCATCCATTAATATATTTCCAAACAATTATTCATATATTTAATAATTTATTTAATTTATGAACAATATTCTATATCCTAAAATATACAAATTTAGTAATTAATTGAAATTTATAAATATTTCCCCAGATAAGAAAACAACTTTTAATATAGAAGACCATATGTAGAGAATTTATATGTCTTAAGAAATAAACATATAAATGATAAATAATATGAATATTTAAGGGAAATTTAATGTCCAATGAACATATTTAAGCGCATAATTCAATGGTATGTTAATGAATGTAAAAATGAATCATGAAATTAAATGTTAGTACTTTCCATGGTCAATGACCATAATCCATCAATATAATGAATAATGATTCTATCAATATAAATTATACATAGTTTAGTATAATTAAAATTAATGGTTTCTGTCACTGATGAAATGAAATGAAATAATAATATATTTAAAAACATTCTTCACTAAAATCCCATTATATGTGAAAAATATTTTTTATAAATCTAGAATTTAATCAAAATATTTCAAAATAATATTATTATAAAATAATATATTATAATTTTGAAGAAATATTTATAAAATTGAGTGGTCGTGATGGTGGAAAATTCCTTACACTCCTAAAAAATTAAAACGAAAATTCCATTCGCATTTTTTTTAAATGCAAATGAGATTTTTTTAGAAAATAAAATGAATAATCTTTTGAAAAAATTTAAATATAAAAACTCTATTTAAAATTTATTTAGTAAATAATTTGGAGAATGTTAAAAATATTTTTGAAAATATTTTTAGAAAACATGTTTTTGGATGAAAAATGATTTTCTACTGAATATTGAAATGAAGTCCGGTTTTATAATATAAGTTCTCCTAAAATGTTTATGTTCCTATGAGTAAAAATATGTTACTATTACCTAAAAATCATGAATAGTCATAGAATAAAAAAATAATGTTGGATTATTATTGAATGATCAAATAATTCCAAATAATGGAAATTCATGCTTTAATAGGCCCAATCAAAATATGATTGTGAAATAAATAGTCACAATGTTTCTAATGATAATGTGAAAATTAATCAATAAATAGATTATGTGTATAAAATTAAAATACACATAAAAATTTTAAATACAACATAATATAATAAAATTTCTTTACACAGATTATCTTCTAATATTATAGATAATGAAGATGTAATATAATACAATCAATGGATATTGTGTTATGAAATTTATCACTATTGTATATCTTTTAAGTAAAATAACTTTTGTTGAAATTTTTTAAATTGAAATGTAAAATTCATGGAATTATTAATTAATAATGATATTACATGTGAAAGAGGAATTATATACACTATATAAATGAAATTATAATTATAACATTTCAATATTCCTCAATGATGTGAAATTGAGTTCAAGACTCTTACCTCACACATTATTTTGGATTTAGACACATTAATATACTATATAAAGTTTTAAAATATTTAACTTGGTAAAAAACATATAAATATCTATAATATCATATATGATCCCCTTATAACATTTTACCACACATTTTTTTAATAATATTTCATTATTTTCATTGTTTCATGTGTTAATTACATTATTTTCCCTTTCATGTTTTGTTCTGAATGTTTTAGTAATTGAAAATAAAATATAGTTATATAATATAATGAATGATATTAATGTTATAAATATAATTTTGTTTAATTAAGTGTATTTTTTAAATAATTTGTGAAATTTTAATATAGGGAATGGATTACATAGCTTTGTGGAGACGATCTGTCGTACATATGCACAAATGGATTTATCAACTCCTTAATAAGAGAAATGGTAAGGATGTGTGTCGTATATTAATTCTAAAGAATAAATATATCATCAAATATATCACATATATTCAATAAATTTAACCATATTCCTTTTCAATAAACTCATAAGTTAAAACAAATCACATCATATCATGAGGTGGTAGTCTGATATACGCTCGAGAGACATTATCATATTTTTAAAAGATTTTAAAGTAAACAATTATATGTGATTTTATAATTAAAAATAATAAAAATATCAAAAATATCATGTAAATTTATTTAACACACCATTAAATATATCTTTGAAAGGTGGATATGGAAAATGAATTATATAGGTTTGCAAGGAATTAGTCTGTCGTACACATGAAAGATAATTTTTTCCCCTTTGATTTAAGAAGAGATGGATATAGTTCATATCCTTAAAAAATAACATAACTGTATATTTTAGATACCTAAGTTTTTATAGATGAATTTTTCTTAACATTTTAATTTGTTTTTATAAGAAACAAAATAAAAATTCTTATGTTTGAATGATGCCTCCAATTTAGAAATCCTTGATTGGTTTTCACCAAAATCCATCCTAGGATAGCTTTATGATAAAAAATGGGAAATTATATTTTAGGAGGGGAGTACATGATTGATTTGGTATTTATTTTTATAATATATACATATTTTTAATTAGGAATAGTAGGGGAGAGGGGGTGGCAATTTTTATGTGGGGTGAGGACAAACATCAAATTTTTGAAATGAATCAATTACATCCTTGTTTTAATCTTGTCACGTGCCCCTATAGTGGGACAATATTTAACCTTATAGTTGAAAAGGCCTATATATGGACCTATAATGGGTTTTAAATGTTATTAGGTCATTTTAGTCCTTATATTTATATTTATCCCGTTGATAAAGGTGTTTTTACCTTAATTGCGATAGTTAATTATTAAATATCGTAGTATTCATAATGGTTAAAAATTATGTTGAACATGTTTGATAAAATAAATTATTTTGATTCAAAATAATAAATCCGTTTTTAAAATTCAATTCATCGAAGTTTTAGAATCCAATTTAAAATTAAACCTGCAAACATGATGAAGAAGTGGTTCTGTAAAGAGAAAATTCTCTTAAATATAGAAGGTTTTAATACAATAGTTCACTATTAAATTTATTCTAATTTCCTAAATTAGTTAAATTCTAATATTTATGTACTAATTTTACATTAAAATAAATTTAAACTATAATTTAACTCTATATATAATTTAAATGAAAATTTAGTTCTCCATAAAATTTAGTATTTTTTAGTATTATTTATAAAATGAAAGATTTTATAAAAATCAAAAAAAAATTTCTCTATGTTAATTTTGATACGTTGAATTGAAAAATGAAGCAATATTTACAAAATAAATTTTCATATAGTTTTTAAGAAATAAATTTGAACTTATGTGTGAAAAGCGGGACTAACCTATTTTTTAGAAAAATATAGTATCATACAAGACATTTCATTTTCATTGAAATGATTGTTATTTTATTTCTAATCAATAGTTTGAAAATATTTTCATAATTTATTTTTCACTATTTATACCATCAAATTTTATACATATTTAAAAAATATATATATTATATTACAGGGTACTTATGATATTGGATTCTTGTTCCATAAGTTATTGAATATATGAAATTTACTGAAATATAATTCATGGGTTATTTATTCCTTATGTTGTGTGTTTAGTATGATATCAATTACAATTTTATTCTTTTAAAATATTAAGGTTTTTTAATTAATTTAATTTCATAACATAAAATATACACCCAATCAAAAATATTTCCATGAAATACTTCCTCTTCTAATGTTGAATAAATTTAACAAATATCATTATATATTTATCTTATAAGAACAAATGTTCATCATTCGATAATAATACTTTGTAATTCATAAATAGATTATCATATTTTAATTTCATTGGACTTTATACACATACCATAATTTTATAATAATGTTTAATAGTGTATTCTCATAATGTATTTTAATATAATATATAATGAACCATTTTAGTTTGGTGTTGTATATAAGATAATCCATCAAACATAGTATTATTTATATAGGAATGAAATATTGAAATTTCAAGGTGTTACAATCTAGGGTAGAGAAATAAAAATGGTATTAATTTTTATTTTGGGATAGAACATTAGACGTTAGAGATGGAGTTTGTTTATCAGGACATCGGAAGTAAACCGATATCGTTCTTAAAAAATATGAATTTGATTGAAACATAAGTTTATAGAGGATATATAGATTTGTGTCTAGGAACTCTATGATTAATAATGTGTTGGATTGTTCCAAGAATCCGAAGGTGTAATGGATGTGACTCATGATTAGTCATAGGGATTAGTAGGGATCTATTGGGGTTTTCATGCATCATGATAGAGGAATGATTAGATCATGTTATATACAGCTATGGGTTTTGTTGTTTGATGTAATTCCACATAAATATCAATTATTCATTAAGGAATCCAATAATATATATGATGTTTTATTGAATATAATATAATATGTGATTGTAATAATATGGATTTTAGTGTCATGTTTAATTTATTATTTACTACAATTTCATATTATCCATTGGGAAATTTATTTTAATGTCAGTGGTTTTCGAAAATAAAATCCCTATTTTAAAAAATAAATCTTTCATAGTGGCACAAGGTGTGTGTGAAGCAGTTTAATCCGTTGGTTTAAATTGAAGTGACTCGTAGAGACAATGGCAATGAAATGATTTTTAATTTTATTTTTTATTTAATATGTTATGAAAAAGGGGTTTTGAAATGGATTTCAATTTGGATTTTTTAAATGGTATATGTTCCCAAAAAAGAAAAGAACTACATAGTTGTGGATTTTTGAGATTTTAATTTTTCTGGAAATCCTTGAATTACCAGCAGTATTTTGAAATACTGAGTGAGTTTTAGTATGTGTTAAATGATTTAATGGGGTTTTAACAAGTTATATGGTTCTTGTCAGGATCAGGTTTCCATTATATTCTACAGTTATTCTAGGATGAATCGGGTGTTTCAATTGTAAACATAGAGAGTATATTGACAATATTTCAAGATATACCTATCATTTAGCCTATTTTTATGGGTGATTAACGTTAGTATCAATTCTCTAGTAGTGGATTTTCATGTTTCTTTTCATTTGACCAATTTATTCTGTTTTTAGTTGGTGATTCCTATAGTAGAAGAACCATTATCAAGAATTATACATTACAAGTGGTGTTTTATTGTATGGAGAAACATATTATTAGAGATTAATTTATTTTTGGAACTATGGTGAATTGAGATCTATGAGTGTAGTCATAAATAATATTATTGTTTATTATTTGTTTTCATAATTATAGTTATGGAATTGGATTTTTGATATTAGCATTTACAATCTAATTATGGTGAAATGGTTTCTGCGGGACATTGATGATCATGGATTGAATAGAGTAATGAAATAGAAGAATGATGAACTATTGTTTTTATAAAGTATATGTCTTAATTTATATAAAATTTTACATTAGAGATACATTATATTTCCATGGTATGGTCAATTGGAGATATGTCCTTGATAGGGGTTGTCATAGACGGTATAAAAATGTTTATGGAAGAGAATCTCTTGTTTAATGACTGAATGGGTGAGTTATTATACATTAGGGGATGTTTAAGAGAATACATAAGTTGTCAGTTTTACCATTTCCTATTATAGATTGTGATTCTAAATATAGGTAAATTTGGGAAAATAGTAAGGATGATGTTCTTAACAAGAAGGTAATATGTATTGATTTTTGATTCATGTTGGAACTCAAGTATGAGTGGTCTGTTCATATATATTTATTGACTCCGGTAATAGATGTCATGTGGGATATGAAGATTAGGTTTCTTATTTTATTGGTTTGATGATGAGAATAATTCTATGGTTGGGAGAATAAAATTGATCTTAGATATACAACCCTCATGTTGGAAGGGTCACATATGTGGTGGAAAATAATTAGAGGATGGTGAAGATAGAATATGAATATTATTGAGTAAATGGATAATATTTAGGTAGTTCCTTAAAGAATATCATATATATTTTTTAAAATATAGTGTCAAATGGATTTCATGTATCAAGAAATCGACAGAAGGGGTTATTTAGTGGAATTATAGTGTGATCCAGATCTTAGATGTGTCGGTACACACGGGTGGTTTATGAAAGTGCTCTTAGTTGGTCAAGTATAAAACCACGGATTTAAAAATATTTCCTTGGATGAACTTTAGTTTGATAATTTATATTATTATACAATTGTATTAGTAATTTTGGAATTATGATCAATATATGGGATGATAAATCAGCTAGTGAGGATGATAATTTTTTATTAGGTCATCCCAGGAAGGTTTGGTGTAGTGAATGGAATTTATTGTGGTGAGGTAGAGTTAATATTAATACTGTTGTTTAAGATTATAATAATATTTGATTTGGGATCATCAATGATTTTCAAGGGAATGTTTTGTGCATTTGGTTTCAGTGTGTGGGTAGTTGATCCAAATTAGTTCTAGTTTAGGTCTTATTATTTAGAGTGGTATCAGATTTTGATTGATGGATAATTTGTCAAGAAATGCACTCAAGTGATTCATAATGATGATAAGCCTAATTGTGGGATGTTTTTAATTACCCAAATAGTTTTTCATTTTGAAATTTATGTATAGTTATATTTTTTTATTCCTAATTAGGGTTGGGGTGACCTTGTGACAAATATTTTCTATTGAAGGATTATCATTACGTGATGAGGGAAAAATAGGTGTCTCATTATAGTGTGATGGTTGACAATCACACCATAGTATAGGGATGCTTGATGTCACATGCTATGTAAGAGAGGTAACCTCTACATTTAGTTTGTTTTGATATCTTCCTTAAGTGGGTCATGCCAGGAAAAATGGGTTCCATAGTGAGAAAAATTTTGTGTGAATGTTTTGAGGATTTTTGTGGAAAAGGGTTAGGGGAAGTCACACTATAGACTAGGGAATCCTGATATGATTATAATATTTACTTGTAGGGTTTTTTAAAAATGAAATATTTTTATATACAAAATCACAATATGATAGAGGGAATCACACCATGATGAGGAACCTCACATACCTCTAAAACACTATTATGTATAACATTATTAAATTTATTAGAGTATTTGGGTCACACCATGACATGGGAGCCATTCAAAGAATAATTTCCCATATGGAGTGAGAAGAACACACCATGGAGTGAGAATTCTATTTCATGAATGTGGGAGGCCTTGTTGTGGATGCTAAAGTCATGTATTTTGATTATTTTTTAAGAAATTTCTTCAATATATTACCAAATTGGCCATATCATTATGTTAGTGGGAATGTGATTTTGGTTCTTCCAATGAGACATTTTCCATGTCTGAAAGGTGAGGTCATGTTGTGGTTAGTCGTTGTAGCTGAAAAAATTCAGGTTGAAACCTTAGGTCTTGCCACGACATTCTTATTTAATTTTTTTTAACAAGGTTAGAATATTTATATCAAAGTCATCCCATTACATTATCTTGTTTAATTCAAATTTATTATATTCCATTTGGTTGGTGTCTCCCCCTTTGTTCATCCACCTTATATTCCTCAATATTCTACCATATTTTGAGGTTGATTGTGAGTTTTTATGTTGCAACTGATGTAATATCCCATGATTTTATGAAATATATTTTTTAAAATTTATTTAAATTCATTTATACCTTGTGTTACAAAAATTAAATATTTTATCTTGCATCACATGCAAAAACATGTTTATCCTTTGTTCTATGAAACATCAATCTCCTCTGATCACTTATGTTATACATATCTAAATTCTTACTGAACAATAATAATCTATTAACATTATTATGTTTTTTTTATAAAATAGCTATTGGAGTAGAGGAAACGGATGATACTAAATAAATTATGAAACTACAGTATACACATTTTTATAAAATTAATTCATTTGATACCAATTAATAAGAAATGAAAATAAAAAATAAATGAATATTATGGATGCAATTTTATGGAAAAATAATTTTATGAGTTTAATGGAATTTTATATTAATAAAATAAATTAATAACTATTTTGAAAATATATTAATTATATTTATAATGTTATATATTTAATAAATTGTTTCTAAATTCTTCCAATATGTTTGATAGGCTTAAGATAAGAATAAATCAAATTTTAAGCAAAAAATAGATGTATAGTTTTAAAAGGCAGTTTTACCACCTCTTAATTGAGCATTTATATTCAACATGAATTTGAATATTTAATAAATTAAATTTGAATAAATAAAGAACCTTTTTAAATCAAAAAATATAAATTTACTTTGGAATAATTATTGGTATTTTTCCAAGACAATTTTGGTCTTGGTAATTAGTTAAAAATAATGGATTTTAGTTTATAACAACTTTTTTATAAGTATTTTATTATATAAAATTATATTTTGATTTATTTTAAATGTTTAATTAGATCAATTTTACATCATTTATTCAATTTAGGTTATTAGAATCAGTTTAATATTGAAATTTTATGTAAAAAATTCCAATATTTGGAACTTTTTATTTTAAAAACCCACATTATCATTTCATCTATAGGATTAATTTTAAATTAATTTACCCCACTTCTATGATTAAAAATTGAATAAATGGAATAAATTTATAAAGAATAATAATCATATTTTTATTATATTAAAAATATTTTTTTACCAAAAATATTTCTGAATAAAATTAAAAATAATTACACCAATTACGGTAAAAATAAATTTTTATAGTGGTTAAACATTAATCCTAAGTGTATAATGACTTGAAAACGTTTCCAAATCCCATTTAATGGAAGTAGTTAGAACATATTCAAACTTGTTTAAATTTTGTTTCATTATTGTAGGAACATTATTTAAGGGTGACCTCCCAATAGGGTATGCCTTATTGTATTTACAAGAATTCCACTCTTCCTCCACTATAAAAGGAACTCACTCTATAAACATTTTCACACATATAAATCAATTTAGCTCTTCAAAACACTATTTAAATAAGCATAAAATACCTATTATATTTCTATAATACAGAAACTAGGATAAAATAAAAGTAATAACTCTAGTGCAAAACCAATTTAAAATTCTTCAACAAGAACTTTTGTTTTATTTATTTATCCAACACTTCAATTATTCTATTTACAAAGTTATATATAAACAATTTTATCGTAAATATAATTATATGTCTTTATATTAATGTTTTTACTCACACAGATACACACTCCCATCAAATGTGTAAGGAAATCATCATTTGTGTGTACAAAGAACTAACACCACATTAAATGATGTTGTTTGTTTTTTTCCCTTACCAAATTTTATAGTTTTAAATTATGATGTATTTTATATTTACATATGATTTATATGATATTTATAATGTCTTAATAATTGTGTAATAATTATATAACAAATAATTTATTTAATTTCATTTTATGGGAATATGATAACATCATTTATGGATGTGTGGACTATCACATCCTCAATGTGATGTGTTACACTAACACATTACACGGACTATATTGAGAATTGGTTTAAAAAATAATATAAATGTCATATTTATGACAAAATTATATATTTATACATATTAAATATCATTTTCTTATTTTAATTTAAAACATTGAAGAAGTGATAACATCATTCATGGACGTGTAGACTACCGCCTCCTTAAAGCGATGTTATTCTTTTATTTTTATCACCAAATCTCGAAAATGATATATATAAGTGTATAAAAATAAATAATATTATATATATGATATAATTTTAAATTTAAATTTCTAAACATTACATATATTCTTTCCATAATGATCATTGAAAAATTGGAACGTTACCCATGCATGCATACGATATAAATTCTTTATGATCATATCATTGGTTCATTTTTAATATCTATACCCCATTTATTATTTTTAAATATATTTTATATAATAATTTTATAGTTATTTAAAATATATTATAATGTATATGTATTAATAATTACATTATTTTCCACAATCATCCAGTCAAACTTAGTTTTGACAAAAAAAACCTGAATGGGGTCATAACATATAACATAATTATTCTTGATTATGTAATTGTACATGAATTATTTTTAAGTAAATGTAACTTATTAATAAAATTTAATATTTTTATTAATAAATTAAATAATTAACATAAGTTTATTATTTATGAGGTTATATAATAAGAATGACAAACCAGAATCAATTTAATGGATATTAATTTCATTGTTTACATCTGTGATATTAATTTCATATTAACCACCTTTTTATTTGGTGTAGTGTTTCTATTACCCTAATAATAATAATATAATTAATTATTTTATATTCATGTTATTTTATTTTTTAATTTGATTATTATTAATTTTGGGGCTTACAATTTAGATGTTACCATATTATTTAGGGGATTTTTAGACTAAATTTTATTTATGTGTGTCTTGTTCATTATAAAAAATTAAATTTTGTTGTGGGGTGTATGTAATAATCATAGAAAAATTGTAATATTCTTATAAATTAATTTATGTGGATTAAAAAATGAATCATATGCTATGTCATTCATTGGGTTTATGGTTTCAAAGTTACCAATGCGGTAATGATTTTTGTCCGAATTTTCCTTCATTGAGATGTTAGTTGTGTTATACACCTTTATTTTCTATGAGCTATATATAATTCTCCTCTGACAAGTTATATAATAAATAAATTTATTCTAATTATATTTAATTTCTCAATTAATTTTATTCCTTCATGTGACATAAGATTCGATTGTTTTAAAGTAGTATGGGACATTTATAACATTTTATGTCTATTTTAATCAATAATTGGTTTAATTAATTATTAATGTATTTATATTGGTCAAAATCTCCAATACTTGTTGTTACATATCCTCAAAAGGGTATACTTTTTATTTATAATATCCTCATTATTTTCAAGAAAGAGTAATATTTTTTAATGATATTGTTATGAAACTCATTTCTTACCCTTGAGTTAATCATGATTCAAATATTGTTATATAATACATTTATATTCCATGGGTTAATTATGATAAAAAGATATTTTTATGGAACCGATTTATTTTACATGGTTTAATCGTGTTTCAGATATATTTTTATGGAATTCGTTTCTTTCCCGCTGATTAATCATGTTTCAAATGAATTTATATTGAACCCATTTCTTTTCCATTGGTTATTAATTTATCAAATAGATTGGTATGAAACACATTTATTTTCCATTTTTTAGTCATGTTTAAATGATATTTTTACAGAATTTATTTATCTTCATTAGTTAATCATTTTTCAAAGAGTTTTTTGGTACTTGTTTATTTTCTATGGGGTAATCATGTTTCAATGATATTGTTATACAACCTATTTATTTACCATTAGTTAATAATGTTATGAGAGGTTTATTGGTTATTACAATGAGTTTATAATGATATGAATGATTTAATGTGTTATGATTTTGTAATGGTAAATGTAAATTGGATGGGATGTTACATAAAAAACTAATGAAGGATGGTTATACAAAAAACAAATGATGGGAAGTTACATGATAAACCATTGATGGGTGGTTACGTGATAATCCAATGACGAGTGGGTTCATGATTTCACTTTATTAAATTAGGTAAGGAAGTCCACCATATGGTTATTATATATTTAAATGTGAGTGTAATAGTAAACTGAAAATGATTTTTAAATTTATTTACATGCTTTCATCACACTTTATAAGGGTTTTTAATGTTTATAATGATCATGATTGATGTCACATGGATCCTGATTTTTGATTCCAATGAATTTTAAAATTTTCCTTTTTTAATATTTTATAATATATATATTAATGTTTTTTATTACTTTTATTATTCACCCATGAAGTTTTATTACATCATCATACCCATATAGACTCTTATGACAATTGATTAATTTCAATTGTTGATGCTTACATTTACCCCTAATGATAATATGATCTCACCCTTCTTATGTTTCCTTTTCACTTGGATTTAATTAATGGTGTTGGTTGAGTAATATCTACAATTTATTTCAAATATATGATGATGTATTAATGTGAAAAAAATATACTTTATGTTTGAGAAAAACTCATTTATTGTCATGTCACATATACATATATGAGTTTTTATAAATTATATATAAATCCTATAAGGTTCTCAAGTATGTTAGTGATCTATGTTTTCTTCTTTATGTTTTAATTTTTAGATGAAAAATTTGGGTCACACTTTTCAACATCAACTCCACGAATGTAATTTTATATGGTTCAACAAAAGATCATGCATTGTGAGTTCAAGACTGTTATATTTTGTATGAGTGGTCGGTGTAGATAAATCCATAGACAATCATGTTTTCATGTGAGTTTATCTTAATAGTTCTGATTATAATCATTGTAAGATTTTAAATTTTATCATATTTCAAAAGTCTTAAGACATGTCATTTGCAAGGGTTGAGTAGTAAAAAATATGTGGATATCGATGATGTTTTTGGAGAATTTTTTGGGCTGACATATTTGTATCCCCTATGATCAAACTAAATTATTATTAGAGAGGATTTGTTTTTTCACGATTAATGAAAATATAAGGTAAACCCATATTCAGGGTGAAAATCCATTTATGATGGGATGTGGGAGGGGCATGAACCCATTAACGAAAAATGATAAGGTCTTCACACACAAATAGTGTCCTACATAATGTCCGGGATAGAATGAAATTTTTATAAATATAAATATTATGGTTATTACATAATCTTTTGGAATTTTATTTCAGAAATAATGGTTTATTTATCTTAGAGGAATTATTATATAATCCTTTTAATCTTTGGGTTTTATATGTTTTCATGAAATGACTGATGAATTTTAAAGTTAATTATTTATGAAAAAATTTAGTTAAAATTTTGGAATAACTATTTAATTTTGAAGACTAATATATCATATGATTTTATAGTAATTTCCATGATTATGTACATATATTATAACCAATTTAATTTTGAAAAATTCCTAAATATTATTTGAATAATAGGACTATTGCTTTTATGGTTATCTGGAAATTAAAAGAATATTTTTGTGAATAGAAAATTAAAAATTCTTCTTCAAAACCCATAATTTGGTTGAAATAATAGATTTTGGGTGAAATTTAAAAAATGATTAAATTTTACTCATCAAGTAAGTATACATTCATATTCTCTAAATCATGATGGTGAATGAAATCCTTCATCTTTAGAAAAAGGTTCCTAAAATATAATTTTAAAATATTACCATATTTTCCAAAGATATTAATTAATATTTTCCAACATATTTCGTTTTTGTTTTTTCATCATTATAATCATCTTGATCATGTCCTTTTTCACACTCTATTAGTGTTCATGAATTATTTTTCCCTTCAAAATACATGTTTTAATTTCCCCCCTATGTTCTCCATATGTGGCATCCTAATTACATATACATTCGGTGAACTTTAATTTTCCCAATTTCACTTTCTAAGAGGATGAATTGATATCCCTGTTTAAAAATTAGGTTTCAATATAGTAATTTTAGAAATTTTATTTTTCTTATAACCAAGATGAATTTCAACCGAGAAATTCATTTTAAGGTCGGTAAGATGCATCATCTCGAGATTTTATGATAAATCTAACATAAACTTTATTTAAATTATTTTATATCTTGTATTACATGAAATAAATAGTTTAGATTCAATCAAATGTAACAAAACATTTATCATACATTTCATGAATGATCATGTACCGTTGATGACTTATGTTAAAGACAAGGCTAAGTCACACGAGAGAACAATATACTATTAAAATTATTATTATAGTTACCACCTTGTTTTTGGGATGGTAGGAATTAGTGAGATTAACTAAATTCTTAAATTATAGTTTACAAATGTTTATAAAATGAATTTGTTTATTTACAATTAATTATAAATGAAAATAAAGACAATTAAATATAATAGATGTTTTTTAATAAAGAAACTATTTTTATGATCAGACATGAGTTTTATCTTAATAAATTACAATTATTCACTATTAATGACATATATTAATTAAAATTAAAATTTATATATTTAGTAAAATATACATGTATTCATATAATATGTTTTATAGGTTTAATTTAATAATATATCCAATTTTAATTATAAACTGTTGAATATTTTTAAATTGAATATTTACCACTTTTTAATGGAATCTTGTTTTAAAAATTTTCTTGTAATTTTATAATTTATTTTCTACAAAATAAATATCATTTTTTAAAATATAATTTCAGATTTTACATTGGATGATTTTTTTTTTATTTTTTGTATAAGTTTCATGTTTGGATGAATAATGAATAATATAAGATTTTAATCGAAAACAACTTTTGTGGCTATATAATTTAGTATTATAATATATTTTTTAATTTTTTAAAGTAAATTTAGATAATTATTATATAATTTAATAAAATTTAATTATTTTAAGAAATTTTACTATGAAATTTGATATAAAATCATTATAACATTTTTAACTTTTACTTCAAAAACTCGCTTTCTAGATCAATCTGTGGGATTTGTTTTATATTGATTGTTGAATTTTTTTATTTCAATTGTGAAAAATGGATATCATATTTTTTATAATAATAAATTATAATTTATAGTAAATTCAAGATGTATATTGAATAAAATATTGTTTAATTAAATTGGAATTAATTATATTGATTAATTAAAAAAAAATTTGGATAGTGGTGATTAATTAATATTAAGAGGCTAATTGGACTAAAAACTTTTAGTACCCCATTAATGGAACATATTTCAACCATATCTCCACTTTATTAATGTCTAGTTCATTATTGGAGGCACATTATATAATGGAGACCACCCGATAGTGTTATCCTTTTTGTATTTACAAGAATGTCACTGCTCCTCCAATATAAATAGACGCTCACTATCATCACTCATTCACATATATGAAGGCCGATATCTCATAAAAACACATTCCAAAATAATATCAAAAAATTATTCCTATAATATTGAGCCTCAACATGGTCAGAATTCACCCCAAGGATTTCCTTCACTGAAAACCAAAAGAAGTTACCCAAAGATGAGGTTACATGTTTCAATGAGAAATTTTGTTTTATTACTTTACCCACCCATTAAATTCTTTTTATTCTCAGATTATATAATAAAATCTGTATACTAAAAATAACTATGTTTTTTATTTTATGGATCCAATCTAAAAATACACAAAATTCCCTCAAATGGTTAACAAAATCACTATTTGTGAGTATAGAGAACAACAACCACATGAAATGATGTCATCATTGTTTCTTTACAACCTATTATTATTGGTAATTATCATATAAATAATTTTTTTTATATTATATATATATGATATTTATCATTTGTTCATACTTATAGAATTATTATGTAACACATATATTATATATTTTTATTTTTTGGGAATACAATAACATTGTTTATGGACATGTGAACTGTCGCAGCGTCAATGTGATGCGATATGTTCACATGTTACATGAAATGTATAATGGTTGGGTTAAAATGTCTGAATGATAAAAATTACAATTTAATGATATTCATGACATAATTATAAATACTTACATATAAAATATCATTTTATCCAACAATTTCGTACACTAAAATGTGATAACACCATTCGTAGACATGTAGACTACTACGTTTTTGAAGCAAAATGATTCTATATTTTCACCACCACATCACAATAATGATATATATAAGTATATATAGTTAAATAATATATTAACTATGTTATAATTCTAATTATGGAATGATTAACATTAGTTTCCTTATTTCCATAATAATAATAATAAATGGGAACATTACTCATGTGTATGTACAACCAACCATATCCATGATCATAGAATTGGTTCATTTTTCATAAATGTATTTAATGTATAATTTTAAAAGTACAATTTAAGTAAAAAATTTATAATCATGTATTAGTTATCATTCTATATATTTCTATATAATAACCACAAAAACTATATTTGCCCAATCAAATTCAACTTTGACATGTATGTCAAATATTGTCAAAAAATACAAATTAAATATTTTTGAGTATGTAATTATATATAAATTTAACATAATTGAAATAAATGTAATAATAATATTTTAAAAGGTTATGTTTCTTGTAAATAATTAACATAATTTTCTTTATTATGTATGATAGAAGAAAATTATACAAATCAAACTCAAGGTAGTGGATTTTCATCTCAGTTTTACATATATTAGTTAAATTTCAATTTCAACAATTAAATATAATTTATGGTATAACAACTACCATTTTTTTATATTATATAATTAATTGTTTTATAATATGTTATTTAAACATTTAATTTGGTGATTATTACTTTGGGAATTCATATTTAGATGTTACCATAGTTTTAAGGGGATTTATAGTCCTAATTTTTTTTCCAGACTTATCCCTTATACACAATTTCTTTGTGGTGTATATAATACACATTAATGTATTTAATTACAATTATACTTGATTTTATTGGGATCTAAATACCCATTTTATGATGTATTATTCATGGTGTTTATCGTTTGAGTGTAACCAAAGTGAAAATGAAAATTTGTCATAGTTTTCCTTCTATGAGATGATGGTGATGTTATACAACAATAATGTTTTATGAGGTGTATATACAGATTATTTGCATGTTATATAAACAATATAATTATTCTAATGATATTTTATATTCAATTTTTTTCTTATATGGGGATTATAATTAAAATATTTCTAATTCTTATAAGCAATATCGTAATTTTTCATGATTATTTTAATCTGGAATGATTTTAATGGTATTTTAATGATATATTCATTAATCAAAATCAAAAACCGTTTTTATTAGTTGTCATAAAATGGGGATATTTTGTATTGATAACATGTTCATTAATTTTTTAATAGATTATGATTCATTCAAAGAGACTATTATGTAACACATTTTTTTTCTATGGGTTAATCCAGATTTAAAGAGATTAACATAGAACCAATTTATTTTTTATAGGTTAATAATTTTTCAAATATATTTTTATAAAATAAATTTATTTTTGATGGTTTAATAATTTTTCAAATAATTTTTATAAAAATAATTTATTTTCCATAAGTTAATCAGGATTAAAATAGATTTTTATGGAACCCATTTCAATTTTATGGGATAATCATGTTTCAATTTTATTATTATAGAACCAATTTCATTTCAAATAGTTAATCATAATTCAATGATTTTGTCATGGAATCTATTTATTTCCGTGGGTTAATCATGTTTCAAATATATTGTTATGAATTTCATTTCATTTCCACATGTTAACCATGTTTCAACGATATTTTTATAGAATCCATTCATTTCCCATAGTTTAATTAAATTATAAAAGGGTTATTGGTTGTTAAAATTAATTTATTATAAAATGAATGTTTTTATGTGTTTTGATTTTGTAATGGTACATGGACGTGTAATGGGTGGTTATATGACAACCCAATGATGGGTGGTTTCACAATAAACCAATGATCAGTGGATACGTGATAAACTAATAATGAGTGGTTAGAAGATAAACTAATGAAAGATGGTTCCATGATAACAATCCATTTCTTTTTTTATAAAAGTCAAATATATGTTTTTTTTATTTTAAAGATTTAATATAAGGGTAAATTTAATATGATTTACTAAGTTACATACATGTTTTCCTTATTTTATCTGTGAGTTTATAATACTTCCAATGATAGATATTGATATCATAAGGAATTTGATTATTTATTTTTATGACCCATACCTTTTCCACATTTTTTTATTGTATGATATAGGTATTTATGGGTTGTAGTTATTATATGATTCACTCATGTACATTGATTATGTCATTATACCCTTACACACTGTTATTCTCATTGATTACATTCAATCATTACTGAGTATGTTTACCCATACATAGCATATGATCTCACCCTTCTATTCTTTACATTTCCATATGTTTTAAATAATTATATTGAATGAAATATTTCAATACGATACTTCATATAAATGATAATGATGTATTAATGTGAAAAATCCATTTTTTCATAAGTAGGATAAATTCTCACTTAAAGTCGTGGGAATTTAATAAATAAGAGTTTTTCTAAATTCTCTAAAACTATAAACCTAAAATTTCTTGTATTATGTAAGTGATCCATGTTTTCCTTTTAATGTTTTAATGTTTATATGAAATGTTTGGGTCCTAATAATCGAATGAAGTGTCAGAAATTTAATGTTGTGTATTCTAGTATAGGATTTAGTAGTGAGGGTCTGGGTTTCTACACATGGTCTAGGTTAAATCATCCTTCTATCATCATCCCCTCCTCTTCATACTCCTCCTTACTTTTGGGTTCCAACTCAAATTTTTCAGTTCTATATAGGGTTTGATGAAAATTATTTTGGATCATGGTGTAATTGGTATGATATTAATGGGTTTAATTTTCTTACTGTAACAACCTAATAATTTAATATAAGAATACTAACACTGGTAACATAAAAAATATGAACCAATGGGCCTCACCATATCACGATATAAAATTTAAGTATGACTATTTTAACAAAGATGATAACATTTTTGGTTTTGATAGCAATAGAAATTTTTTGAAAAATATTTATAAATATATTATATAATGAAAACATAAATTCAGATATATAATCATTTTTAGTAATGTTATTACATTGTTTAAAACAATATTTTTCAACAAAATTTATTTTATTGATTTTTGTGAGAAAATTATATAATAATTTTATGAAACTATTAGATATTTTATTGTAAAATATTATATAAAAAATTTTATTTATCATATTGAAATTAATATATATTGAAATTTTATAATTTTTCTAAAAAGGGTGTTTTTTAGTAAATAGGTAAAAAATATCAATTTTTGTAATGATTTCAATTTTTTATTAATAAATTAATTTAAAAGTAATATTATGATTTTAATTTTAATTAACACTCAAATTAGAATTATTTATTTATATTTATTTTAATTAATTAAAATTTTAATCATCCTTAGATCATATTTTTGTAGTAGTTTACTTTTAAGGGCAATAAACTATTATTTTTCTAAAAATTGTTTTTAAGTGCCTAATGTTTTTTAATTTTAAATAATTAAAATAAACCCATATAGGGAACTATTTTAATGTAATTCATATATTATATTTAATTTTATTTTAATAAAATTAACATATTGTTGATTATTAGTCGTAGAATTAATGCAATATCAACTTATGTTTGAAAAATAGATTTCTTGAAAACCCATTTTCACCATGTTTCATAGGTTTATTTTTAAATTAATTTCAAAATCATTTTTTAATTTAGTTTTAGGAAATATTATAGAAATTTTAATTCCAATAGTAAATTTTAGTTAATAATATAAACATAACATTAAGACATAATGAATATTAAAAAAGAAAAACATTATTACCAAAGTAAACATGTAAATCAGGTTAAACAAAGTTAAAACTAATTGATAAGGCCACAATTTTTTATTTAAATTTTAATTTATGAATGGATTTAAAAAATTATTCCCATATTATATACATTCAATTATTTATGGTACACTAGTCTATGAAAGAGAACCATATAATCATTTATGTAAAGAAAGATACAAAATGTATATCTTTTTTCATTAAATATCTATAATATGTTGGAATGTCGATAAAAAAAGTGTTCGATGAATATGAAATTTTATTTTGAGTCAAATAAAATAATTTTCTTGATGATAATTTATTTTTAATTCTTTGTTTTTATATATTTTCCTTAAACAATTTTACAACATTGACACAATAGTTGTGCAAAAAGTGGAAAACGCATGGTAAATAACATATAAAAAGTAAAATTAATGTATTTTGGATGAGTTTTAGGTCCAATATCTGTTTATATATAATAATTATGTTTTACTAAATTTTAAATGTATTATATTCAACAATTATTTATTATCATCATACAATTAAATTAAATGAATAGTATCAAGAATGAAATTAATGATATTTTATAATAAATAATATTTATTAAATTATATAAAAATAATCAAAATAATAAAATTGGAAAATTATGATTATAAATGGATTACAATTTCATTAATTATCGATTTACTATCCAATGTATTACTTATAAGTAAAATTATATCCCTTTCAGTTTGAAAAATCTTTTACTATGGTAATGGTTAAAACATGGTTTTTCTCATTATATGAGCATGAGTTAAATATAATTTTCAACACGAATATGATTTTTTTTAAATTGAATTAAATATTTATAATTAGTATGTATGAATTATCTTACAATTATTATTTAATTTTAGTATTAATCGATACATTACATAATTAAAAAACAGTTACCGTGATAGAAGCTAATATAGTAGAAAAGAGTAACCATAGAGGTTATGGGAAAAAATATTTAAAAGATGTTTTATTTTCAGTTTTGAAGGTTTTTTAGTAACATATTTTCTATAAAATACTTTATTTATAAATTTAGCAAGTATATGGTCTGAGGGTGACTTCTTATTACTATATAGGTTGGGGGATTTACAAAAATACCCCTCCTCCTCACTTAAGAAGGGATCCCCATCTACTCCCCTCTCTAAACATCCTGATCCTTTTCCTAAAGAAAATTCATACCCATATCCATCTCTTCCTTCCATTATGAAATCTTATAGGCCTTGTTTTTAAATTAAAATTCTCATATGAAGGATATTGGTGTAAACCTAAAGAAGTTTTCTAAAGAAATGTTATCATTTTTAACTAAGTGTTTTTATTTTATTTATTCTTCCAAATCCATAAATTCATACTAATCTTTGATGGTGTAATAAAATATCTATTTCCCATTTACTAATATGTTTTTATGTTATTATCATATCCTAAATCATTCACTTATTCCAACAAATGGGAAATAAAATCATCATTTGTGTGTATGTTATACTATCATATCTTGAACAATTGTAATTTATTGTCTATGACCTCTTATTAAGGATGGTTTTTATGATGGATTTAATGTATATATTTGATATTCATGACATATGTTGTACATACCCATAATTTATGTGGAATATTTTTTCATCAATACATGGGAATTTTACGAGCCCATGAAAATTGACGGTGCGTGATTCTGAGGCCCGGTGTGATCAGAATAAATTTCTATAATTTTTGTTCAGGTATGTTTAGTAAACGTACGAGGGTGTTTTTAAAATTATTTAACCAGTGCTCGGAATTGAAATTTGATGAAACCGTTCCGACACCCCTGCTGGGTTGGACCTGTCAAACTTGGTCAACCTGAACCGTCATCCCACTGGGCTAAATGGGTCGGTCCCTCTTATTCACATAAACGTGAATAAATTAAAGACCGCGCGTCCGATCGACGCGTCATCTATGGAACTAGGACCATTTCTACGAGGAGGTTCTTTTGAGACACTATATGTGTGTTTCGGATGATTTTGGATATCATCTGGGTTAGAAATGAGCATATTTCTAACCGGGCCCCTAGGACGGAAATTCTTATATCTCTCAGACCAGGCGTTCGATTGGTGTGCTGTCTGTTGCGTTGAGTTCCTATTGATGAGACGGAACTTCAGGATACTTCAACTCTAGACTTTGTGACAGTTGATGTATCGACCCCCTTGGCTCATGAGGCGGACCCTCCCAGGATCGAGCGTGCTGTGTGCGGGAACCCTAGAGTTGGCTGTGACTGCGACGACGATGACGACTGTACTTGAATCCTACGTGGGTTCGGCAGCGATAGTTATTGTACCTGGATCCTACGTGGCTTTGGCAGTGACTACTTTTGTACATGGATCCTATGTGGGTTCGGCAGGGGAGATGATTCAAAGGCTACATCTATCATCTACACCCCTCTTCGTGAGAAGTATACCTGTGTGAGCTGTGTCTTGACTTTCATTTATTATCCTCGATGTGATTGACTTTCTTCCCTATGTGGACTGGGTTGTGCTTTCTTGTGTGGAATGGGTTGTACATGGGCTCGTGAGTTGGAGCTGAAATAGTATTGATGACTTAGGTATATGTATGGACATGTACCTAAGTAGAGTTGGTTGATACTTTGTGTTAGTATCATTCCTTTGTGGTTTAGCCTTTGTGGATTCTAGGAGACCTTCGGGGGTCTCAGGGTCTCTACTGAGTATCGTATACTCACCCCTGCATGGGCTATTCCCGCACTACGTTGTGTTGGACGCAGACGACAGACATCAATGATCGAGGTGGAGTCTAGTGGAGCGGGACGGTACCTGGAGGTGGACCACTTGGAGGGACGTACACGGAGTAGACGGCCATACCCGAGGATCTGAGGAGACCATCTGTACCCACCCTTTAGGTGGGATATCCGTAGGACAACTCAGTGGTTGACGGTTTACTTTACTACATCTATTCTCTCTTTACTGTTGTACTTTAATTTCAGTTGGGTTGAATTCTGGACCATTTAATTTACATCACTTACATTGGTACTCAGTTTACATAGTGTTTACCTCAGCTTGCATACTCTCTTGTGTTTGTTTACTTATATAAAGGCAATTACTTCCCTTTTTATCGGGATTTACGCCTTTGGTGCTAGTCGCCAGCCCCTGGCCTATGGAAGGCGGGCATGGGGTAGTCATGGCACGGGCCCCAAGGACGGGTCGTGACAAATTGGTATTAGAGGAGTCGGTTCTACTACATAACTTAGGACTCTGATAAATTCTTCCGTGAATCAATAGTGTTAAGAGTATCTAGAGTGGTTTTATGTCTAGTGAGTCTAGTGTTGGTGCGGTAGCCGACGTATCTATACACTAGGACCTTGACTTCTAATTTCCGAATCAGTGCTCGAAAACACTGATTGCATGTGAGTTTCAAAAGTTTTCTTTGTGATTACATTGTTTCAGCTCACCAGGTATACTGTATTAACTGTGGATCACCTGTTGTTTTTTAGGATGGCCCCACGTAGGCAGCCAGCTAGGGTTCTGACCATTGTGCAAGATGGATGCCCACCGAGCGACGGGGCCTCGGTGTAGGTCCCCATTATAGCAGAGGCACCAGTGGTACCTCTACCCACTAGGCCACCGATACCACCAGCCCCATTAGTGGAGAGTCCACATCGCATGAGTGGACTGCATGAGTTCTAGCGTCAGAGGCCGCCTAGGTTTTGCGGAGAGACGGACCCTCGGGCAGTTGAGGATTGACTGGTGGCTATCATCCTAGTCTTCAGATTTTTAGGGACACTAGTAGATCTTATTGTGATCCTTGCGGAGAGTCTCCTACACGCAGCAGCAGGTAGATGGTGGATCCTGATCCTCCAGCTGCACAATGAGGCATCTCTACTTTGGAAGGACTTCGAGAGTCTCTTAAACTCGGAGTTTGTTCCAGCCCCCTCCGTGCGGTGTGCATCCATGAGTTACTATAGCTGTGGCATGACATCATGACAGTAGCCCAGTACTCGGCAAGATTTACCGACCTCTCTCGCTACTCCACGAACATGGTACGGGACCCATTCTTCCAAGCCCGGACCTTTGATAAGGGACTGAGGCATGAGATCAGGGCTTTAATGATCTCCCTCAACATTACGACACAGGTAAGAGTACTGGAGCGAGCCCTTCCTGTTGAGAGCATCCCTGCTGAGCCTAAGCCAGAAGCGAGGCCTGCTGTAGGGCGACACGTAGCATAGTCTTCTGCAGCCGGTAGTAGACAGTTGTCACAGAGGTCCAAGAAGACCAGAAAATCTGGTGGGAGACTTCAGGATACTGGTTTAGAGGTGTGGGGAACACGCAGTAGACCCATCCATACGAGAGGTCGAACGTGCTATGCATGTGTCGGGCAGGGCCACATGGCTCGTGACTACCCGACCAACCATGCATAGGAGTAGCAGACTGTTGAGGGACCACCCAGGCAGAGGCATAGATTCCACCATGGCGGTCTGCAGGGAGCAGGGGGACGACGCAGAGGAGTAGGTTGGGCAGCGGGTGGTGGGCGACGCTTTGAGGCTCTACCACCACCACCACCGAGAGGTCCACCCTGACCACAGGGAGCTCGCGGATAGAGGCAGGCTCAGCTTCAGGCAGTGGAGGATTACGACCACGGCGTACCTGAGATGATTCGAGGTACTATATGTGTCTACTCCACCTTTACTGTTGTTCTTATTGACACAAGAGAAATTCATTATTTTATTACCGCTTCCTTTGTTCGGAGCTCGGAGATTCCTACGGATCCGTTGTCTTGATCCATACAGATAGAGACTATTAAGGGAGATGACTCAATGATTATTCGCTGGTGACAGCAGGGTGAGCTTACTCTAGGAGGTGAGATCTTCTGTTGGGATCTTTTTGTAGCGGCATCGAGGCCTTACGAGGTCATCTTGGTCATGGTTTGGTTATCTACAATCCATGCTCTGATCAACTGTATTAGGCACAAAGTGTGGTTTGTCCACACTGATGGGAGTAGGTTCACCTTCACTGGCGATAAAGGAGAATATGCAGTGCAGGATGTACTTACACGGAGGATAGGACAGTCGATCACACATCAGTTTCTAGTCTCATCCTAGGAGCAGTTGATGTGTGGAGTCCGAATTTTCCTGTTGTGTTGGATCAGTATGCATGCATTTTTTCTAACGAAATTCCAGGACTACCTCCTCACATAATGTTAGACTTCTATATTGACATGTACCATGGGATAACCCTGATATCTACTCCAGCATATCTGATGGCTCCCGCTGAGCTTCGAGAGCTGCGGGTACAGCTCGAGGACTTGTAGGGAAAGGGATTCATCCGACCCAGTGTTTCACCCTAGGCTACTCCGATTTTGTTCGCCAAGAAGGAGTATGGGAGCTTATGACTATGTTTCGACTACCATCGCCTGAATTAGGTGACCATAAAGAACAAGTATCCAATTCCGAGGATTGACAACCACTTTGATCCGCTTAAGGGAGAACGATGTTTCTCGAAGATAGACCTCAGGTCAGGCTATCATCAGCTCAGTGATCATGACGAGGATGTGCAGAAGACGAACTTCAGGTGTCGGTATAGACACTATGGGTTCTTGTTTATGCTATTTGGAATAAAAAACACTCCAGTAGTGTTCATGAGTCTCATGAACTGGATCTTCCAGCCTTACCTCGATCAATTTGTCATAGTCTTCATCGACGACATACTGATTTACTTGACTACTGAGGAGGAGCACGCCTACCACATGTGATTTGTACTGGACACACTCCTAGAGCACCATCTTTATTTTAAGCTCTCAATGTGTATGTTCGGGATTCAAGAGGTCCACTCCTTAGGGCACATCATCTCTGAGGTGGGAGTTGTTGTGGATCCTGTGAAGATCGAGGCAGTGCTTGCTTGGGAGCCACCCAGAAGTTTGATGGAGGTGCGGAGTTTCCTAGGTCTGGCTGGGTACTATCAGAGATTTGTGCCAGACTTCTCCAGAGTTTCAGCAACACTTTTATCTTTGGCGAAGAAGGGGAAACCCTTAGTGTGGTCAAATATATGTCAGAAAAGCTTCCAGAAGCTAAGGAAGAGATTGACCAGTGCACCCATCTTAAGGCTACTAGAGGATGGAATAGGTTACGTAGTTTACTACGATGCATTAGGGACCAGAATCGGGTGTGTCCTGATGCAAGAGCGAATAGTGATCGCCTATGGTTCACAATAGTTGAGGCAGCACAAGAAGAACTATGCTACCCATGTACTGGAGTTAGCAGTAGTGGTCTTCGCCTTTAAGATGTGGTGGCACTATCTGATGGGCATTCTCTTTATAGTATATTCTGACCACCAGAGTCTCAGGTACATCTTCTCATAGAAGGACATGAACTTGAGACTGTGGCGATAGCTCGAGTTCTTCCAGGACTATGATATTGAGATAGTCTATACTCCTGGGAAGGGAAATGTAGTAGTTGATGATCTCAGTAGGAGATCGGGCATTCGGCTACATGGAGAGGCGACGAAGCAGCAAGCCACATTGCAGATATCCTATATGGAAAGAGATGAAGTAGCCTTTCTATAGTCGCTCATAGTCACTCCTCCAATACATCAGTAGGTCAGAGAGGCCCAGCATGGGGATGTTGACTGTGAGACGCGACATGCTCAGATTTCCACAGGGAAGGCACGTGATGGATTTTCTGAAGAAGCATAGCATGTTATCCACTTTTGGGGACATATCATGGTACTAGTTTCACTGTAGGAGGAATTTTTGTGGTAGTTTCACACTTCCCCTCTAGCAGTACATCCAGGAGTAGAGAAAGTGTATCAGGATCATAGACGATATCACTGGTGGACGGGTCTGAAGAAGGTTGTGGAAGAGTCTGTTTCACGATGCCTCACCTGTCAGTAGGAGAAGGCAGAGCACCAGGTAACGGTAGGCTTGGTGCACCCCTTAGAGGTCCCAGAGTGGAATATGGACAGGATATCCATGGATTTCATGACAGGGATTCCACGTACTTCCAGAGAACATGACTTCATCTGGGTGATTGTCGCCCGAATCACCATGTCTGCCCACTTTCTACCTATTAGAGAGGAGGGATAAGTGGATATCTTGGGACGCCTCTACCTTCAAGAGATCCTACGGATTCTTGGTGTTCCATTTTCTATCATCTCCAATCGAGATGCATACATTACTTCCGGGATTTGGAAGGGGTTGCAGGAGGCGTTTGGGATGCATCTACACTTGAGCACCGCCTTTCATCCTCAGACGGATGGCTAGACGGAGAGGACCATTCAGACACTCGAGGACATTCTCCGTGCATGCATCCTTGACCTTGGTTGTAGCTGGTAGGATCACCTACCCTCGGTGGAGTTTGCGTACAACAACAGCTACCACTCCAACATCAGGATGGAACCATACGAGGCATTGTACGATAGACCATGATGATCATCTCTATGATGGACTGACCGTGGGGAGTAAGTACTCGTAAGACTAGAGATGGTCCAGGCTATGACGGAGAAGGTGCAGATCATCTAGGAGCGGAAGAGGACTTCACAGAGTTGATAGATGTCCTATGCTAATAGGAGGTGGAGACCACTAGTGTCTGAGGATGGCGACCACATTTTCTTACGGGTCACATCTCAACGTTGATTACAAGGATTTGGTCAGGGTGGAAAGTTATCTCTGCGCTTCATCGGACCATTCCAGGTCCACAGTATGGTAGGAAAGGTGGCTTATCGCCTGGCCCTTCCACCTCAGTTGCACCGATTGCATGATGTATTCCATGTATCTCAGCTAAGGAGATACGTGCATGGCTCGACACACATCATTGATCACGGGGAGATGGACATCAATGACGGGGAGAATTTTGCGGAGGTCCTGGTGGAGATCGAGGATCGATAGGAGGGGGTTCTACTTGGATGGTAGATTCCTATTGTGCGCATTCGTTGGCAGCACAGGATCCTCCAGGATAGCACATGGGAGTGGGAGGATCAGATGCGTGCACAGTACCCTTATTTGTTTTCCTAGTTTATGATGTAGCATTATGGGGACGTAAAGCCCTGAGGTGGGAGTAATGTAATGACTCGGAAATTTCAAGAATTTTTTTTAAATACTTTGTAATTTTACGAGTTTGTGGATTCTGACGGCACTCGATTCCGAGGCCCGGTGTTCCCGGAATCAATTTCCGAAGTTTAGCTCAGGTACGTTCAGTAAACGAACGAGCAATATTTTCTATCTTTTGAACCGGTGCTCATAATTGAAATTCAGGGGCACCGGTGGACTCGCAGCGTCGGTAATTTCATAAAAGTACCTTTACCGAAGATGCGTTTTCATGAGAGAAAATGTTAATTTTTGTGGGTTAGTTGAGAGGTGAATAAAATTTTGGGACAATTTTATTTTTATATCTTAAGTGGTTATAACCTACATGGGGAAGTAAGGGTGGAACCCACTAACATCCTAACTACCCATGTGAGGATAAATGTGAGGTGGGGCCCACACGATCCCCAACACTTCACATTTGTTGAGCTCTCATAAACTCTCCCTTTGAAACATGTTAACTCGCTTTAATTAAGTAACTCTACCTCTCTCCCTATCTCCATATTTATTGCATGCCAAAACACACATTAATTAATTAATTGAAAATCTTCATTAATTAATTAAGTGTTTGAATTTTGTTATTTTGAATGCAAGGAAAAATAAAATAAAATAAGGAGAAGCCTTATTATATTTTGGTCAGATTTGTTGTGTGAGGAGGAATTGGGAGAACGCTAGTGTTTTTGAAGGACTTCTTCCTCAAGGAAGAACGCCAACTCTTCGACGAAGAACATCGACTCGACGACCTCGGTTTATCCTTCCTCATTATTCCTCCGCGACAAGGGAGGAGATACCGACGCTGGAACTCGCCAACAATGCAACGCCATCCAATCTTATATCCGTGAAAAAATGGGGAAATGCCGCTTCCTCCTCGGACGCTCTTCGTCGACGTCTACGGAACCTCACCTCGTGATGCCATCTTCCGTGACACCCGTCGTTTTTCATATTTTATCGAGTTTGGGGTTAATTTCAATTTTAATAGATTAAAATTGTGCCTTGTTTTGTCGTTGAGCATCTCGTTTACCTTGTCCGTTTTTTATAGTTTTAGGCTGAGGGTGCGGGCCGAACGAAAATGGCCTGAAACCCTCCATTGTTCTCGTTTATTAATTTAGAATTGGAAATTGATGGTGGGGGAAGAACGACACTATCGCGCCGTGCCAGGAACGAGGTGAAAGGAACCGGTGTCGTCGCACCGGTTGTGCGGAAAGAACAGCGGCCCGATACATGGGACGCTTCGGTGGAGGAAATGGCCAGCCCATCGGCCGTCCGGGCAGAGCGGGACCGTGGCGCCGAGAGGGCGCTGCGCTAGACAACGGTGGCCCGCCCATGCGAGCTGCGTGTGCAGAAGACCGGCCGGTCTAGCCGGACGGTTCGAGGGATGGGCGGCGCTGCCGGTGCAAATGTAATACCCATTTTCTTTTATATGGTTTATATAATACCCATTTCTCATTTTATATAATTATTCATTTATAATTCATGTAATTTTAATTTTCAATTCATCTTATTTCATCTATTGTGATTTTACATGAATGCTATAATGCGGTCAAAATTTGATAAACTAATTTTATTTAATTAGGTTATGTAAAATTTTCATTGAATATTATTTAAATAATAAGTGTGAAGTTTAATTTTTTTATTTATGTTTTATTTCTATTTTTTTGGGTATTTACATTTGTTACAAAAAATTACTTCATTGATTAATTCTCCCACCAATTTTATATTCATCTTATGGGATATTCATCTCAAATTTTCTTCTTTAGGACATTTATTTTTTGATACACCCATCTTCATCTATGAGTTTTACTTACTACCACTTAGGTAATTTATATAATTAATCTCTCTATATTCATGTTAATTAATTTTACTCTTTCATGAACACAAAATATCTAAAAAACAAAAAAAAACAAAAAAAATCTTTTTTATGATGGAATATTATTTTTGATATCTATATCTTCCATAAAACATTTTAAATAATATTATTACATTTCTTGATTTAATTATTAAAGAAATTTATATCAATGTTTTTAATAAATGTGGTAAAAATGAATCTTCCATGTATTTTTTTTGAATGGGGTATTTTCTTTTACAAATGAATGTATGGAATGTTTTCAATTAAATTATTAAAAATGAAATATATTTACTACCATCATGAAAAATAATTATTTAAACATTTATTTTCAATTTCCAAGGATGAATTTCAATAATTTTTCCCAAATATTTTTTAAATTTTTTAAAAAATGGATTTCCAATGTGAAATCATTTTTTCCTTCATGAATGCTAATAATGGCCTTTTATAGTATTTTAATTCATCAATGAAAATAACTTTTTGTTCCTATTATACTCCAATGTTGATATAATGTAGTGATACCATCGTTATCCTTTCTCAGGCTAGTTTATGATCAGTTTTATTAGGGATGTACAATTATGATACCAATATTTATATTACAGTAGATGGTTTATGATAATGATTCTTGATAGGGGAAACAACAATAATTTCATATGTTAGTTTTTAAATTAAAATGAATAGATTAATAATGATTCAGACCTTTTATTTGATGTATTATTTTGACTTATTATGTGATTGGAGGGGCCAATGGTCTCCCATTGATTCCTTGGTATGTCACATGAGGAAAAATTGTTTTGGTATTTGGGTGAGGCCTTACAAATTATGAATGATTTCTAGTAACAATTCCATGACTATATGTTTAGGATGTTTGTATTATTAATTCCAACATTTAGAGAGCATTTATTAATTTCAATGAGATTATATTAATACTTATGATATCTATGGATAAATACCATGCTCATTTTATTATTTATATGGGATTAATGGATTATCATTTATTCCTTCCAAATTATTATTCATGATAATGATATTAATTAATTCATAGAAGTTTTCCCTTATTTACCATATCATATTGATTATAATATATTTTATCATAATATCTTATGATGGACATGTAGCATCTCAGATTTTCATGGTATTATTTTTTTATATTATACGAATTATTTTGAAGACCATGCAATAAGAAGACATGAAAATTGGAGGCCCGATGTTTTGGAAAGAAATGATTGAAATATATTAAATATATTAAATATATTAAGTAGAACGTACATGATGGTTTCCTAAAATGTTTAATAACTCCCAAGTGGTTGCTTGATTTAGAAATATGAGGGCACCATTGAGTTTAGAACATGGGTCTTACCCTAGGCACAACATAGTCATTATTGGAAAGTGATGTTTTTACAATATTACATGAGATCATAATTAAATGAAATATATTAAATATATTATTTATACTGTTTATTTTGTTTATTTTTTATAGTTATTATTTCTATATTTATTTCACGCATAAATAATTTCTTTTGGGTTGGATACTCAAGACTGAGAGATTCAGAGAACTGTAGTAGTGCTTTTCTTGGAGGGTGATGATAGATTAGGATCATATCATGGATCTTCAGGCCAAGATATTTTATGGATCTCAACAATGATGAAATTACACCATTCTTCATCAATGATCAATCCAAACACTTGGAATGATGTTTTTTTATTGTATTTAATAAATATTCTTAATTTTAATGAATAGTTTTACTCAATAGATGAACAATTTGTTCCATGGTTCAGTCGTTTTGCATGATGGGTTATATTAATTGGGTTTTGTGATAAATACATTAAACTTTTTGATTTCGTAATTTTCATTCTCATAGAAATGAATTGAGATCATTATGAACATCAATTCTAGTTCATTCTTATTATATGTTTTTATTATTTCTCTATCAGTTCTTCAATCACTATAGGTTTTCATTGTTTGTCCCAAGGTTCGACATATCATGACGAATTGATTGTTGTGAACCTATATCCTGATGCAACAATCCCAAATCATAGATCAAGGATTTGAATGACAAAGAGCTGGTGATAAGATAGATGTGGGAGTGCATCAGTTGATTTTGGATACCCAATTTCTCCTTCTTATGTTTTTTTTGGTTTATAAAAATGAACGACATGTAGATCAGTTTTCTAAAAGTATTTTGTTTGATAAAAGAAACAATTGGATTATATAGGATCATAAGATTCATAGAGAAATTATTTATAGACTGGTGGATATGAAATTAACCAAAGGCATGCATATCGGATCTGAGTTTATGTAATTATTCATGATACATGATGTGTAATCCAGATCTATAGACTATAGATGCCATTAGAGTTATGATTTTAGGGTTTTTGATAGAGTTACGGAATACATGGAATGTGACCCCTGTCAGATGGTGTGTGACCCCTTTCATGTCACTTGATGTGTACTAAGTAGATTACAAATACATTGGTAAAAGTACATGAAAAGATGGTATGCCATGTAATTTTACAAGTACATGACTTGGTGTATATGGGTCAGTACATAGATATAGCCACCATGCACAGACATGGGAAGGATACACATGTAGGAAACTGTGTGACTCAATTCATGGTCTACTCCTTCTACACATTGCATATATAGAGACTATGTGCTATGTGGGGATCTTCCATATGGACATGCATGAGGATAGCTAGTACTGTTGTGTACACCCTATTATACACCATTTAACCCTTCATGAGAGTTTCTGGCTCTTCATTTTCGTAGATTGGTCTAGTATTGGTTGAGTGAGTTTTCCATGGTCTTTTCCCTTGAGGTTTCTATAATGAATTAAATCCATACTGATGTATTGTGATCACATCTAGATGATGTGTCTCAGATAGATATGTGGTGTCCCTCCATGAGACAGGAATGTTATCCTATATTATAATTTGTTCTTTGGGTGGAGTTTTTGAATTTAGTGATACCTCATTGATCCAGGCATTGATCCTCGATCTAGTAGACCATATTTGAATGTATTTTGGAATCATGGAAATATGATCCAATACATATTGGGTTGATCTAGAATGTGTTTGGGGTGTACCAAAGAGATCTTATGTGTGACCCCCTATTACTGTATCACTATCTTCATAGACTAGTTAAATTTCATTGGGTTGGCCCCAATGATCATGGCCTCTTCCTCGAGTGTATTCAATGATAACATGGATCATGGATTGGATTTACATAGAATAAGTGTTTCATCGAGCAGAATTCCATGGATAGTAGTTTGTTATGACTTCTTGGTGGTGTTGTGTTTTTTCAAATTATGTCTGGGTGTATCTGTTATACATTAATTCTTATATCATGTACTTATTTGACTATACATTTTTATCTTATTTAGTGTTTTTTGGGTCACCTACAAGGAATTTTTATAATCACCACTATATAGGATATTCCTACAGGTGTAGTGTCTTATAGAGACAACGACCTTTCTAATGGTGTCTAAGGACTGGAAGAAGTTAGTGGATCAGATTTGGAGCTTTTTAGACTATGGTATTTTATCAGTATATTTAACCGAACATAGTCCTTTCACATGGATAATGATGGGATCTTCACATTTTTTTGGTGGGATTGTATTTGGCCCAATTATTATTTTTTAGTTATTCTATGTTTTTACTCCATAATGGTATCATAGATGTATGCATGAATTGTTTCAGTTGTTTTAAATTTCTGAATTGTGTGGGAATGGATATGTGTCTGTGTGTGTATACAGGTGATTTTGGGTAATTCCTACCAATTTGGGTTATGCCTGGTTGACACTAGTCACTATCCCCTAGCCTATTATAGGAAATCTAGGGTTGTAACTGTTCAGACCATGGTTGGTCAGGTCATGAAGTATTGGTATCAAAGTTGTCAATTCTAGCATAGGTCTGGATTTTGTGATTTTGTTTGGGGAAACAATTATTTGTGTTTCAATTTAATATTTTAGACTAGTGTGTCTAGAATTGGTGTGGCGACTGAAATATCCTTACAGTAGGACTCTGATTTCTTACCTTTCGAATCAGTACATGTAAACACTAGTTGTAGGGAATATATTGGTACATGAACCAAATAGGAATGGTTGTACTTTCCATTTCCTTTTTGAGTGTGCTCAAATGATACACTCCATTGATAGTGGTGAATCTTTTTTTATTTTAGGATGCCTCTATATAGAGAGAAAACAATGATTCTACTGTATCATCATGAGGATGACCCAATTAGTGATGATGCATTTTTATAGGGTCCCTCACAAGAGATAGAACATATGGGTGGCTCACCGGTTATATCACCACCCATTGAGAAGTACCTAGAGTAGTCATTACTAGTTGGGAATAAACACTGGTTGAGTTCATTACATGAGTTCTAGAAGCAGCGACCTCCCAGGTTTTGAGGTGAGCCAGACCCCTAGGTGGATAAAGACTATCTACAGTTAGTCACCCAAAATTTCCACCATGTGAAGATGCTAGAAGATCAAATGGCTGTCCTCATAGAGAGTTTTCTTAAGGGATCTTCTCAGCGATGGTGGTGTTTTATGACTCGGTCACATGATGAGACAACACTCTTGTAGGTATAATTTGGTAATATCTTCATAGAGGACTTCTATCCATCCATGTTTTGATTAGTGGATGTAAAGGAGCTTTTATATTTGTAGTAGGTAGTATCACCATGGCAGAGTAATTAGTGAGGTTTACTAATCTCTCATGTTACTCTTTGAATATGGTGTGGGGCCAGTTTTTTATAAATGTGACCATAGAGCAGCACCATTTCTAGGAAATTAGGTCTTCAGTAGTATTACTCTACCTTCCCACATAAGATAGGGAGATAGAGTGAGTCTTTTTTATGGAGATATTTATAATATAGCAGAAAAAAGTAGTGATTTCTTACACTGAGAACCCAGAATATGAGACCTTAGAAGCAAGTAGTTGAATATGGTCACCCGGATACTAGTGTGTCAGATGCTTCTGGATATGATTCTAGGACTCAGTGCCAATAATATAGGGATCTCATGGTGACATGAATCATCAAAGGGATAAGTGGAATTTCTCTTACAATGGTCAGAGACATATGATTCGAGATCGCCTAACATTCTATATTGTCTGTCATGAGATGATCAAGGGATCAAAAAGATAGTGACAGAGGTAGGAGAATGGTGGTCCATAGGGAGGATGGCATAGAAGAGGGACAAAAGGGTGGTATGAGGTGGTAATAGGTTCGACCTATTACCACCACCACCACCCCAACTGGTCAACTATAGGCTTAGGGATTTGGTGGGAACAGATATGACCAGCTACATAATATAATGTCTTATTTCCCTGAGGCCCCATGGATGATAAAGTGTATGATATGTGCCTTCTCTATATTAGATGTAGCATTTATTGACATAAGTGTCAGCTATTCCATCCTCCATACTTCTCTAGTGTGAGAATTATATATTCTTGTTGATCCTTTTTCTCAACACATCCCACTAGATACTCTAAATAGTGATGACTCAGTGATTAAGATCATGTGTCCACAATGTGATCTGGCTCTTGGATGTTATAGTTTTTTATGGGATATCATAATTGTAGTAATAATTCCTTACCACATCATCTTATGAATATATTGACTATTCAATGTTCGTAACCAGATACAATATTTTATTTAGAGTACGTGGTGTGTGGAAAATTAGGGGATGATGTTTTTTTGTGGGTGAAAATAAGAAAATGGTGTTAAAGGAATATATCATCCATAATAAAAAACAACTGATTACTCACTAGTTAGCTAGAATAACTACTGGATTAGTGGTTGATTTGGGCTATCTGTATCCTATAGTGGTGGCTAAGTATGAGGATGTATTTCATGAGGATGTACCCCGGTTATCTCCCCATCGTGAAATAAAATTCTTCATTGATTGGAATTATGGGATCAAACTAATATCTATATCAATATATTGTATATATTCCATAGATATTAGATATCCAAGGATATAGTTGAAGAACTTAATAGAGAATGGATTTTTGACACCTAGTTTATTCCCCTAAGAAGCACGATTGGTGTTTTTCATTAATGCAGATGATATATTGTGGTTTCGTGTGGATTACTATCTATTTAATGGAATGACCAAGAATAATAAGTATCCACTATTGATTATTAATTTTTTCCTTGATAAATTGATAGGAGAGACACGGTCCTAATAGATTGACCTCATACCAAGATATCACCACTAGTAAGTAAGGGATGAGGATATATGGAAGAAGATATCAAGGAGTCACTACAATTTCCATGTGTTCTTTGTGATGTCATTCGACTTGAGAAACACCCCAAAAATGTTCATAGTAACCATAAAACACATCCTTTAGTCATTCTTAGACCAATTTTTGGTGTTTCATATTGATAACATCCTAGTCTAGTCAGTGTCCGACGAAGAGAACACATGAAAATTTAGAATGGTCTTGGAAACAATCCAAGAGAACCATATTTATTATAATATTTAAAAGTGTAATTTATTGATTCATGATTCCCCCTTTCTAGGAAATATCATCATAGATGTTTTATTGTTAGAAGATCCAACAAAGGTTGAGGCAATTCTTTCTTGGGATCTACTCATGTATGCTACTGAGGTGTGGAGTTTCCTTCTATTGGAAGGGTACTATTCGAGGATTGTACCTCAAATTTCTAGATTAGTAGAACCCATGAATGCTTTAAATCAGATGGGGGGACCATTCTTGTGGATGTAAAGGATCTATTATTCATTACAAGAGATGATATAGAGGTTTAAAATTGCTCTCATCGTGAGATTTATAGAGAAGGTTTTCTAATATGTAGAATTTTTTGATGCTTCATAGACCAGGATTGGTTTGGTAATAATGCATAAGAATGAATTTATTGAATACAATTCATTCTATTTGAGACCACTTGGGTAGAACATCACAAACCGTGGCGTTTTTTAGTAGTGGCATTATTTTTTTTGATGATATGGAGGAACTACCTGATGGTTGAGAAATATATTTTTTTCTTTGACCAAGATATTATTAATTAAATACTATGTTAGATGGAATATATATTGTTACCAAAGTGATAATGAGAGTTCCCCCAGTATAATGTATTTGAGATTTTCTATACTTTTTAGAAGGGGAACAGGGTAGAAGACACTCTTAGTAGGATACCTTTCTATTAGGTGTTGGATGATGAGTCAGTGAAGTTACCATCATTGTTTTTTAAATTCATGGAAAAGGATAGTGCTTCATATGTTTAGTTGATTTATGTCACCCCACAACTTTTAGAACATGTTAGGGATTCTTAACATGGAGACTCTGACTATGAGTTCATACATACTCAGATACCCACTAGATAAGATCCTTGTGGATATTATAAAGTCATCGATCACATTATATATTAGGTTATAATTTTTTAAGTACAATTAATTAAATTATAATAATATATACCTTATTTAGTTCATTTTAATCAACTTAATATTGAAATTGGATATACAACCCATCTGAACATAGGAGAAGTTTGTATTTGGAAGCCCACCATTTCATCTTGTCTACATATAAAATATTAAATTGGATAATTATACTTATATGAATTTAATTTATAAAAATTAAATACTGTTGGTCGGAGTGGTTTACTCAAGAGGGGGGTGAATTGAGTACCAATTAAAATTTCTATATTTAAAAACAGTGTCTTAAAGACCCCCAAATAAAATAATAAATTAAACTGTAGTGAATTTATATTAATGTAGAGATTCTGTTAGGTTCTCAAGGGATTGATTAATTCCCAGTTAATCAACACAGGAGTGTGTGATTATCTTTTGAAACTAACTTACTAATCTACACTTAACATAAACACTTGCTAATTTAATTATCAAAGTAACTTTAAAAACAGTATTGGTTTTAAAGTGATTAGCAGCGGAATAAAACTTTGAAATAGATGGCACAACAATGTAACCAAGAGGTTCAGTCTCAAGCCGAGACTTAGTCCTCTCAAAAGTTTATATAAAAATGATCCACACCCTGGATCGGGGTTCAACAGTTTACAACTGTCCAGGTCCAAGACCTCTACCACTGTTCTTCGTGGGAAACGGTACAACAGCAACCAGCTGTCCAGGTCACACACGACCTCTACCACAGTTCTTCGTGGGAAAGAAAGAATGAAAGAGTTTTGTAAGGATTTACAGATCCTTCAGTTTGAGTACAGGAGACAGTGTATGTGTTAGATATAGCAGATAACACACACTGCTCGAAATGAATGGTAATAAATCACAGAACAAGAGATGTAGAGTTTAGAGATGGTTCTGGTGATTTCAGTATAGCACTGGACTCCTTTGGATTCAATTAGAAGTGAGTCTGAGTCCTCTTCTTGTTTCTGTTGAGAAACAGAGTGTCGTATGCTCCAGGTTCACAGGTGGTGAGAATGTAGTCGATGAAGTTCTTCTTGTAAGCACAGAACACTCCTCGAGTATGCTATGATTTTCTGTGAGCTTCTCTGTGTTCCTCTTGTGCTTGTGTCGCTTTTGGTATATTGGATGCACTGCACTTTTCTGGTTCACTTCTTGTTTTTCTTCACACGTTCGCGTTCGCATCTTTTTTTTTTCTGGTATATAGTCTTCTCGTATTTATCTCCCATCAGGGGACAGAAGAGATTTCTTTTCAGCAGGTACGAGGTACGGGTTCCTGACATCCGACAACCTTTATCAGATATTTGACAAATCATTAAAATGTATGATATGACCGTTAGATAGATTAAATATAGGAAATAAAGAAATTCAAACAGTGAGTTGAGTGATCGGTAGGTAATCAGCATCGGTAGCTTGAACATCGGTAGCTTGATGTCATTAGTTGCTTTGACTCTATCGGTGGCTCTATGCGTCGTTTGGTACATGCATCGTTAGCTCCATGCATCGGTAGGTACATGCATCGGTAGCTCCATGCGTCGGTAGGTACATGCATCGGTAGCTCCATGCGTCGGTGGGTACATGCATCGGTAGCTCCATGCGTCGGTGGGTACATGCATCGGTAGCTCCATGCGTCGGTGGCTGCGAGTCTATCGGTAGCTTCGTCCATCGGTGACTTATTCCATCGGTAGCTATTTATACTTACACCGGTAGATCTACGTTTGTATCGGTAGCTGTATTTATAAGTACATCGGTAACTCTGTGTTAAGTCTATCGGTAGCTGTCTGTCGGTAGACTAAGTCTATCGGTAGACTGGTTACCGGTAGCTCTTTATCAGTAGCTATAGGCAGATTACTTATCTGTTTTAGGCAGAACACATCCGATTGTGTTTGAATCAATTTATAACTTGTATGAACATGGATAAATGATGATTAACATATTCCAAAGACTTATTTTAAAAAGGTGTTATTGGTTTGATCATAGATTGGAAAGAATTAAAGTAGAGATCAACAATACTTAACAATATCATAGAGGATGAAGACATAATTGGGATTTTCAACACAAATAAATACATGATTGAGATTATCAAAACAGGTGAGGTCAACAATCTCCCCCTTTTTGATAATCACAATTTATGATATTGGCATTTAACATAGTGAAAATATAATAGTAAAGAGTATAATATTGAATTCAATTTTCTCAGAGAAAACAGCATCATAGATAATAGAAATAGTATGATATAGACATAAGTTATCAGAGGTAAAAAAAAATAATAAGGTACTATATAGACATAAGGTATCAGAGATAAAAATGGAAACAAAACAAAGGATAATGTGTTTCCCCTTATGCCTTATTTTTCTCCATTGAAAATATTTCTCATTTTGTTCTCATTCTCGTATAAAAAGTTTCTCCCCCTCTCTTATTGTTCTCCCCCTTTGTGATAATCAAAAAGTGGGAAAGCATATATATAGATATATATATAGGAGAGAAATAAAACAAAGAGAAGTAAAAAGTGGTCTGTATTATAGTTAGTCAAAAAGTACAACAAATACAGATTACACAGGAATTCCTATCAAAAAGCTTGGCCACTGGTTCACTCCGCATCTGCAATGTGAGATTTGCCTTTGGGATCAGAAGGATGCTCGGGTGGTGAGGATTCAGGTGACGGTTTGGGAATGCCAGAAAAGATTAAAGGAGGCTGGGCCACTGACACAGAGTCAGGCTTGTAGGTTGAAGATTTTTGGGTGATCATTGGTTTGAGGCTTTGAATGGCTTGAGCAGGAGTCAGCTGGACTGAGGGAGCAGCTGAGGCAGAAACAGGCAAAGCAGGAGGGATGATGACTGGTCTAGCATCAACATGCAAGAAGGGCAGCAGCAGATTTCTAAAATCCATAATAATTCCTCCTCCTCTTTCCATAGCAGAGAGGAAATCATCTTTGTTCTCCATGAATTTCTCTAAGGCAGGAGTCAATTCTCTGAGCTTGCTCACTTGTTCTTTGAAGGCTTGAGTGACTGGAGGGAGCTTCATGTGTTCCAACATTAGCTTGAAGTGGTGTTCGAGTTGATGCTTGGTGAAGATCTTGGAGAAGTAGTAGTCCACTTTGCTTTTTATGGCTTCTTGAGAGGCAGAGGCTTCTCTCATAAAATCTTGAACTATCTTCATGATTTCTCTGGCAGAATCCCTTGTAGAAAGTACCACTCGGCTTAACTCTGATGAGTCCCCAGAGCCACTGGTAGGAATAGAACCAATCTCCTCCTTCAATATTGCTCGAACTGAGTTCATATCAACTGATGGTTTGGATGTGAGAGGGCCAAGAGAGAAAGAAACAGTTTCTTTAAAACTCTTTGACAAACCACTGATTAGGCTTTGAACTTGAGAGTCTTGTAATTGAACATGATCCTTCACTGAGGTTTTGAAACTTTCAAACACTGAGACAAACTGGCTAACTACACTCTTCACATAGGCTAGATCCTTGTCAGCTTGAGACTTGGAGCTCATATAGGAATCCAAAGCAACCACTGATGTCTTGAGAGCTTCCAGATCAGCTTCGAGTCTTGAAGACTGAGTCTGGCATTCTTTCACTTCTTCCATAAGCTCAGACATAAAGGAAGATAAATTACAAGCCAGAGATAGCTCGAAGGATCTCTCTAGCACTTTCATTTCTTCATAAAAGCTTTTCTTCATCTCAGCAACTGAAGCACTGAATGATTCTTTTATCTCATCCTTCATGGATTCAAGATCTGATTTGGAGACAAAATCACCTGAGACAACTGCAGCAGATCCCCTTGCTGAGGCCAAATTAACTACAGAAGTAGTCATTATTGAATTAATTGAGGATGCAAGAGAGGTTTCCATTAGCTTCACTTCTTCAACAAAACTGGATTTGAGGTCCTCTTTCAGCTTAGTCAAATCATGAAATCTGACCACATCATCTGGCAACAACTCAGCAGCAAGATCATAATTGGTCTTTGGTCTATCCACAGACATCTCATTGTCAGAATCTGGATAATCTAATCCACAGACTATAAACCCTGGGTCTTCTACCCAGTCTCCAATCTCAACAGCTACTGTTACATTCCCAAGCACAGACCGATGCTCCCCCTCAATGGGTGCATTCTCATGTATCACAACTGCCTTTTCTGCTAGTCGTTCTTCATCAGAATCTTCTACCACAAGTTCTACAGGAGCAGCATCTGGAAGATCTTCTGATACAGGTACAGCTTCTTCTCTATCTCTTTCTTCTTCAGCAGCAGGTATAGCTGAGTTTCCAATTAAGGGACTCATACTTAACCTACCAGAAGCAGGCGATTCAACTGCATTCTCCTTTTCCTCTTCTTCTTGGTGAGGTACAGACTGGTCTTCCTCATAAGTAGGCAAAACTTCCTCTACTTTTCCTTTCCTAGAATAAACCAGTTCTGCAACAGGACTCGGGGGCAAGTCTGGATCTCCTCCAACATCCATAGGAGTTTCTTCTTCTTCTTCTTCTTCTGTCTCATCACTATAAGCAGGTTCCTCTTCATCAGGTCTTAGACTCGGATCTCTCATATCCTTTGGTCTTGAGGGATAATCCACAGGATTAAACCTATCATAGATTTTCTGATCATCACTGACCCATTCTCCCTTCCATGGATTCCAGTTAATTTTCATATACTTGCAAACAGTCGAGGTGATGCAGAAATTGTTCTTGACTACAACTGTCTCATCCTGAGACTCACCTATTTCTTTCACTTTTATCATCACTGAAATCAGCTTGGCAAAGAACAAGGCATTGGTCTTTGACTTTGGTCTAATCATGTCTTCCATTTGAAGCATCAACAATCTGCACAGATTGAATTTTACACCATGTCTTAGAAAATGAAGAAGATAGATATCTTGATATCTCAGATTTGCAAAATCTCCTCTCCTCGGTATCAACACATGCTGAACAAATTTGAAAAGCAGTCGATTCTCTCCATCCATTTCAGCAGCTACCACTTGTCTTTGATTTCCATTCCCAGTCAGCTCTTGTAAGGCGGTCTCATAATCAAAAATGTCACTACTAGGTGGAATTGCTCTTGACACATACCCAGAGACACCTTCATGTGGTACTTTTAAACTCTCAGCCCACTCTACTGAAGAAAAAGACATCTCTTTTCCATTTACAAAAGAGCTTACCCGATTCTCATTCTCAGACTTCTCAAAGGTTACAAACTCATAGAATTGCTTTACCAATTTCGGGTAGTATGGGCCATTGTTATTCGAGAAACAATCCACCCATTTCTGGTCTTCCAGAATCTCGAGCACTAAGGATTTTCTAGGCAGTAGCCATTCCACGCACAGTTCCTTCTCGATTACTATATCTCTATTCTGCAAGTGAGGATTCACTGGTCGCCTTCCCGATCTAGTTTTGACTTCACTAACACTGGCTTTATGCTGTGTCTTCTGCTTCTTGGCATTTGGTTCTGCACTTCCATCTCTGACGATAGGAAGCTTGGTTTTTGCCATCGCGGGTTTAGGGTTCTTGGTCGATTTGGATGCTAAGGTTCGAAGGTGAGAGATTTTGAGCTCGGTGAGGTAAGAAGTGGCTTAGACTTAGTTTTATCATTTAGGAATTCCAAATAAACGATTAAAATAGAGTAATAAAATAAAATAAAACGATTCGTATTCTTGGCGGCAGACAGAAGTTTTAAACTTTGCATCGGTGTGAGTTAATCATCGGTGAGAAAAACAAATCGGTGAGCGTTGTACATCGGTGAGAATTTCTACATCGGTGAGAAACTTACATCGGTGAGAATTTTCACATCGGTGAGAATTTTCACATCGGTGAGAATTTCACATCGGTGAGAATTTTCACATCGGTGAGAATTTCACATCGGTGAGAATTTTCACATTGGTGAGAATTTTTCATCGGTGAGAATTTCACATCAGTGAGAATTTTCACACCGGTTGTGATTAAACATTCCCAGTTCATGTCTTATGAAACTTAGCCTATCCGAACTTAAAGGTTTAGTGAAAATATCAGCCAATTGATGTTCAGTGCCAATAAATTCAAGAGAAATATTACCTTTTTGATAGTGATCTCTTAGGAAATGGTGTCTTACATCTATGTGTTTGGTTCTAGAGTGAGATACAGGATTCTTAGAGATGTTTATTGCACTGGTGTTATCACAGTTGATTGAAACATGTTTAAAAACGTATCCATAGTCCAAAAGAGTGTGTTTCATCCACAGAATTTATGCACAGCAACTACCAGCAGCTATATATTCTGCTTCAGCAGTAGATAATGCAACCGAGTTCTGTTTCTTACTACACCAGGAAACTAAGGATTTTCCAAGCAAATGACATGTTCCTGATGTGCTTTTTCTATCTAGCTTACAACCAGCAAAGTCAGCATCTGAATAACTCATTAACTCAAAGGATTGTCCTTTTGGGTAAAACAAACCTAAGTTAACCGTGTGTTTGAGATATTTAAAAATTCTTTTAACAGCAAGCAAATGAGATTCTTTTGGGTTAGCTTGAAATCTAGCACACATACACACACTAAACATAATATCAGGTCGACTAGCAGTAAGATAAAGTAAACTACCAATCATACCTCTGTAATTTGTTTGATCAACTGGTTTCCCAGTTTCATCTGTGCCCAATTTACAGGTAGTACTCATAGGAGTTTCACTTTCCTTGATATTATCCAGACCAAAACGTTTTAAAAGATCCTTTGTATATTTACTTTGATTCAAAATAATACCATTTTCATTTTGAAATACTTGAAATCCAAGAAAGTACTTAAGCTCTCCCATTAAGCTCATTTCAAATTCATTTTGCATACTTTTTGAAAAATCAGTACATAAAGAGTGTTTAGAAGATCCAAAAATAATATCATCAACATATATTTGTACAACTAAAACATCTTTAGAAATTCTTTTAATGAAAAGAGTTGGATCAGCAATCCCTTTAGTAAAACCTTTTGAAATAAGGAAATTGCTAAGTCTATCATACCAAGCTCTTGGTGCTTGTTTTAAACCACACAAAGCTTTAGAAAGTTTAAAAACTTGATTTGGAAAATGGGGGTTAGCAAATCCAGGTGGTTGTTCTACAAAAACATCTTCAATTATAAAACCATTTAGAAATGCACTTTTTACATCCATTTGATATAACTTGAAATCCAGATGTGCAGCATATGCAAGTAAGATCCTAATGGCTTCTAGTCTAGCTACAGGTGCAAAAGTTTCCTCATAATCTATGCCTTCTTCTTGACTATATCCTTGTGCAACTAGTCTAGCTTTATTTCTAACTATATTTCCAGATTCATCTACTTTATTTCTAAAAACCCATTTTGTGCCTATTGTCAAAGTGTCCTTGGGTCTGTCAACTAATTCCCAGACTTTGTTTCTTTCAAACTGATTTAATTCTTCCTGCATAGCTATTACCCAGAATTCATCATTGATAGCATCATTGATATTTTTGGGTTCCAGCTGCGAAAGAAAGGCTTGATGTTCAACCTGGTTTCTTAGAGAAGCTCTAGTTTGTGTTCCTCTATCCAGATTACCAACAACAGCTTCTAAAGGATGATTCTTTAGAATCCTCATTGATCTAGTAAAGGTTGGACTAGAAATTTCAGGTTCATCTATAGGTTCGGGTTCAACAGAAGCAGATTCTGGAGAAAGTCCAGAACTGGATACTTTTATAACAGGTTCTTTAGATTTATCATTAAGGTCCAGAATAGATAAGTCTTCTTCAAGGTTTTCAAGAGAGGTTTTAGGCTCATGTGGATCAGTTTCATCAAACTTGATGTGAACAGATTCTTCCACATATTTGGTTTTCTTATTGAATACTCTATAGGCTTTACTTGAAATAGAGTAACCCAGAAAAATTCCTTCGTCACTTTTGGAAGCAAACTTATCCAGATTATCTTTAGTATTCAGAATAAATACTTTGCAACCAAAAACTTTAAAGTAATTAACCTTAGGCTTTCTATTGTTCCACAATTCATAAGGGGTTTTCTTAAGAACAGGTCTAATCAAGACTCTATTAATAACATAACAAGCTGTATTTACAGCTTCAGCCCAAAAATAAATAGGCAGGTCATATTCATTGAGCATGGTTCTAGCAATTTCTTGAAGAGTTCGGTTTCTTCTTTCTACTACACCATTCTGTTGGGGTGTTCTAGGGGCAGAGAAGTTATGAGTATAGCCATTGTGTGAGCAATAAGATTCAAAATCTTGATTTTCAAACTCACGACCATGATCACTTCTCAGGGTCTTAATCTTGAGTCCACTAAGATTTTCTACAGACTTGGAGTATTTAACAAAGTAAGAACAAGCTTCACTTTTGTGAGCTAGAAAATATACCCAAGTATATCTAGAAAAGTCATCTACAAGAACATAAACATAGTGCTTCCCATTTAAACTAGAAACTCTTGATGGTCCAAACAAATCCATGTGAACCAATTCAAGTGGTTGTGAAGTTGAAACTTCTTTCTTTGATTTAAAAGAAACTTTGTGTTGTTTTCCCTTTTGACAGGGGTTACACACTCTATCATTTGGGAATTCTAACTTAGGTAGGTCTCTAACTAGGTTTTTCCTAGAAAGTTTTCTAAGTGAGTGAATGTTGCAATGTCCTAATCTTCTGTGCCATAGCCAAGATTCTTTATGAAAAGCATTCAAACAATTGATATTCTGCTTAGCTAAAGAATTCAGATTAACAGCATAAACATTTTCATTTCTTAAGGCAGAAAATACCAAAACATTCTTAGAATCAAAAACTTTGCAAGAATCATTTTCAAATTTAACATGAAAACCATCATCACATAACTGAGAAATACTTAATAAATTGTATTTAAGGCCATCAACAAATAAAACTTTAGAAATCAAAATTGAATCAGTGTTACCAATCTGGCCTAGGCCGATGATTTTCCCTTTTGAGTTATCACCAAAGGTGACAAAGCCTCCATCAACTTTTATTAAACTCTTGAAACAAGAGAAGTCTCCTGACATATGTCTTGAACATCCACTGTCCAAATACCATGTCTCTTTACAGGAGCTCTTTAAGCAAGTTCCCTACAAAACAGATTTAATGGGAGATGATTTTGGTACCCAGATCTTCTTGGGTCCAGACAGGTTAGCCAATAACACTTTAGGTACCCATATCTGTCTAATGGATCTCATATAATTTGTAGAATTGACATGCTTTGAAAGATAAACTTTATTAGATCCATAGCTATGTATATAACTGGTTGAAGCATATGAAGTTCCAGAATTACCTTCATTCTGTCCAGATTTAGAAATGAATCTAGTTTTAGCAATTTTCCTTTGTCCAGGTTGGTATCCTATACCAGTAGTGTATTTAGGTGCTACTTGCTTTCCTAGCATCTGTGTTAGAGTATTCTTGCCATTGGTGAACTTCTCTAAGTCTTTTCTAAGTTGCTCATTTGATAGTTTCAGTTCTGTATTTTCTTTTAACAGTTGAGCATTTTTCTCTTTTTCAATAGTGAGTTCGGTTTTAACTGTAGTGGTGAGAGCATGCTGTTTCTTTAATGACTTGTATTTATCCTTAAGTTCATTACATGTCTCTTCCAGCATATCACAGTATTCAAACAGTTCAGATTTAGACATGTTATCACCTTCAGAATCATCTCCAGAATAATATGACTTTGAAGCAGGAGTTTCAGCAGTTACCTCAGAAGTGTTTGCCATAAAGCACATGTTGGCTCGATTCCTTTCAGAGTCTGAAGATTCAGCTTCACTTGTGCTGTCTTCTGAAGCACTCCAAGTAGCCTTCATAGCTTTCTTAAACTTATTGTCCTTATATTCATATTTCTTTTTATATTTCATCTTTGGACAGTCGGCTTTAATGTGTCCTTTTCTCTTGCACTCATAGCAGACAACATCATCTGACTTGTCATTCTTCTTCCAGTCCTTTTTCCATTTGCCTTGGTGATCATACTTACCCTTATAATTTGTTTTTCTGAAGAACTTCTTTTTCCTATAAAATTTCTTAAATCTTCTAGCAATGTGAGCCATCTCAGCATCACTGTCAGAATCACTTCCACTGTCTTCACAGCTTGAACTTTCAACTACAGCTTGAAGCTTTTCCTTGTCCTTATTCTTTGAGGTTGAGGATTTGAAAGCAACAGACTTTCTTGCAGGTTCATTGTCTTCCTCTTTGTTCACTTTAAGCTCTTCTTCATACATCATCAGCTTGCCAATTAGTTCCTTGACAGGTAGAGCAGCTATGTCACAAGATTCTCTGATTGAGACAGACGTGCCTCTCCATCTATCAGGTAGACATCTCAGAATTCTCATAATTTGTTCCTTCGATGAGACATCCTTTCCCAGTGAGATCATTGTATTGACAATTTCGTTGAACCTGAGATACATGTCAGAAATGGGTTCGTCAGGCTTCATTTTAAAATTATCATACTTGATAGTATAAGTGTTCAATCTCATTTCTTTAACATTAGTTGTTCCTTCATGAGAAACAGCTAAGGTATCCCAAATTTCATATGCAGTTTTACATGCAGAAATTCTATTAAACTCTTCATCTCCTAGAGCACAGTATAAGGCATTCATAGCTTTACAGTTGTTATTGTAGGCAGTCTTTGTAGGTTCATCCCAAGTAGATCTAGCAGTAGTAGGAATTTTGTATTCTGATTCAATAGCAGTCCAAATATCAAAACCTATGCTTTCTAGATGGATTTTCATTTTCAGTTTCCACTGAGCATAATTAGTTCCATTGAAGAAAGGTGGCCGGTTAGTAGCAGCACCCTCAAGTCTATTGTCCATGATGAGAAAATTTTAAAGAGATAAAAATTTAGAAATAACAGAAATTTTAAGAACTTTAAAATACAACTAAAATCACAGTTCAAAAGCAGAGTACTTTTAGAAAGTATTTTCAACCTTTGATACCAAGTGTTGGTCGGAGTGGTTTACTCAAGAGGGGGGTGAATTGAGTACCAATTAAAATTTCTATATTTAAAAACAGTGTCTTAAAGACCCCCAAATAAAATAATAAATTAAACTGTAGTGAATTTATATTAATGTAGAGATTCTGTTAGGTTCTCAAGGGATTGATTAATTCCCAGTTAATCAACACAGGAGTGTGTGATTATCTTTTGAAACTAACTTACTAATCTACACTTAACATAAACACTTGCTAATTTAATTATCAAAGTAACTTTAAAAACAGTATTGGTTTTAAAGTGATTAGCAGCGGAATAAAACATTGAAATAGATGGCACAACAATGTAACCAAGAGGTTCAGTCTCAAGCCGAGACTTAGTCCTCTCAAAAGTTTATATAAAAATGATCCACACCCTGGATCGGGGTTCAACAGTTTACAACTGTCCAGGTCCAAGACCTCTACCACTGTTCTTCGTGGGAAACGGTACAACAGCAACCAGCTGTCCAGGTCACACACGACCTCTACCACAGTTCTTCGTGGGAAAGAAAGAATGAAAGAGTTTTGTAAGGATTTACAGATCCTTCAGTTTGAGTACAGGAGACAGTGTATGTGTTAGATATAGCAGATAACACACACTGCTCGAAATGAATGGTAATAAATCACAGAACAAGAGATGTAGAGTTTAGAGATGGTTCTGGTGATTTCAGTATAGCACTGGACTCCTTTGGATTCAATTAGAAGTGAGTCTGAGTCCTCTTCTTGTTTCTGTTGAGAAACAGAGTGTCGTATGCTCCAGGTTCACAGGTGGTGAGAATGTAGTCGATGAAGTTCTTCTTGTAAGCACAGAACACTCCTCGAGTATGCTATGATTTTCTGTGAGCTTCTCTGTGTTCCTCTTGTGCTTGTGTCGCTTTTGGTATATTGGATGCACTGCACTTTTCTGGTTCACTTCTTGTTTTTCTTCACACGTTCGCGTTCGCATCTTTTTTTTTCTGGTATATAGTCTTCTCGTATTTATCTCCCATCAGGGGACAGAAGAGATTTCTTTTCAGCAGGTACGAGGTACGGGTTCCTGACATCCGACAACCTTTATCAGATATTTGACAAATCATTAAAATGTATGATATGACCGTTAGATAGATTAAATATAGGAAATAAAGAAATTCAAACAGTGAGTTGAGTGATCGGTAGGTAATCAGCATCGGTAGCTTGAACATCGGTAGCTTGATGTCATTAGTTGCTTTGACTCTATCGGTGGCTCTATGCGTCGTTTGGTACATGCATCGGTAGCTCCATGCGTCGGTAGGTACATGCATCGGTAGCTCCATGCGTCGGTAGGTACATGCATCGGTAGCTCCATGCGTCGGTGGGTACATGCATCGGTAGCTCCATGCGTCGGTGGCTGCGAGTCTATCGGTAGCTTCGTCCATCGGTGACTTATTCCATCGGTAGCTATTTATACTTACACCGGTAGCTCTACGTTTGTATCGGTAGCTGTATTTATAAGTACATCGGTAACTCTGTGTTAAGTCTATCGGTAGCTGTCTGTCGGTAGACTAAGTCTATCGGTAGACTGGTTACCGGTAGCTCTTTATCAGTAGCTATAGGCAGATTACTTATCTGTTTTAGGCAGAACACATCCGATTGTGTTTGAATCAATTTATAACTTGTATGAACATGGATAAATGATGATTAACATATTCCAAAGACTTATTTTAAAAAGGTGTTATTGGTTTGATCATAGATTGGAAAGAATTAAAGTAGAGATCAACAATACTTAACAATATCATAGAGGATGAAGACATAATTGGGATTTTCAACACAAATAAATACATGATTGAGATTATCAAAACAGGTGAGGTCAACAAATACATATTTGGATTAATAAAAAATTAAATTATCTAATAAGATAAACATGTTCTTTTACCCATATGAATAGAAAAAGGAGAAAAAATTAATCTTCACGGTTATGGGAAAACAGATTTACAAGTGGGGATAAAAAAATAATGTCTAAAATTACATTAAAAATTCCATAAAACATTTTATGGAAATATTTCTACCTTATTACGAATAAGGATAACTAATTACCAATTTTTATTCCTATAAAATGAAACACACAAGGGTTTAATTGATTCTTTTCAAAAATTCCATGGATGGACTCTCCCTCACTTATAAATAGAAATCCCAATATCCTCCCATATTAACACATAAAAGTAATTTTGGTTTTGAAAATCCCTTCCCAAATCACTTTCTAAATACGGTAAAAATATTCTGGATCCCATTGTTTGATTATAAATCCATAATAAGATGGATTTTAGTGAAAACATAATGATGTTCTCCAAAGTGGAGGTAACATTCATAAATGATTATTTTTATTTAGTTACTTCTGAAACCTTCTTAAAACCTTAATAAAAATAGATAATACAATATCCTAATTATATACCATACAATTATTTGTTATTATATTAATTTAATTACCTATATCTATCTTTACATCTATATAATTGGAAAGAAAATTGTTGATCCTATGTACTGATGACTACCGCCTCACAAACTGTTGTAACTCATTTTCAATCACCACCATTCATGGATTGATAAAATTATAGATTTAAGTCAGTTATATTATATTTATTATATTATTTTAAATATATAATTATAATATCACATATACCTTACTTTAAATTCAATTTAATATTTGATAACATCACATAGGTGTATGGTAGACTACCGCGTTGCGATGCAATGTGATTTTTTTTCACTTGTGCATTACATTGAAGCTAATAAAGATAAACTTAGTGAAGATGAATGATATATAAATGAAATTATATTTATTATTTTAAATTAATATATCAAAAACATCATTAAACATTCACCCATTAAACATATGATAACATCGCGCTTTCAGGCATATGACCTTCCGTCTCTACAAATCTAAGTTATCCATTCACAATGTTCACACATAAATAATAATTAAAAAATTTATATAATGAAAAAATGATATATACAAAATTAATATCATTATAGAGTTTATAGAATCATGTAATATGTGAAATAATTAGAACATTAATTATATAACACACAATAGAAAATAAAGTATAGAACCACTGAAACAATGAAAATAATGAAATATTATTAACAAAAATGAGAAGATATTTTATAAAAAGATAATATATGATATTATATTAATATTTTTTCAGTATAATGTAATGTAATTATTAAAATAAATAGAAATTATTTTATATCATGTTAAACCAAAAAGAAAGCATAAGGTATGTGAGTTTATCTCAGTTTCCCCTCATTCGGGCATACTGTTGTTTTATAAACCAAATTTCATTTGTATGGTGTACATATTTCCCATTTGGCAAGAAATATCATGATTAATTAAATATTAATATTATTTTATTTTTTAATTTGAATTATTTCATCCAAATGGATTTGACCGTAATGTATCCAAGTGGTAAATAACTTCATATCTCAATTTCATCTCTTTGGGTTATATTACTCCTTCATTACCTATTAAATCAATTTATTATGTTTGTAATTAATTTCAACTTTATTATGTTTTTTTAATAATTTTTTATTTTTATATAAATTTGTTACACATAATCAATTAATTGGTTAATTCACACATTAATGTTAATATTTTTCTAAGGGTTTACTTCACAATCACATTTTAAAAAGAATTATTTATGTATAAGTTATCACGAAAGGAAAATATTTATTAGTTTGATAATAAAAACATTTAAATTTATTGTACACTCATTACTCAAAAAATTTCATGTAATAATTCAATTTCTATATTAATTGGAAATTAAAAATGTTGAGATTATATTTTTATGAAAAACATACTTTATTTCTCTCTTCAGTAAAAAATCATTTTTCATTAAAATACTTGTCATCTAAAAGTGATTTAAAATACGTTTTTAACCATTTTACAAATAATTTATTAATTACATTTTCCCCATTTTTAATTTTTAAATTTTATCTTTAAAATAATTTTCATGTAATTTTCAAAACAATGGTGGTTTTTATTTTACTAAGAAGGTTAACGAAAACATTTTTTTAACATGTACATTGTGAACAAAATTAAAATCCTTCATGATCCCTCAATGTTTTATAGATTCTTTTATGACATTAAATGTTTATTTTTAATGAAATTTATTTTAAAAATATTTTGGGAACTAATATTTTTATAAAAAATATATTTTCAATGGGAAAATAATATTTTCCATAAGAAATTTTTAAGGTACATTTTATGGTATTTAGATTCATCAAGGACCAAAACCTATTATTTTATATATTCTACAATATGGATATGTAGATTTGATACCGTCCTCATAGTTTTAATGCCTGTTTTGTTATCATTTTGACCATAGAATAGATTAACAATCACTTTATTGAATCATTTTTGTAGTTATTTTCTTTCTATAGAAATATTCACTTTCCTACAATAATCAAACATTAGATTTCTCACAAATATCCATATTATTTATATTGTGCATGTTTATTTCCTAACCTATTAATCATTTATATAGATGATATTCTACATTTAATGTTAGTTCATTATTTGGGTAAATGTTAATAATTTTCTATTCTTTATAGAAGATGGATATTTGATGACAAGTGACAATATTGATGAAAAAAATTAATTAATATATATATGAGTACTTATATGCATATGAGGTAAAATACATGGCCCAGAATAATAGATCACCTCAATGTATTTGTATCTTATGAGGTGAATCACTTAGTTAGTGTTATATGGATTTCAACATGTTTTTTATCCATTATTTAAATGTTATTAATGGAAGAGGTATCATGATGCATGAGAATATGACATCCAATAAATTACCATTTCTTTAATTACGAAATCATTTATTGTTATCCATGATATTTTTAAATATATTTTATCTTTGGATACATTTCATTGTTCATTAAATGATGAAATGACATATGTTTTCAGTTATTCAAATTTCCATATCGATTAAGATGTATCTATTCATGATTTTGTGCTATTAAAATGGAATTAGAGTTCTATTTTTTACCATTCACTATTGATTAATTCATATCTATTCATGATTTTCTAATTATTTAAATAGAATGTGTGCTTTGTAATTTACCTTTTCATATTTATTATTCCATATCTAATCATGATATTAAATTTATTGATTTAATTATATGTGTATTTAGTTTTTTATCTTCCAATATTGACAACTCCTCTTATTATTATGTATTCTAAATTTCAATGATATTATCTCTTGATACATTTCATTCTCAGTTTATTCATTTAATGAATTGCATGTCCTAATATTTACTTTCCATATTTATTTTTTCCTTATATATTCATGATAGTTAACTTATTTATTAGATGAAATGTGTTTCAGTTATTTACCATTTAGCATTGATTATTCTATATTAATTATTATTTTTGATAGATTCCACATTACATAACTCTTATTTTGAATATGATCTCACCCTTATTTTGTTTCATATAATAAGAACCTAGTAAGTGAACAATGAATGATATGAAATGATATGCTAGTGGTAATAGTAGTATTATAGAAAAAATTATATTGTAATTTTTATATTCCAATTTCATAATGTAATAATGTATGTATCTATTTTATGAAGACTAAAATTTTTTTATTTTGTGATGTAAATACTTTCATGTTATAAAAATTTAATAAAGTAGATAATAGATCCATATATCTAGAGTTCAGATATTTTTATGGTATTAGAAGAAGTTTAGTACAACACTTTTTAACTAGATTTAAGAAAACATATATTATGAAACATAACCCTATAATAGACATTGAGGATAAGTACATGAGAACATAATAATGTTTTTGTAAGGTGGAGATTTTATAGTTTTTTCTAGAAATACACACCTTTTTAGACACTAAGAGTGGTTGAAGTTATAGAATAGATTTTCAAATGGGGAATAACATTCAAAAATGTGTTTCGTTCTTGACTTAAGCATTAAAGGTTACAAGACATCATTCCTTACTATGTACCTAGTTTGAAACTACCAGGAGATATTTTTTTTATGATTTAAATATTCATTAAAAACTATTAGAATGTAGTGTAATATATGGAAATAATTAATGGACCATGTTAATCTTAAGGAATCATAAATTAATAATAATATCTCTAAAAAATAAGAAAATGTTTTATTTTTGGAAAGTTAAGTAATAATGAAATGAATTTCCTTGGAAAAATTAATAGTATAATGGATGGAAAAAAAATTTATCTTTAGAATCTATTTTTAGTTCGTTGAGTTAAATTTGGGGAACCTAGGAATTATTTGATTCAATGAATTATTCTAAAAAATATCTGTAAGACCAAAGTAGGGCCAACGTCAAAATATAATGATTTTTGTATTTATGTATTGGGATTCATAAATTAAATTGTAGAAGTAAATTTTCCAAAGGATGATTGGTTATAAGAATCATGAATCACTTGATTCTTATATTAAATTTCAAATGCATTTGTGTCTCTATTATTATAAGAGTAATGAATATTATCTTGGGTTTATGAGGTCAAGGTTTCTCATATATTGAATATCTTAAAAAACCCTTTTGGAAACTTGTGTGGTAAATAAATATGATGATTGAGGATATTCATGGAAAATTTATATGGAAATAAAACCCATTTTTTCTATAAGATTAATTGAAAAAAGTTATTTTAGGAAGAATTGTGTTTTATTTATTTAGAATAAGTTTAATAGTCTTAGAAACCTTTAGGGTATATCTTATCATGATGATAAAGTAATAATAGATTTTCAAAATTTTGGAATATTACAGGAATTATATCAATTTCTTCTTTGAAAAAGGAGATTCCATTGAATATAGGGAGGTCCACAGGTATAGGACCCAAATTTGAGGTTTGATACATTTTTATCACCTACCATTGGCATACAATACATTCTAGTTATTATGTCATTGTTTTTACTTAATCAAACTGACAAATAAATATTAAAGATGAACTAGTTGAGTTACTTTTGATGTTTATTAATTAATATATTATATAGGAAAATATGTACTAATTATATCTGTTTTGTAAAATAGATAGAGGGAAATAGTAAGACATGTAACTATTTTATGTATCTTATTATCCATTTAGAGTGAGTTTTTGTGCTTCAGGAATGGAAAGAAAATTATTGGATATTCATTTCATATAGTAAGAGATGATGTCAAAGATGAAAAAATAATTTCAAAGGGGTGAAATTAAGCATAGGAAATTGAAACATCTACACTAATTATATTTTTTTATATTCTTAGATAGTAAAATTATTTCTCAAATTCAGGAAAAAGGGATCTTGAAAGTAGAAAATTTTTCATATTAACCTCATATCGGATTAATAAATTGTCATTAATCACATAAATGATTTATGGTTTTGTGGTCCTTAACATTCCATTAATAATTCAAATTTTATTTATCAATTATCATTACGAGTCTCTATAATTATTTAAAGTGTTCTTCTATGGTCATATATTCACTTGTCATCAATTTTCTCCATATTTGATACCTAGTTATGTTTTAATTTATATGTCTATTTTAACTACATTTAACACAAATTCGAAATATGTTTTATTTAACATTATTATGATTTGGGCTTATAATAAAGTAATTTTCAAATTTCAATCCTTTTATTTCTGAGATCATTATTAAATTGAGAAGATTCAATTTATTTAGGGGTGGCATAAAATTTTAGACCCCTAGAATATAAAATATGAACATCATGTTTGATATCATTTATGAAATGGAACACAAATATTATAAGGTAACATAAAACCCTATGATTTTACTAAAAGATTATTTTTTAAATGAATTTAATATATTCGATAGCATATCATGTATGAAACAATGGGTAAAAAATAGAATACTCTATTAAAATATTATTATTTAGATTGTGAGAGTTATATCCTAGGCATTAATTGGGTGGTAATCAATATTAATAACTAAATTATGAAAATTATATAATTTAATCATGTAAATAATCTATGGTTATCTATTGATTATAAATAAAAAACATTAATTTAAAAAAATAAATATTTTTAGAAATAATTTATTTTTTTAAATATCTATGTAGTAATTCTTTGAATACATAATTTAAAACTAGTTTCTAGCAATTGTAGAAAATTTATTATAATAAATGAATGTAAAATTTGAAATCATTGCTTAAAATTATCTTAAGTAGAGTTATTTGGATTATCCTAAAATATTTCATTTTATTAATTAATCATCAAAATATAAATTTTTAAGGAGATCAATTTTATTTAAATTATTTATGAGAATAATATATTTTTTAAAATTTTATTTATAGTATAATTTGATTAATTATATTTATATTTAAATAATTTAGACCATTTTAATAAATTTTATATTTAATTTTTTTTAAAAAAAACTTATATAACTAAGAGAACTTTCTATTCTGAAAGCCACTTCTTCGTCGAATCTATGACAATAATTGTAAATTTTATTCATCCACTTTTGTAAAATTAATTTGAAAAAATATATTATATATTTATAATCAAAATAATACTTATTACTAGTTAGTTAAAATTAATTATTGACCATTATGATTATTAACACCAATAAATTTTAATTACTGTAGTTATGGTAAAAACTAATTTACTCTGGGTGAATCAAAAATAATAATTTTTCAAAGGAATTATATATTTTTACAAACCCAATTTTTGGACATATTTATACCTTATTACTTCTAAGGGTCAATAATGACTCATTTTTAATGCTTTCATAATTATAAAAACTTGTACGAAATTGAATCTTTTTAAAGAATCCACATTCGTCCTCTTCCCAATATATAAAACAAAACCCATATCCTCCCCTATTCACACATCAAATGAAATTTTAGTCATCCAACCCTATAACAATCACATAATCAATCTCCAAAAAGCAAGCTAGATGCATTTTTTATTATAATCTAACCTAGTAAGGATTTTTGTGAAAACCTAATGATGTTTTCAAAATAAGAGGTAATGTTTGCAAAAAAGCGTTTTTTTATTTCCCATTCCAGATAAATAAATTATTATTAAACCATTATAATATAATAACCTTAGTAACATACATTCACATAGATGTTATTATATTAGGAGAATGAAAAATACCCATATCTTCTTCCATAATATGGGAATCAAATGTATTGATCGAGTGTATGAAGGATTACTACCATATAAACCAATATAATTAATTTTCAATCACCACCTTTCAAGCTAGATATAATAATAGATTTATCAAATTTATGTGATCTTTAAGATATTATTATATTTATTTAATTATAATATCTCATTTAAAATCTCTCTTTCTATGTTTTTTAAAATATGATAACATCGGTCTAATTTAGGGACGACTACCGCCTCGCAAAGTGATGTGATTTATTTTTTCACGTACACATTACAAGGGATGTTATAAGAATAAATTTAGGGACTATATATGAGAGAGATATATATAATTATATTTATTATATAAAATTAACATATCACCCACTTCCTTAACATTTCATCACATAATAAAATGATATAATCACTCATGTGTATGTATGACCTATCATTTAAAGGAAGAGACTTGATTAATTATCCATGTTCATATTTAAATAATGATTATAAAAATTTATCCAATTAAAAAATTATTTTCATAAAATTATTTTAATTTTTGTAGATTTTGGAACTATATAATATGTACAAGAACCAAAACATTCATGAAAAAACATGCCTGAAAAGGAAAAGAAATTAACACTTGATAAAAAGAAAATAATGAAGTTTTATTAACAAATTAGTGATAAGATTATATAACATAAAAATGTATGATATTATTTTAATATGGAATTGGTATAAAATAATAACATGATTAAAACCATTATGAATGAGGTTAAATCACATTCAACTAAATAGGAATCGCAAGGTAAAGGACATTGTCTCAATTTGCCTTTATTTTGTGTTATTATAATGTAATGCACCTAATTTCATTTATATGGTGTATATAAAAACTGTTTCCCCAAAAATCATGATTCATTAATAATTACATTTATTTTTTTCTAAAATTTTAATTATTTGATCTAGTTAGAGTTTAATTAAAAGTTACCATGTTTTAAATAAATCTATTACTCAATTTCATTTCATTGAGTTATATTTCATATTCATTACATTTTATAATATAATATTTATTTATCATTAGTTTTGAATATAATATGATTTATTATCACATTTTAAGTGAATTTTCATTTGACACACATAATTGATTTGTTTTTTATATTACAATTCAATATTATGATTTTTCTAATTGTTTACTTTAAACTATCATTTTAATTAGTTATTTTTATGATTGAATTTCCACTAAATGAAATTGTTTTGATCATTGGTAAATATAAACATTTGGTTTTATTATACTCTTGATATTCAATATTTTTTTATGTAATAATAATATTTTTCAACTTAATGTGAAATATAATTTTAGACAATTTTTTATAAGAAAATCCAACTATTATTTCTCTCTTCGGTCTAAAATAATTTTTCATCAAAAACCATGTTTTTTATTTTTATCAAAAAATATTATTAACCCTTTTTTAAATGAATTATTATAGATATTTTTACAATATTTGGAATTTTAAATATTTTCTGAATGGAATATTATGGTTGTTTTAGAAAAGGGGCATATAGGATCTACCAAAAAAGGTAAAGGAATATTTTTTATAATAAGTAATAGATGAATTTAAATTAAATCTACCAAGATCAATCTATTATTTAAATATTTTTCATATTTTTCAATGGTTTTTTTAAAAAAATTATTTCAAAAAATATATATTTTTTTTAAAAAAAAATATTTTCATATTAGAAAGTATATATTCATCAATAATATTTTTTAATATATTTTAGAGATTTTTTTATTTATCAATTATTGGTCAGAGTGGATACTCAAGAGGGGGGTGAATTGAGTTCCAATTAAAAATTTGAAATTAAAAATATTTCTATTAAAACCCCCAAAATTTAACAAACATGTTAAAATGTAGTGAATTTATAATGATTGTAAGTGTTCAGTTAGTTTCTTAATGATTTATTATTTCTCAGTTAATCTAATCTAATGATTATGCAAGCTTTTGAAACTAATTTACTGGATAACAATAATTACAATCACTTACTAGTTCAACTATCAGAGTTACTTTAAAACAGATTTGTATTTCAAAGTAATTAGTAGCTGAATATTGAAAGTAGTTTAAACTGAAATAAGATGCACAAAATTTTTAAGCAAGAGGTTCAGTCTCAACCTGAGACTTAGTCCACTCAAACATTTTATATAAAACATTGATCCACACTGTGGATCAGGGTTTACAAGAGAACATAGACTGTCCAGGTCCTCATACCTCTACCACAGTTCTACGTGGGAAAGCAACAACAACATCACACATGATGTCCAGGTCCTCATACCTCTACCACAGTTCTTTTTGGGATACACAATGGTATAAAGAGTTTTGTGTGAAGATTTCAGTATCCTCTAGTTCATCCTAGGAGTTAGTGTGTGTCCAAACAGAAAGAAGCACACAGTGCTCGTAATGTGAATAAATGAATTAATAGAGTAGATGAAGAATATATAGATGAGTTTATAATGCTCGTGTGTGATGTCAATGCCACTCTGGACTCCTTTTGATTGAAGAAGATGATGCTTTGAGTCCTTCTCTGGAAGTCGTGTGGAAAACATAGTGTCGCGATTCAACTTGTTTTCTTCATGAGATTTAATGAGTAAAGATGTTTTCTATGCTTCAAATATGCTTCATGCCTTCTTCATTATCAATATTAATACAGTTTTCGTTTCTTTCAAAACTTCCTCCATGTTCTTTTTCTTTGTTATCTTGCTCATGACCTTTTCTTTTCGTTTCTATACCACATGCAAGGATTCTTGGCCACACTTCTATTTTAACATAGAATTCATGTGTTGGATCCGACAGGTTTCTTGTGTTCTGAACATCATACATCGTACTATCTGATGATATGTCTACAAAGAAGCATTAATTATGTCAGGGCCTTAAAATCACCAAACATGACCGTTAGAGATTAAATTGAACGACGACAAAAAAAGTTTAAGAAATGGTGTCATAGTGAGTCATGAAAACATTGTCTCCTTCACACGAAGTCTGAGTGTCATGGTCTCTCATGGTCACGGTGTCACATGGTCATGGTGTCTCATGGTCACGATGTCTGGATTCACGTTTTCTAGCTTCTCGGTGTTTATCTTCATGGTGTCAGAAATGCATAGCCAGTGGCAAACTCACAATGTCTTAGAATTTTCAAATTAACTGTGTTCAAACATAAAAAATGATGATAATATAAAGGATTAGACTTAAGTATTTTTCAATGAAGGTATTTTGAGGGTAGATGAAAGGTAGTATAAAGTATGTAAACTAAATATAGAGAAATTAAGATCCTGCATGGATCTTCTTAAATCAGGAGAAATAATTAAACATAAAAACACATGACTGGATATAATTTATAGTAGTTAACTTGGTGGAATAATATTTTTGATCATTAAAACAAGATTAATAGATGAGGAGTCCAAATATCTCCCCATTTTTTGATAATCACAAATCTTGTATAGTTAGAGTGTATATTGGATTCAACTATAGAGAGAAAAAAAGAGATAAAAGGCTAGCATAGAGAAACTTAACACCCTTTTAGGATTATCAAAAAGTTCACAGTCCATTAAGAGTAAATAAGGTTTTTAGATCAAAGAAAAAGAGTAATACAAAATCAATAACATCACGAAAAAAAAGTTTAAGCGTTGTTCTTCTTCATGGTCTGGCCTTCTCTTTTCCTTTAGCAGTAGAATAAGGGGAAGCCATAGGGGCAGTGGATGAGGTTGAAGAAGGAAGAGAGGTGGTTGAAATGGAGGGTAAAGGAAGTCCTTAAATGAATGAGGGAGATAAGGTTTGAGAAATAGAATATCTAGGCAGTTGATGAATAGGAATCATAAGCATAATCTGACAGAGTGCTTGGCAAACAGACATGGTGGTTGAGCCTAGGGCAGAGGAGAAAGTAGGCATAACAGGTGTGAGAGGTGCAGCCGCTGGCTTTACTATGGACATGAAGATATGGCCTTAGAAGTTTGATGAAATATATAATGATCTCTCTACCATACTGAATGGAGTTTTCTAAAATCATCCTTATTCTCCATAAACTTGTCCAACAATTGAGTAAACTCTGTGATCTTCTGGACTTGGTTCTGGAAATCATGAGTCACAGTAGGAATCCAAATATTTTCTACAAGGTCCATGAAATGGTTTTTCATATCAGTATTGTAGAAGATTATGTTGAAGTATAAATCCACTTTCATTTAAATCTCTTGTTAAGAATCAATACATATTATGGAGTGGATTTATACTTGGTTAGGAACCCTATCACTGTTCTTGACCACATCAGATAAAGAAGGTGCATTGAATCCACTAAGTACATTCTGATGCCCTTCTTTGACTACAGTTCTGAGTAGATCACTATCCAAGGAGGGTTTAAAGGATTGACTAGATGCTTTGATAGTTATGGTCAGTGATTTTAGTAGATTCAGAACCTTTTTAAGACACCCTATATACTCATCGGTTAGATTATTAAGATTAGCAAAAGTTCTTCCATTTACATCACATTTTGATTGTTCCGTTAAGCGATTTTTCATCTAAGGATCCTAGATAAGGTTGAATTTGAGACAGACAAACTTGTGGGATTTGAGGAGAAGCATGTACTATAGAAAGAGCAATAGATTCAGATATCTAATGCAGCTCTCTATTCATGTATTCAAGCATAATTCTTAGGGTCTCAACTTCATTACTGAGTATCTTATATTCAACACCTTCTTCTTAAATATCATGGAGCATCCTAGGCTATATTTTCCAAATATTTTCTATAAAAATTGTGAGGAATCTCTCTCACTTAAATTTTTCATAGGAAGAGGTTGGGTATTCATTAGTTTCTCAACTTCGGATAATATAGTAGCACATCATTCTTTCAGATCATCCTTACTCACAATGGTTGACAGTTCAGATAAGGGTTCAGGAGTAGGGACTAGTACAAACTCCAGTTCCTTCTCTGGTGCAAAATTGGAAACTGATTTCAACTGATATAAGGAGGAAATATCATGTCAGGTTATTATAACCTGCTGAGAATCATTTACATCATAGAAAATAGGAATATTATGTTGATTGTCTACTGTACTTGACTCAGTTGGATTTCAGGATTCAATAGACTCAAGATTTGGGGTTTTCTACCCCACAACAGGTGCCTCCTTCTCAGGGCGGAGAGGCTTATGATTTTGGTCCAATTCCACATACTCAACTATATGTTCCTTACTCATTTCTTTTGTATCCAACTGAACGACTAGCTCCATACTTTCTTCAGCTGAAGGGATGATATCAGGAACCAATTGTTCAATAGGGAGTTCCTAAAGATTGAATTATTGTAATATGGGTAGCTCTTCCATTATAGGATCTTCTACAGGAGGCTCTTCCCTGGAATGCTTTTCAGGTTCTTTGGAAACTGATTCTATTTCACCCATGGGTTGAATTTCCAAATTTATAGATTCTTTAGGATCAGGGACTTCTTCTTAAAGAACTTCAAGAGGAACAGTTTTCATATCTTATTCAACAGTAACAACTTCCCTAGGTGGCACTATAGCCTCTCCTTCCTCTTCATTATTATAATCAACAATATCATCTGGTTCCAAGACAGGATCATAAATGTATTTTGGTATTGAGGGATAATCCACATAATTGAATTTCTCATAAACTATATCATTGTCTTCCACCCATTCCTTTTTCCAAGAATTCCAATTAATCCTCATTATTTTGATGGTGGCTTCTGAGTTACAGTACTCACAGTCCTTAATTACTTCCTCATTAGGTCCAACCACACCTTCAGCAAAAATCATTTCTGAGATTAGCTGAGAGTAGAATAGAGAATTTGACTTAGATGATGATTTTATCAACTCACACATATGATGTATGATATAATTGAATATGTTAATCTTATGGCCATTTTTTATAAGGTGAATCAAAAAAACATCATGATATTTTAAAATAGAAAAGTCACCATTTCTTGGACTAACCAAATTCTGTATAAACCTGTATAGAAGTCTTTATTCTCCATCTAATTCAGCAGAAATGGCCCTCCTTTGGGTGCCATTTCTAGTTAAGGTTTTTAGATCATCTTCTAAATCAAAGAAATCAATTGAAGGTGGAGGTCCTCTTTGATAATATTCATAGATGCCTTCATGAGGTATCCTAAGACATGCATCCCATAACCTTGAAGAGAATGAGAATATCTGTCCATTGATCCAACTTCTTACAACATAACTTCTCACCAGAATAAAATCTAAACTATACGTACTGGTAAAATTGAGCCAGTAACCTTGGAAGTATGGGTTTATATTCCTTAGAAAACCATTCTAACCAGACTTGTTGTTCTAACACTTTCAATTCCAAAGACTTACTAGATACAATCCATTTGGGGAAAATCTCTTTCTCAGGCACAACAACGCGGTTTACCATATTTGGATTTAAAGGTCCTCTGGGTGTCAGCTTAGGTGAAATCTTCTTCTTCTTCAAGCTGTGATTCTTAGGTGTCGATGATGATAGATGTTTCATTCATGGATATCACTAAAGGTTCAGGTGAGAAAAGAGTTACATGGATGAAGAAGGGTTTGAAAAGACTATGTAGAAGAAACCTCGAGTGAAGAATCGAGTGATACATACATTGTTTTATCATTTAAGAAGACCAAATGTCGCATAAATAAAAATACGGGAAAATAAAAAGGTGAAAAGGATAATTATGAAGATACGAGTTTAAAGAAAAACATAATGAATTTTTATGGTGAGACCATGTCTGGTCATTACGGTGAGACAGTAAACAAGCTTCATGGTGAGACCGTGAGCGAACCTTTCAGTGTGTGTTATAGTGAGACAGTAAACGTCTGACTGTGAACATAAAAATTTATAGTGGGACAGTAAATGTGAGATATAGTAACTAAGAAACCATAATCATGAAACAGTAATGTATAACACAGTAAGATATAAAATCGTGAGACCTGAAACAGAAACAAGTAAGATATCTATTTGAGATTTATCATGCCTAGTTCATGTACGATGTAGGCTATTATCTCATAATTTAATGGTTTACTGAATATATCAGCAAGTTGATATTCTATACAATTGAATTCCAAAGAGATACCACCTTTTTGATAACGATCTCTAAAAAAGTGACGTCTTACATCAATGTGCTTAGTTATAGAATGTGAAACAAATTTTTTTGAGATGTAAATAGCACTTGTGTTGTCACAATTTATAGGTACATGTCTGAATTGATATCCATAATCTAGTAATGTGTGTTTCATCCAGAAAATTTGTGCACAAAAACTGCCAGTAGCTATGGATTCATTTTCTATAGAAGATAATGCAACAAAATTTTGCTTCATACTACACCATGATACTATTGACTTACCTAAAAGGAGACATGTTCTAGAGGTGCTTTTTCTATCAAACATATAGCCAGCGAAGTCAACATTGGAATAACTAACTATTTCAAATGATTGAATTTTAGGATAAAATAGTATAAAATTGGGTGTGTGCTTAAGGTATTTGAAAATTTTTTTACAGAATTTAAATGAGATTCCTTATGATTTTCTTGAAAATGAGCACACATACACACACTAAACATAATGTTTGGATGACTATAAGTTAAGTAGAGTAAACTTCCAATCATTCCTCTATAAGTGGTTTGATCAACAGATTTTACATCTTCATCAAGATCCAACTTACAAGTGGTACTCATGGGAGTGTCACTAAATTTAGTGTTATCCAATCAAAAATGTTTTTGAATATCCTTTGTATAATAATTTTGATTTAAAATAATACCATTTTTATTTTGGAAAACCTAAAATCTATGAAAATATTTGAGTTCTCCCATTAAAATAATTTCAAATTCTTTTTGCATCATCTTAGAAAAATTAACAGATAAATAATTCTTCGAAGATCCAAAAATAATGTCATCTACATAGATTGGAACAAATAAAACATCATCAGAAATTTGTTTTATAAAAATGGTAGGATAAGCTATTCCTTTTGAAAAACCTTTGGAAATAAGAAAAGTACACAATCAGTCATACCAAGATCATGGAGCTTGTTTCAATCTGTATAAAAATGTATGATTGTTTAAAAATAAGATTTGGAAAATGTGGGTTTGTAAATCCAGGGGGTTGTTCAACAAAAACATCCTCAGCAATATTCCCATTTAAGAATGCACTCTTAACATCAATTTGATATAGTTTGAAATTCAAATGTGCAGTATAGGAAAACGGGATTCTGGTGGCTTCAAGTCCAGATACTAGGGAAAAGGTCTCCAAATAGTCAATTCCTTCTTCTTGATTATAGCCTTGCGCAACGATTCTAGCCTTTATTCTAACTATGTTACCAGCTTCATCAGCTTTATTCTTAAAAACCCATTTAGTTCCTGTGGTCAAACTATCCTTAGGTCTTTCAACAATTTTCCAAACTTTGTTCCTTTCAAATTGATTTAATTCTTCTTGCATAGACATCACCCAAAATTCATCATTGATTGAATCATTGATATTTTTATGTTCATGCTGTGAAAGAAAAACTTGATTTTCAACCTGGTTTCTTATAGAAGCCCTAGTTTGTGTTCCTCAATTTAAATTTCCTACTACAACATCTAAATGATGATTTGTAAGGGTCCTAGTTGGTCTAGAGAAGGTAGGGCTAGAAATTTCAGTTTCATTTCCTGGTTTGGGTTCTACAGAAAAAGATTTTGGAGAATTTTAAGAACTAGCTGTCTTAACAACAAGATCATTATTCTGGTAATTGAGGTTTAGAATTGACATATCTTCTTCAAGATTTTCAAGAGGGGTCTTAGGTTCATGTGGATCTGTTTCATCAAATTTTATGTGTACAGATTCTTCCACACATTTTGTCCTCTTATTGAATACTCTATAGGATTTACTCGAGATTGAATAACCTAGGATTATTCCTTAATCACTTTTAGGAGGAAATTTGTCAAGATTGTCTATAGTGTTATTGATAAAAACATTGCAGCCAAAAAATCTGAAGTAATTTACCTTAGGCTTCATATTGTTCCAAATCTCATAAGGGGTCTTTTTATGAATTGGTTAAATCAATACTCTATTGATAGTGTAACAAGATGTATTAACAGATTCAGCCCAAAAGTAAATAGTTAAGTCATACTCATTGAGCATAGTTATTACAATCTCTTGAAGAGTTATTTTTCTTCTTTCTACTACACCATTCTGTTGAGGTGCTCTGGGAGTAAAGAAGTTGTGACTATAGCCTTTGTGTGAGAAATAAGATTGAAACTCTTGATTTTCAAACTCACGGCCATGATCACTTCTCATGGTCTTGATCCTAAGTCCACTAAGGTTTTCTACATACTTGTAATACTTGATAAAATAAGAACAAACTTCACTTTTTTTAGAAAGAAAGTATACCAAAGTGTACCTATAAAAACCATCTACAAGAACAGAAATGTAGTGCTTCCCATTTAGACATGAAACTCTTGATGGTATAAACAAATCCATGTGAACCAAATCGAGATTTTGAGAAGTAGAAACTTCTTTCATTGATTTTAATGAAACTTTGTGTTGTTTTCCCTTTCGACAAGGATTGTGCACTTTGTTAAGTGGGAATTTTAGTTTAGGTAAGTCTCTAACTAAACCTTTCCTAGTCATTTTGCTATGTGAGTGCACAGTAAAATTTCCAGGTCTTCTGTGCCATAGCCAAGATTCTTTATGTAAAGCATTTAGACAATTAACATTTTGTTTAGCTAAAGAATTCAAATCTACCGCATAAACATTATCATTTATTAATGCAGAAAATACCAAAACATTTTTTGAAATAAAAAAATTACATGAATCATTTTTAAATTTTACATTGAAAACATCATCACACAACTGATAAATACTTAGCTGGTTGTATTTTAATCCATTATAAAATAGTACTTTATAAATTAAATTTGAATCAGTATTACCAATCTAGATTAAGCCGATGATTTTTCCTTTTGAGTTATCTCCAAATGTGACATATCCTCCATCAACTTGATTAAGATAATAAATAATGAGCAGTATCCTATCATATGTCTTAAACATCCACTTCCCATGTACCATGTCTTCCTACAAGATGTTTTCAAGAAAGTTTCCTACAAAACAGATTTAGATAGAAGATAATTTTGGTACCCAGATATTCTTGGATCCAAAAAGGTTACCAAGTAAAACTGTAGGCACCCTAATTTTTCTAATGGTTTTCCAATAATTAGAGAATTCAAATGATTTTGATAAGTAAACATTGTTTGGTCTATCAGAATTTGAATAGGTTGATAATGCATAATTGTTGCTAGAACTTGGACTAGCATCATACTAACCAGATTTTGGAATAACAATATTCTTAACAATCTGTCATTGTCCAGGTTAGTATCCTAATCCAGTAGTATACTTTGGTGAAACTTATTTTCCATGCATTTGAGTTAGAGTATTATTGACATTTGTGATCTTCTCTAAGTATTTTCTAAGTTTCTTATTATACAATTTGAGTTCATTATTCTCCTTTAACAGTTGATCATTCTTTCCCATTTATATACTAAGATCAGATTTAATAGTACTAGTCAAAGAATATTGTTTCTTTAATGATTTGTACTTATCTTTTATCTCATTACAAGTATCTTCTAACATATTTCAATTTTTAAATAATTCAGATTTCGACATATTATCGCCATTATTTGAACCACATCCATTCCTATAATAGTAATCATTCAGTATAGGGGAAATGGGTACCTCAGATGTTTTAGTCATGAAACACATGTTGGCGTGATTATTTTATTTAGAATCAGAAGCTTCACATCCACTTGAGTTGTCTTCAGAAGCACTCCATGTTGACTTCAAATCTTTCTTATATTTTTTGTCCTTATAATCATATTTCTTCTTAAACTTCAATTTTGGACTGTCATCCTTAACATGTCCATTCCTTTTACATTCATAATAGACTATCTCATCATTTTTATCAGCTTTCTTCCAATATCTCTTCCAATTATGTTGTTGGTCATACGTACCTTTATAATTTTATGTTCTGAAAAATTTCATCTTTCTTTAGAATTTTCTGAATCTCCTGGCTATATGAGCCATTATTCATCACTATCTAGATCTAATCCTTCACTTGTTGATCTTTCTTCAGTAATGTGAACTTTCTCTTTGTCCTTGTTCTTTGAGGCAGTAGATATAAATTCCACTGACATTTTTTATGTTCATCTTTTTCCCCTTTGTTTACCTTCATCACTTCTTCATACATCATCAATTTGCCAATAAACACCTTGATAGGTATCTTTCCAATGTCACATGATTCTCAGATAGAGACAGAGGTTCCTCTCCATATGTCTAGTAGAAATCTTAGTATCCTCATGATTTTCTCCATTGTTAGAACAATATTTCCTATTGATCTCATTGTATTGACTATCTCATTAAACCTGAGATACATATCATAAATAGATTCATCATATTTCATTTTAAAATTATCATATTTAATAGTGTATGCATTTAGTCACATTTCCTTAACATTTGTTGTTACCTCATGGGAAATAGCCAGAGTATCCAATATTTCATAAGAAGTCTTACAAATAGATATTCGATTAAATTATTCCTCTCTAAAAGTATAATATATGGAATTCATTACTTTACAAATATTATTGTAAGAATCTTTTGTAGGTTCATCCCAAGAAGTTATAACAGTTTCTGAAATCTTATACTGAGTCTCTATAGTTGTCCAAATGTAAAATCTCATAATTTCTAAATGGATTTTCAATTTTATTTTCCATTGGGCATAATTGACACCATTGAAGAAGGGTGGAATGTTGGTATCTACACATTCTAATCTGTTATATATAATAACTATGATTTAAATGTATATATAAAGATATAAAAATTTAGAAATAACAGAAATTTTGAGATTTTTAAGATACAACTAAAATCACAGTTGAAAGCTTTTCACAAAAAGAGTCTTTTAAAAACCATTTATCAACAGCCTCTGATCCCAAATGTTGGTCAGAGTGGATACATAAATTTGGGGTGAATTGAGTTCCAATTAAATTTTTTTGATTAAAAATATTTCTATTAAAAACCCAATTTTAACAAACAAGTTAAACTGTAGGGAATTTATAAAGATTGTAAGTGTTTAGTTAGTTTCTCAAATATTGATTATTTTTCAGTTAACATAATCTGAATATTAAGATAAATTTTGAAATTAATTTACTAGATAACAATAATTAAAAACACTTTCTAGTTCAACTATCAGAGTTACTTTAAAATAGATTTGTATTTAAATGTAATTAGAAGTGGAATATTGAAAGTAGTTTAAACTAAAATAAGATGCACAACAGTTTTAACCAAGAGGTTCAGTCTCATGCTGAGACTGAGTCCTCTCAAACAGTTTATATAAAATATTGATCCACACCCTGGATCGAGGTTTACAACAATAATAAGACATTCCAGGTCCTCAGACCTCTACCATCGTTATCCGTGGGAAATTAACAATAGCAGCACACTTGCTTTCCAGGTCCTTAGACATCTACTACAGTTCTTCATGGGATACACAACAGTATAATAAGTTTGGTGTGAGGATTTTTGTAACCTACGGTTCAGCCTAGGTGTCATTGTGTGTCCAAATAGACAAAATCACACACTTCTTGTAATGTGATGAAAAGAATGATCACAGCAGGGCAAGAATATAGAGATGAGTTTAGATTTCTCTTGTGTGATGTCTATTCCACTCTAGAATCCTTTATATTGAAGAGGATGTAGCTTTGAGTCCTTCTCTAGATGTTGTGTGGAAAACAATGTTTCACGATTTAGATTGTATTCTTTGTGATATTTAATGAGCAAATAAGTTCTCTAAGCTTCCAATATGCTTCATCTTTTTTCGTCGACAAGTTGCATATAGTGTGCCTTTCTTTCGAAACTTCCTCCATATTTTTTTCTATGTTATCTTTCTCATGACCTTTTGTTTTATTTTCTGTATCTCCTGCAATGATTCTTGGCCACACTTCACTTTTAACTTATAATTCATGTGTTGGAGCCGATAGGTTGCATGTGATCTGCACCTCGTACCTTGTATTGTCTATTGATATGTCTAAAAATAATCATTCATTATGTTAGTTAATTAAAATAATAAAATATGTCCATTAGATATTAAATTGAAATATGACAAAAATAGTTTATGAAACGATGTCACAGTGAGTCATGAAAATGGTGTCTCCTTCACACGGTGTATGAATGCCACGGGGCCTCATGGTCATGGTGTCTCGCGGTCATGGTGTCACATGGTCACAGTGTCACATGGTCACATTGTCTTTTTCACGGTGTCCAGCTTCAGAGTGTCTGATTTCATGGTGTCTGTCTTCACGGTGTTTGGCTTCATGGTGCCTTGCTTCACAGTGTCTTGCTTCACAATGTTTGGCTTCACGGTGTCAGAAATACATATCCAGTGGCAGACTCATGGTTTCTTAGACATTTCAATGAAACTGTGTTCAGACATAAATAATGATGATAATAGAAAGAATTAGACATAATTATTTGTCAAATAAGGTATTTTTAGTGTAGATAGAAGATAGTATAAAGTAAGTAAACTGAATATAGATCAATTAAGATCTTGCATGGCTGTTCTTAAATCACGAGAAAACATTAAACATAAATACATATGATTGGAAATAATTTATAGGAGTTAACTAGGTTGAATAATATTTGTGGTCATTAAGACATGATTAATACTTGAGGAGTGCTACATTAATGATAACAACACAATATTTTACTCACACTTCTACCTATGATATGTTATATTGATACTATAAATATTATTTCAATGGATTATTTATTTTCATTTTGACAAAATAATTTACTGAAATTACATTTCTTAAATAATTATTGTAGTCATTAACTTTTCCTTGAAATATTCACTTTCCAGTGATCATTTGAAATTAAATATTACATAAATATCTATATTATTATTAATAGACACATTTGTTTCCTAAATTTTATATCATTTATTCATATTTTGTTTTATAAATTGAATGTAGTTTTGTACCTGGGGAAATTTTGTAAATAAAAATTCATTACAAAATAATGATATATTATGATAAGGAAAAGTTTACATGAATTAAATCAATTATTCTATATATGAGTAATTATTTGGACATGTAGTTTTGTGTGGGGCCAAAATTTATATATCCCCTAAATGCATGAATAATATCATGAGGTGAATCGACAATCTATAATTAATTATATTTCTACATATATTATAAAATGTTTTGTGAATGGTCGTGATGGTAGAGGTATCCTAAAGAAAGAGATTTTGACATCATATAATAAGGAATTTCTTTTACTAAGAATTCAATAATTATTATACATTTAATTTTTTTATATGATATGATCTCTACATGAATTTTTTTCTATTTTTAATTATTAAATCACTTGTTTTTTAGTTATTTACCTTAACATATTATTTAATATATATTTATTCATGATACTAATGTTATTTCACTGGAATTCATGTTTAGTTATTTAACATTCCATATTGATTATTATTTATCTTTTCATGATAGTGAAGAATTTTTGTGGGATTAACCAAGTGATAAATTATCCCCATAATTTTTTATCTGGCCAGGGTTCAAATCTAGATGGGAAGAGGTACTATTATAGTACTATGAAGGTGGTGATGCATATGATGATGTAAGAAAGTAGTGAATCATACGTGATGTAGGAATGTAGTGAAAATCCATGATCAAAGCTAGGTGAATTGGGTAGGATGTTGTAGGCATGATACTTCACTGGGATTTAAAGCCATATAATGGTCTTAATTCCCACTCGTCCAATAGTCTATGTACAAAATCATTAAGGCTTAATTGATGGGATATCTCATTTAGGGGTGGGGTTATGGCTTACCTTTTGGGAATATGTGCATGGTATGGGTGTGTGTGTGTGTGTGTGTGTGTGATTGAACATAATTAGACACTCACACAAGTAATATATATGATAGTCAAGTTATTTAAATGGATTTAGTGTTATTTTATTACCCTTTCCAAATTGATTATTCCTAATAAAATCTATGTAATGAAGTTATTGTTTAAATGGAATATGTTTTCAGTCATTTAAATTTAAAAATTGAATTTTGCTTATCATATTATCCAAGACATTTTTAGAAAGATATTAGATCATGATGAATTTAGTTCCCAAATTATTAGTTAAATGGAACGTGCACTTAGAAATTTTCCATTCCATATTGATTTTCCCTACCAAATCATGATATTCATGTTATTGATTAAATGGAATCATTTTTAGTTATTTAAATTCTCATTTTTGTTACACCATATTGATTATACATCATGATATCATCATCATTTCATAAATCTTATTGAGTATTTGAGCTCACACATATTTTAGTTTATTTTCCATGAAGCTATAATGTTTAATATGAATGATATGCATGGATAAAAAAGGTTGAATAATTATATTGTCAAAAAAATTATATTTTAATTTTTATATTTTTTTGTAATGTATAAATTATGATTGTATATGGATTTCCAATAATACAGAACTATTCTTTATTCCATTATGTGATTCCTTATATCTGATGCCAATGAAATAATGTAGACAAAGGCTCTAAGTCACTGGAGTAAGGGTCACTACAATTATGCACCCATTTTTTTATATGGTTTATACACTACCCCTTTATCATTTTATATAATTATTCCATTATAATTTAGGTAATTGAAATTTTCAATTCATCTTATTTCATCTAATGGGATTTTACGTAAATGCTATAATAAGGTCGAAATTTGATAAATTAATTTTATTTAATTGGGTTATGTCACATTTTCATTGATTGTATTATTTAAATAATAAGTGTGAAATTTAATTTTTTATTTATGTTTTATTTCAAATTTTTTGTGGTATTTACATTTGTTAAAGAAAATGAATTCATTGATTAATTCTCCCACAAATATTATGATCATCATATGGGTTATTCATCTAAAATTTTCTTCTTTAGGACATCTATTTTGTGATAAACCCATCTTCATCTATTAGGATTACTTACTACCACTTTGGTATGTCATATCATTACTCTCTTTATATTATTTTTATTTTATTTTACACTTTCATGAACACAAAATATCTAAAAAACAAGAAAAAAAATAAATAATTATTTCTTATTTTGGAATATTATTTTTCATATCTATATTTTCCATATAACATTTTAAATAATATTATTACATTTCTATATTTATTTATTAAATAAATTTATATCCATGTTTTTAATAAATGTGTTGAAAATGAATCTTTCAATTATTTTTGAATGCGGTATTTTTTACAAATGAATGTATGGAATGTTTTCAACTAAATTATTCAGAATCAAATATATATTTACTACCATCATGAAAAAAAATTTATTTAAACATTTATTTTCAATTTCCCATGGTTAATTTCAATAGATTTTCCTGAATATTTTTGATATTTTTTTAAAAATGGATTTCCAATGTGAAATGATTTTTTCTTTATTAAATGCTTATAATGTAATTTTTATGGTATTTTAATTCATAAATGAAAATAACCCTGTTTTTTTATTAGACTCTAATGTTGATATAATGTAGTGATACCATCCTTATCCTTTCATAGGCTAGTTTATGATCAGTTTTATTAAGGATGTAAATTGTGATACCAATTTTTATTTTACAGTAGATGGATTGTGATAATTATTCTTGATTGGGGAAACAACCAATATTTCATATGTTATTTTTTAAAATTAAATTTTTAGATTATTAATGATTCACCCCTTTTAATTGATGAATTATTTTGACTTATTAGGTGATGGGAGAGGCCCATTATATCCCATTGATTAGATGGTATGTCTCATGAGGAAAACATGTTTTGGTATTTAGGTGAGGCCTTACAAATTATGTATGATGTCTAGAAAAAATTACATGACTATAAGTTTATAAAGTTTGGTATTGTGAATTCCAAGATTTGGAAAACATTTATTGATTTACATGTGATTATCATAACACTTATGATATACATGGATAAATTCCATGCACATATTATTAATTATATGGGATTAATGTATTATCATTTATTCCATCCATATTTTTATTCATGATAAAGATATTAACTAATTTATAGAAATTTTCACTTATTTACCTTGTCATATTGATTAAAACATATTTTATCATAATATATTATGATGGATGTGTAACATCTCAAATTTTCTGGGTATTATTTTTTATATTATAAAAATTGTTTTGAAGACCATTAAATAAGAAGACATGAAAATTGGAGGCCCGGTGTTTTGGGAAGAAATGCTTGAAATATATTAAATATATTAAATATAACATACATGAATTTTTCATGAAATGTTTAATAACTCCCAAGTTAGTTCATGATTCAGAAATCATAGGGCACCGTTGAGTTCAGAACATGTGTCTTACCCTAGGCACAACATAATCATTGTTTGAACGTGAAGTTCTGAAAATAGTCGTTGAAAACATAATTAAATCAAATATATTAAATAAATTATTTATTTTGTTTCTTTTTTTGTAGTGATTATTTCTATATTTATTTCATTATTAAATAATTTCTTTTGGGTTGACGACTCAAGCCTGGGAGATTAAAAGAATATTAGGATTTCTTTTCTCGGAGGGTGATGACAGAATATGATCATATCATGGATCATCAGGCCAAGAGATTTTATGGATCTCAGAAATGATGCAATTACACCATTCTTCATCAATGATCAATCCAAAATCTAGGTACAATGTTTTTTTATTTTATTTAATAAATATTCTCAATTTTAATGAAAAATTCTATTCAATCGATGGACAAATTGTTCCATGGTTCAGTCGTCTTACATGATTAGTTAAATTAATTGGGTTTTGTGAAAAATACATTATAATTTCTGATTTCATAATTTTCATTCTCAAAATGAATTGAGATCATTATGAACATGAATTCAAGTTCATTCTTCTTATATGTTTTTATTATTTTCTTAATCAGTTCTTCAATCAATATAGGTTTTCATTGCTTAGCCCAAGGTTCAACATATCATGATCAATTGATTATTGCGAACCTATTTCCTGATGCAATAGTCCAAAATCGTAGATCAAGTATTTGAACGACAAAGAGGTGGTTAGAAGATATAAGTGGGAGTGAATGAGTTGATTTTGGATCCCTAATTTCTCATTCTTAAGTGTTGTTTTGTTTATAAAAAATAAATTCATATATATCAGTTTTCTAAAAGTATTTTTTTATAAAAGAAACGATCAGATTAAATCGGATCTTAGCATTCATAGAGAAATTGCTTATAGACTGGTTGCTATGAAATCAACCAAATTCATGCAGATCAGATCTGAGTTTATGTAATTTTCCATGATACATTATGAGTAATATAGATCTACATGCTATGGATTCCTTTAGAGTTATGACTCTAGGGTTTTTTAGAGTTAAAGATTACATGGAATGAGACCCCTGTCAGATGGTGTGTGACACCTTCGTGTGAAATTATGTGTACTCAGTAGAGTAAAAAATCATTGGTAAAATTAAATGACAAGATGGTATTCCATGTACCTTTACACATACATAACTTTGTGTACACGGGCCAGTACACAAATATAGCCACCATGCATGGAAATGGGCAAGATACACGGGTACAAAAATGTGTGACTCAATACATGGTGTAATCCTTATACACATCACATCTATGGATACTACATGCTAAGTGGTGATAATTCACATGAAAAAGCATGAGGATAGCTAGTAATGACGTGTACACCATATTATACACCATTTACCCTTTCTGAAGAGCTTATGGATCTTCATTTTCATAGTTTGGTCTAGTATTGGTTGAGTGAGTTTCCCTTGGTCTTTTCCCTTGAGGTTTCTATGATGAATTACATCCATACCGATGTATTGTGGTACCCTATAGAGGATGTCTCCCAAATATATATGTGGTGTCCCTTCATGAGTCTATAATGTTATCCTCTATTATCATTTATTCCTTGTGTGGAGTTTTTTTATTCAGCGTTACCTCCTGGATCAAGGAATTTATCCATGATCTAGTAGTCCACATTGGAAGGCATTTTAGAATCATAGAAATATTATCCAAAACATATTGGGTTGATCTAGAATGTGTTTGGGGTGTACCAAAGAGATCTTACGTGTGACCCCCTATTTGTGTATCACTATCTTCATAGACTAGTTAAATTTCATTGGGCTGGCCCCAATGATCAGGGCCTCTTCATCAAGTGTATTCATTGATAACATGTATCATGGAATGGATTTTCATATAATAAGAGTTTCATTGAGTAAAATTCCATGTATAGTAGTTTGTTATGACATCTTGGTGTTGTGGTGTTTTTCCTAATTATGTCTCGGTGTTTTTGATATATATTAATTATTATATCATGTATTTATTTGAATGTACATTTTTTTCTTATTTAGTGTTTTCTAGGTCTCCTCAAGATAATTGTTATACTGACCCCTAAATAGGATCTACCTACATGTGTAGTGTCTTATGGAGACAACAACCCATCTAATGGTGTCCTAAGAGGGAAAAGATTTGGTGGATCATATTTGGAGCTTTTTAGACTTTAGTTTTTTACCAGGATCATTAATCGAACTTAGTCCTTTCACTTGGATAATGATGGGCTCATCACATTTTTTTGGAGGGCCTATATTTTGCCCAATTATTATTTTTTAGTTATTCAATTTTTTTACTCTATCATGGTATCATAGATGTATGCATCAATTGTTTCGGTTTTTTTTACATTTCTGCATTGTGTGCGCATGCATATGTGTCTGTGTGTGTATGCAGGTGATTTTGGGTAATTATTCCCAATTTTGGAACTGGCTAATTGATGCTAGTTGCCATCCCCTAGCCTATGAAAGGCCAGCTATGTTAGTCACAAGTTAGACCATGGTTGGTCATTTCATGAAGGAGTTGTATCAAAGTGGTCAGTTCTACTATAGGTCTGGATTTTGTGATTTTATTTTTGGGAAAAATTATTAGTGATTCAATTTAATCTTTTACACTAGTGTGTCTAGAATTTGTGTTGCGACTGACATATCCTTACATTAGGACCCTGATTTCTTGCATTTTGAATCGGTACATGTAATTAATGGTTGTAGGGAATATTTTGGTACATGAATCAAATTGGAATGGGTTTTCTTTCCATGTAATTTTTGAGTGAGCTCACATGATATACTCCATTGATAATGGTAAATCTTGTTTTATTTTAGGATGCCTCTATATAGATATCAAACAATTATTCTACTGCATCATCATTAGGATGAACCAATTAGTGATGAATTGTTTTATATGGTCTCACACTAGATATAGAACCTATTTCTAGCTCACCGGTTATACCACCAACCATTGAGAAGTACCTAGAGTTGTCATTACTAGTTGGGGATAAACATAGGTTGATTTCATTACCTGAGTTCTAGAGGCATCAACCTCCCTGGTTTTGAGGAGATCCAGACTCTTAGGTGGCTAAGGACTATCTATAGGTAGTCACTCACATTTTCCACCATGTGAGGATTCTATAATGATAGATGGTTGTCCTCAAAGCAATTTTTTAAGGGATTTGCTGGGCGATGGTGGAGTTTGACGACTCAGTCCTACAATGAGACATCACTCTCAAAGGTATAATTAGATAATCTCTTCATATAGGAGTTATATCCATCCATGTTATGATTAGTGCCCATAAATACGCTTCTAAATTTGTAGTAGGTAATATGACCAGGGAAGAGTAATCAGTGTGGTTTACTAATCTCTCATGTTACTCACTAGATATGGTGTGGAGCCAGTTTGTTATAGATATGACCATAGAGTAGAACTTTTTCCAGGGAATTAGGGATTCAGTAGTATCAATCTACCTTCCCACCTAAGATAGGGTTCTAGAGTGATCATTTTTGATAGAGATGTTTATAATATAACGGAAAAAAAGTAGTGAGATCTAGCACTAGGAACCCAGTATATGAGACCTTAAAAGCAAGTAGCTGACAATGGTCACCCGGATCCTAGTGTGTCAGATGCTTCCAGATACAATTCCAGGACTCAGCACCAATAAAACAGGGATCTCATGGTGACACAAATCCACAAAAGGAGAGGTGAGGTTTCTCTTACAATGGTCATGGACATATGATTCTAGATCTTCTATTATTCAATATTGATGGTCATGAGATGACCAAGGGATCGAAAAGATAGTGATAGAGTAAAAAGAATGGTGGTCCATAGGGAGGAGGTCATAGAAGAGAGGACAGAAGGGTGGTATGATGTAGTAAGAGGATCGAACTATTACCACCACCACCACCCCAACTAGTCTGCTCTTGGCGTAGGGAGTTGGTGGGAATAGATATGAATAGCTACAAAATATAGTGGCTTATTTCTCTGTAGCTTCATGGATGATAAGAGGTATGATACGTGTCTTCTCTATGTCATATGTAGTATATATTGACACAAGTGTATACTATTCCTTCCTTCCCGCTTCTCTAGTATGAAACTTATATATTCTTATTGATCCTTTAGCTCGACACATACCACTAGATACTTGAAACGGTGATGAATCAGTGATTGAGAACATGTACCCATAATGCATTCTAGATCTTAGAGGTTATAGTTTTTTATTGGATATCTTAATTTTAGTAATAATTCATTACAACATCAACTTATGAATAGATTGGATTTCTGATGTTCGTAACCAGATAGAATATTTTAGTTGGAGGATTTGGTGTGTTCACAATTACAGGATGACGTTTTTTTATGTTTGAAATGAATCCCATGTTGTAAAAATAAGATCTCATTAATACAAAAAAAACAACTTATTACTCACATTTTATCTACAATGACTATTGGATTAGTGGGTGATTTGGGCTATATATATCCTATTGGGGTGGCCGATTATGAGGATGTACGTCTTGAGGATGTACCTGGGTTATCTCCCCATCACGAATTAACATTCTTCATCAACTAGCATAATGGGATCGAACTGATATCTATATCAATATATTGGATGGATTCCACAGATATTAGAGAGCCAAGGATTTATTTTAAGGACTTGATGGAGAATGGATTTTTTACATCTAGTTTATTCCCCTAGGAATCCAGATTGTTGTTTTTCATTAATGTGGATGATAGATTGTGGTTATGTGTGGATTATTGTCACTTTAATTGTGTTACCAAGAATTATAAGTATCAACTATTGAGGATTAATTTTTTCTTTGATCAATTGATGGGGGAGAGATGGTCCTAAGAGATTGATGTCACATCAGGATATCACCACTAGTAAGTAATGGATGAGGATATACCAAAGAAGATATCATGGAGTAACTATAGTCACTATGAGTTCATAGTGATGTCATTCGGTATGATGAACACCCCAAAAAATGTTCATGGGAATCATAAACCACATCCTTTAGTCATTCATAGACCAATTTTATGTGTTTCCTATCAATGACATCCTAGTGTAGTCAGTGTCCGATGAAGAGAACACATGACAATTTAGAATGGTCTTGGAAACACTCCAGGAGCACCATATTTATTATATTTTTTAAAACTGTATGTTATTGATTAAAGATTCCCACTTTTTAGGACATTTCTTATTAGATATTGTATTTTTAGTGGATCCAATAAAGATTGAGGTAGTTCTTTCTTGGGATCCACCCATGTATGCTACTGAGGTGCAGAGTTTCCATCAGGTGGGAGGGTACTATATGAGTATTTTACCTGACATATCTAGAGTTGTAGAACACATGAAAGATTTAAATCTGATGGGGGACCATTCTTGTGGATGGAAATGATCTAATATAGATCCCAAGAGATGACATAGAGTTTTAAAATTTCTCTCATATTGAGATTTATTGAGGAGGTTTACTAATATGTAGAATTTTTTGATGCTTCATAGACCGCGATTGGTTGAGTACTAATGTATAAGAAGGAATTTATTGAGTACAATTCATTCTATTTGAGACCACATGGGTAGAACATCATAAACCGTGATTTTTTAGTAATGGCTGTAACAACCCGATATTTTATGATAAGTATTATTTTTAATTTATTTGATGTCATTTGTTTTATTCTACAAAAAGATTATCTTGTGCTATACGCCACACTATATTAGCATGAAGTATACACAACACTATTCTTAGATTGTGTTACACACAATTTCATGTTCGTTTTATAATAGTCATTCTATGAAACATTGAGTGTATATATATATATATATATATATTCAATGTATAAATGAAATAAGTTTGGATTCTGTTATACGAAACAACGAAGGATTCTTTCACAACACGCAACCCTGACTTGGCTTTCATTACAGGCAATCGCGACTTTCCTCGATAGCGTGTGTTATACACAATATCAGGTTTCACTAAACAATGATATATGGTTATAATATTATTAAGAACTAGCCTTTATGAATAATATTAACTAAATTTTGGAATGTTATAACATTATTATTTCATCTTAAACATTTTCTAGAACATGGTATAAGAAAAAAATAATTTTTTCGGGTAAAATAAGTATTTTTAAAAAAATGCAGTTTTGTCGACTTTTGATGGCGCATCCACTTTAAATCTAATTTTTGACATGTTTATAAGTTAAATTTTACAAAATAATCATCTTATTTTGAATCAAGATATAAAAATTTATATTGGATAAAGTTTTGATATTTTTCTGATAACTGTCATATTTTAATGAATAGTAAAAACACGCTATATTTTAATTAAAAACAAATTTTTTCATCGTAAAAATTTATATGGTTAAATTATAATATTTAATGTTTTTAAAGTATAAATATAATATATTTTTACCATTTAATATAATGTATGTAATTATCATTTATTTTACCTTGAATTCGAAGGTTAAATCAATTCAATCTTTTGCAATGTTTTAAACAAAAACCTTTTTTCTTTCGACAATGGGATTAATTTTAATTTAATTTCTGCTACTTTTGTGTATTGAATTTCGAAAAATGGATTCCATATTTTTAATTAGTGGGTCCAAATTATGTTAATAGGCTACTTTTTTATTTTGAAAATTATGAATAGTAACTACGGTAAATTTTATTTACCATAGTTAAAGGTAAATCGAGTAATTAAGTATAAATATAATATTATAAAATTACCCTAACACATGCCAAAATTCTATTGGATGACTAAAAGTAGACCCATATCACCCAAGGGTCGTATTATATTCACTTAATGGACTTTTGTCCTTAGAAATAATTTAATTATCATTAAAACCAAAGAAAGTGACAACATGTCACTTTCTTAATCCTTATAAGTATAATAATTTCAGTTTAGTGATAAACTTCATTAAACTTAGGATATAAGTAGTCTCCAGAAAGATAATAAAATTATCTACATCATATGAATTTATTTATAATTTTTAGGAATTAAATAATTATCATTAAATATGACTCAATAGTGATGCCGAAATTGTTTATCTAGTGAAAAATCAAGAATATAGATTTTATTAAACTAATAGTGACCATAAAATGCCCAAAACACTGACCAAAACTTATTTATCAAGTAAATGTAAACCATAATCATCCAATGGTCGAATATTTGACCATTTGGAGACTTATAAAAGCGATTATGACACTTATATTATTTTATTTTAAATGATGCCATGTTGTCACCTTCATAATTTAATAAATATAACAATTTAAATATTGTGATTTTAAGATGATAAATTCGAGTAAAAGTATTATTGGGAAAGGTAATAGACTTATGTTTATCATAGGATTTTAATTTTAATTTTTATGCAACAAATAAGTATATTAAATAATTATACAAAAATGTTGTAGTAATTATTTTATTAAGAGATCAACCAAATAAATGGTTTTAAATATAATAAAATAAATATTTTATGTACTATTTAATGTTCTCCACTAATTTTTGAGATACATATGACCTTTTATAAATATATTAAAGCTTTTATTTCGAACATATCTTCTGTATATATTTTATTTCAATTCAATTAAATGAATAGTGTCAAAATTGACACTATTGTTATTTTATAAAAATAACATATTATAAAATTGTTTAAAAATCACAAAAATATTTAAATTCAAATTTATATGGTCTAAAATGTTATAATGTATCCAATTATGAAAAATTTACAACAATTAAGTAATTATTTGTTATAATTTAAAATTTAGAATGTTATTACCACAAATAAAATTAAATTGATTAAAGAAGGATAAATCAAGTTGATAATGTTTAAAATAAATTCCTAACATGTATAAATTTTATTGGTTGATGATATTAAAACCCTATCTCATCTAAGATTAGGATATGAGTAATTTTGGAAGTTTTTATGTAGGGTTGGGATTTAATATAAACTAATATTTCTTATATTTCCAAAGGTGCCCCTCTCCTCCCTTATAAAAGGGCACCTCTCCCTCTCTTCCTCACACCACTTTGAGCCTTCAAGATCGTCCAACCCCAACCAAATTCTCTTCTCCACTTCCCTAGAAACATCCTATAGGTTCTGGTCTTCCTCAAAGACCAATTTTAGTGCCCTAAGAGCAGGTTTCAAAGAGGCGCTTCAAAGAAGAGGTAATGTCCGTTACCGATTCATTCAACTTTATTTCTTCTTCCACTTATTCTAATTTAGTTATTTAATTATGATGTAATAACATCAGTATCACTCATATACTGATATGTTATTATAAGTATGAAACAACCCTATTTCACCATCTATCCATCCTACGGAAAACGAAATCACCGCGCGTGCGTACGTATGGAATACCGTCTCCACGCCGTGGTGTAATCTATTTTCCACCACCACCTTACATGGATGGGTATAATGGTTAAAGTAATGAATATATATTATTATTGTAAAGTGATATTTATTATTTAATATTATACATACACTTTAATACAATTCCACGATCATGGGAATGATATCATCGCTCGTGCGTACGTACGGAATACCGTCTCCACGACGCGATGAGATTCAATCTCCATGATAACCATTCAAGAATGATTATAAAGTATATATAATAAGTAATAATGAAATATATTACATAATAATGCTACCGAATATATGTAAATATATATTTATGTCATCTACTTAATTCCATTCAATTAAATAATGAAACGAAAACAGTGTTCATGCGTACGTACGACCTACCGTCTCCATGAACGGTGTATTTATTTCCATTTTTCGATCCATTATATATATATTATGAATATATATTATATATAAATCTTGTTTTACATTCTGGATTTAAGTAATCATTATATTAGTAATCATATGAATAATTACAAGTCAAAACACGGACGACAAATGAAACGATTTTTCCCAAAACGCTCTTTAACATGGAATTTACAAAATAACGGGTAATATAAAGTCATAAGTGAACCATATATGATATAATAACAATGAATATGATTATGTAATAAGTCAATAACATTATTTAAATTATTATACAGGAGGTTCGGACACTTACGAAGCAAATCAGACCTAAGGTAAGGGATACTTTTGCAAATCTCATTTTTTATCCGAGATTTGTTATTCGTAAGTATTTACTGGGGCTATTTCAATCATCCATGTACATGTTTTATAAATGTGTTTTCATGTATGTTAAAAGTCCTTTTTACCCATTTTTGACTTTTGATACATGGTATGTAAGGAATCTTTCTTTTGTTTACGTTGCGAGGTACCTTTTTGACTTTTCCGGAAAAAGTACGAGAAGAATGTTTTCTTTTAACTTATACGGCACGAACAGAGTTACTATTCATAATTTTGTCATGTGTTAGGGTAATTATATAATATTATATTTACCCTTAATTACCCGATTTACCTTTAACTATGGTAAATAAAATTTACTGTAGATACTATTCATAATTTCCAAAAATAAAAAGTAGCATATTAACATAATTTGGACCCACTGATTCCAAATATGGAATGAATTTTCTGAAATTCAATACACAAAAGTTGAAGAAATTAAATTAAAATTAATCCCGTTGTCGAAAGAAAATGGGTTTTTGTTTATAACATTGCAAAATATTGAATTGATTTAACCTACGAATTCAAGGTAAAATCAATGCCAATGACATACATTATATTAAATGGTAAAAATGTATTCTATTTATACTTTAAAAACATTCCATATTATAATTTAACCATATAAATTATTACAATGAAAAAAGTTGTTTTTAATTACAATATAGCGTGTTTTTACTATTCATTAAAATGTGAAAGTTATCAGAAAAATATCAAAACATTATCCAATGTAAATTTTTATATCTTGATACAAAAGAAGAAGTTTATTTTGTAAAATTGAACTTATAAAAATGTCAAAAACTATATTTAATGTGGGTGCGCCATCAAAATGTGACAAAACTTCATTTTTTTAAAAATACTTATTTTACCCGAAAAATTTATTTTGTTCTTATACCATGTTCTAGAAAATGTGTAAGATAAAATAATAATGTTATAAAATTCTAAAATTTAGTTAATACTATTCATAAAGGCTAGTTCGTAATAATATTATAACTATATATCATTGTTTAGTGAAACCTGATATAGCGTATAACACACGTTATCGAGGAAAGTCGTGATTGCGTGTAATGCAAGCCAAGTCAGGGTTGCGTGTTGTGAAAGAATCCTTCATTGTTTCTTATAACAGAATCCATCAATATTTCATTTATACATTGAATATATATATATATATACACTCAATGTTTCATTTAATGACTATTATAAAACGAACTTGAAATTGTCTGTAACACAATCTAAGAATAGTGTTGTGTATACTTCATGCTAATACAGTGTGGCGTATAGTACAAGATAATATTTTGGTAGCATCAAACAAATGACATAAAATAAATTAAAGAGAATAATGCCTTATTTTCATGAAGCTTACTCCAAAAGATTTCATGACTATTTTAAACAAAATATTTTTCTTTTAAAATTACATGACGTTTTTTGAAAAAAATTGATTTTGAAGAAGAAAGGATATTTTCCTCAAGAATTTATTTCAAGGGTTTTATGGAAACCATTTTCCATCTAAGATGAAATTATTTCATATGTGTATGTTTAATGTTTAATTTCTCTATGATTTACATTGTTTCACTTTTCTTTTGATGAAATTTCCATTTGTTTTATATGGATTATGAGATGATGGGATGATGTTTATGAAACCCATTTTATACTTTGGGTTATTATGAATGATGTATGTTTATTTTGTGGCACAAGTAAGAATGATTTATTTATGAGATGGGTGGGACCTATACCTCCTTCTAATGCATTAGGTAAAGATTTTATATCTCATGAGATAGACATGGCTGGAACGGAAAGTTAAATCGGTTCAGTAATAAAGGACTGGAATGAGGAGTGAACTGGATTCATAAAGGGACTTGGTCCACTAAGATGGTTTTGGCAGAAAACCCTTGGCTACTATGGAAATCATAACATGTGCTTAATGGTTTCCACAATTACATGTTTTATTCCCATGCTATTTTATTGTGATTAATGTTCCTTTACGATATATGCCTTACGTAATTCCATGATTTATGTCTTTTCTCAAGGTTTTAATGTTTAGATTTCATGTTCAAGTTTTTGCTTTCAAATATTTATGGATTGTTTTATGTTCTCTATGTTTTCCCTTATTGAGCATTTGAGATCACCCTTTTTATGTTTTATTTTCCCCAGTAAATAAAGAAAGCTTTTAGGTAAGGAAACAAAAAGGGGAAGATCGTTATGGGAGATGTTGAAGATCTTTCAACATGATTAGTTTTTTATATTCCGAGTTTCCAAAGACACTAAACTTTTACGATCCTTGTGTGTCTTTTTTTGTTATGTATTAAGTATTCCACAAAAGTAATGTAATGTCCATGTACGTCAATCTTCGGTTCTCTACAGTGGCAGTCTTTTCCTTGATGATATGGAGGCACTACCTGATGGTTGGGAAATGTATTTTTTTTAATTGACCATGAGATTATTAATTAAATATTCTGTATGATGGAATATATATTGTTACCAATGTTATAATGAGAGTCCCACCAGTACAATATATTTGATATTTTCTATACTCCTAGAAAGGAGAGCATGGTAGAAGACGCTCTTAGTAGGAGACCTTGTAATTAGGTGTTGGACTATGAGTTAGAGAAGTTACCATCATTTTAGTTTAACTTCATGGACAAGGATAGTGCTTCATATATTTAGTAGATGGATGTCACACGAAAACTTTTAGAACATTTCAGGGATTCTTAAAATGGAGATACTGACTATGAATATATGCCTAATCAGATACCCACTAGATAAGATCCTTATGGATATTATAAAGGTATAGATCACATTATCATTTTAAGAGAATTAATGATTGTACCATTGATGTTGTGGGAAGAGGAGTTAGAGGTGTTTCATGTATCTCCTTTGGCGGTACATCCAGCTGTATAAAATATGTACCATGACATTCGATGTTAGTTTTTGTGTCCTTGTTTGAAGAAATGAGTTACAATGTTTGTATATTTATGCCTCAATTATCAGCAGGTGATAGATGAGCACTAGGTTCCCGTAGGTTCATCTCAACCCCGTGAGGATATAGAGTGTTTGTGGGATGACATGTCCATGTAAATAGTAATGGGCTTACCACATATATCCATGGGACATGATTTCATTTGAATGATCATAGACTGAATCACCATGTCAACCCTCTTCCTATCCATTCAATAGTAAAGGTCAATAGAGATATTTGGATTCTTCTATGTACATGTGAATGTTTGACTCTAAGGATTTCCATTGATGATCGTCTCTGATTGTGATTATCACTTCACATCTTGAATATGGAGTGTATTCTATGAATCATTTTTAGCTCAATTGTATGTGAGCTTGGTGTTTCACCATATACTAATGGACAGATAGAAAAAACCATTCAAATCATGGAGGAAATGATACAATCTTACTGATTGGAATTTTAACATATTTGGGAGGATATCTTATGATTTGTGTTGTTTTTAAAAAAAATATAAACCACTCCACCATTGGAATGGAATTGTTTAAGAATTTATATGGGTGACCATGCTAGTTAGCACATTGTGGGAATGATTTAGGTGAGTTGGTTCTCATGGTCCCAGAATTGGTGTGATCTACTACAGATAAGGGTTAGATAATCTATTAGAGGATGAAGACTTCACAAAGAAATAATATTTCTTAAGCAAATTGGCAACCAAGACCACTCGAGTTCGAGGAAAGAGACCACGAGATCTTGAGGTTCTCACCTAGATGTGTACTAAGGATATTTTTTCACAATGAAAATATTCATATGAGATTCATCTTAGACTTCTTGAAATTACATAGATTTGGTTTGGTGGAATACTAATTTTCTATAAAAACAAAGTTGGACTAGGTACATTATGTATTCCATGTGTCATAGTTGAGTAGGTATGTAAAGGAATCATCACACATTATCCATTATGGAGAAATATAATTTTAGAATTTCTCAACCTTCTCCGAGAATGAAATAAAAAAAGGATATAAAGTAGATTATACTTCATGGGTGGTCTATTCCCCTTAAGAGGGTTTAGTGGAAAACTCAGAATCATCATGAGATAACCTTGGAGTGGGAGACCCATATGTGAGCCAAGTACTCTTATATATTTTTTAGTATGATTTTTTATAAATTTCCCTTCTATGGGGAGAATTTAAAATCCTGAATTTTCCTTGTATTCTTTTTTCATACTAAATGGATTATTTTTTAGTGATGTGTGATTATGTGTCCTGGAGTTCCCAAAACAAATATTTAAAATATGTTAAATATATTAAATTTAACATGAACACAATTTCCCTAAAAAGTGGAATAAATTATGAGAGCGTTCAGATTAGAAGTTTGATTTCACCAATGATTTCAAAATAAGAGCATTATGCTAGACACGACATAATCTTTGTTGGCATGAACCATTGGTGAAAATTTCATCATTGAAGTATTTAAATGAAACAATATAATAATTGTTCTTTTTTGTTTAGTTTAGTTTTTGAAACACATTGAATATTTATACATTACAATCATGGTTATAGTTTTTCATTAGGGGTGGCTGCTCAATCCCGGTAGAATAAAAAAACAATTGGAGGCCTTTTATCTATGGACAACAAAAATCAAGATCGTATTGTGGATCTCCATCCATCAATGACTGTGGATATCATTAATGGATATAATGCAAAAAAATCTTCATCTTCAATATATCCAAAATCTTGATAGGATTTTTTATTGTATTTATTCCCTATTCTTAATTTATATGGTGTACAAAAATTAATTAACAAGTAGATTGTTATGTGGTTCAGTCGTTATACAGGGTGGGATTGATTAATATTGTTTTGAAAAAATTATATTTTAATTTTTGATTTCATAATACATATTCTAATGAAAAAACTCATTATTGACACAAACATTGATCGAGCTTCTTTCCACTTGTTTGTTATTGTGCTTCTATCATCTAATTATTTATTCACCAAGGGTGATCCTTGTTTTACCAAGGGTTATAAATTTCTCAATAAATCTATTTTTGTGCTCCTGTTTCATAGAATAACAATAAGAAATCATATATCAATGTTTAGAATGAAATGATGATGGTGTGATTGTGGAATTTATAGAAAATTGGGAGGTTTTGGATACCCCATTTCTTATTCTTCGGCACACAATAATGAATGATGTGTTGATCTAGTTTTTGGATGTATTGGATGGATAAACACATTTTTTAATGATTAATAAATCTCATAAAATAATGAATATATATTTTACTAGGTAAATGGTTTCTAGATCATTCTATGAGAGATCAGCTTATGGCACATGAACCATATCAATGTTTCATTAATTTTCGATGCTACATAGTATCTAATATGGATTGACACATTGTGTGGTCCCTCATGGTTCTTATTCTATAGTTTCATACATAGTTAAAAATTACATGGCCGGTGACCCCTATCGCATCTCGTGAGACCCATTTTGTGTGACTCAACATGTACTAACAAGATTACACAAACACTGTTAAAAGTACACAACTAGATGGCACAACATGTACTTGTAAAAAGACATGTCTTTCAATACACTTATTTGATACAAGGTCATGGAAACTATATATAGACATGTCTAGGAACTAGGTGTAGGACATAGTGGGTATCTACATGCCTTGTACTCCTTCTACACACAGTGTATATTGAGACTACATTTATTGTGAGGATTTTCCTCAAGGGTAGACATGTGAATAGCTAGACACACTATTTACCTCATGGTATAATCCATATAACCCTTAAAGAGTTATTGATTCTATACATTCTCGTTGTTTTGAATAGTATAGGTTGAGGGAGTTACCACTGGTCCTTTCTATCAAGGGTAAAGTAAAACAATAAATCCATATCACTGGATTGTGATCCGCTCTAGAGTATTTGTCCTTGAAATATTTTTTGTGTGTCTCTATAATATTGGAGTTAGATATTCTATTTTCCTTTGTTCCCTGGGAGGAGTTTTTGGAATAAACATGATCTCCCATTGTTGGGAATTTTTCCTCTCTCTAGAAGCTTATACCAGTAGGGTTTGTAAAATTTTAACATGTGATCCCTTAAAAATAAGGTTGATATAAATTGGTTTTATGGAATCCCTTAGTGTTATTGGGTGTGAACCCATATTAATTTATCAATTTTAGCATAGAACAATGATATTCCATTGGGTGGGGACCAATTATCTTGACCTATTTATCGAGTTTTTTTGATGATATAATGACATGTAGAGTAGAATATCACAGAACATGTGTTTCATCAAGAAGAATCATATTGCAGGAATTTGGTTATTCCTTCCTTGTGGAATGGTGTTTTCCTAAGTATATCATGGTTTTTTGGTAATAAATTTTTTTATGTCTTATATTTATCTGATGGTAATAGGTATTAATGTTTATTACATTCTGGGTGTCCTAAAGAGTATTGTTATACTCACATCTGCAGGGGGTTTCCCACACATGACGTATCTTATGCATACGATGACCCTTTTGAAGGTTTCGAGAAATTTATATGAATAAAACCCATTTTTTATATGATTTAGTAATAAGTTCTTTCGAGGAATAATTATATTGTGGAAATAATATTATTTTTATTGACAACCTTTAAGGATAGTATGATAACTTATATTAAGGTAATAATAGTCAATTAATAACATATTTTTTTATTATAATTTAATTTTACAAATATAGGTCTAAAAAATTCATATTGGATATTCATTTTTTAGAGTAATAAAAGAAGTTGAAATTGTCCAAACAACACCCAAAAGATGAAAGTATAATTACAAAATAAAAAAATATCAAATAATTATAACTTATGACATTTTATATACTGATTGTAAAATAATAAATCAACTATATGAAAATTATCCATTAGAAAATGTTATCATATTTCAATCATCTCTAAAAAATCAATGGTCTTTTCACCCATCACCGATTTCTAGCTTCATCGACGATACAATATTCATGATCATTCACTATCTTATGATCATTGTTCTATTTGACTCTCCATAATTATTTGGGGACTATTATTTTCTTCTATGTCCATTTTTCACAACCCACTAATTTTATAGAAATTTTAATCCTTTTTGTTTGTTATTCTTTATAACCATCATATTTTCTTCTCCTACTTTTTAAGAGGAAGAATTAATAACTCTTTAATAATGTGGGTTTTCCAAAAAGAAATTTTCAAATTTAAAACACTCAATTTTTTAGAAAAATTTCATATTTAATGGGAATATTTTTTTGAATGTATTTAGGATTTAACACGCATATATTTTTTAGAAATAAAATTATGTTTGATACCATTTAAATCATTCAACACTGATACTAAAACAGACCATTATATTCTATTTAAACAAGGAATATTTATCTTATATGTTCAAATTAATAGTCTGAATTGGAATAACCATTATTATTAAATTATTTATCAATATTTTAGACAAATAAAATATACTGGAATGTGATTAAACCAATTTTAGTATATTATTTACAAGCTTCAAAAAATAGTTTTCCTCAAGAATGTTTTTATTGTGTTTTGTGAGAAAATAAGATAAATAATTGGTTCGAATTTTATAAATTTTATTGAAAAAAATAACATCACTTTTTAAATATTTATATCAATATTAAAGTAGTTTAAAATTTTGGTTTCTTTCTTAAAATAGTGATTTTCACTAAATAGTGAAAAATACCATTATTATAAAATTATGATTTTTTTCTAGAAAGTATATAAATAATAATAACCAATATGATATTAAATTTTCCTTAGAAGTATAATACGCATTCTTAAGTTATATTTTATCTATTTAATTATTTTGTTTCATATTTCATACAGATTTTAGTATAAGATTATATTTTATGTATAAAATATATATATCTGAAACCAATTTTTATATGCATAATGTTTCTCAACATTATATAATTAAAATAATCTCTAATTAGGAGTGATAAAAATTAAATTAATTAACTATATGTCATTATATATTAATTTAAATTTATATAATTATGTGATATCATCTTATTTTTGAAAAAAAAATACATTTTTGGATACACCGTTTTCAATAAGATTTATGGGTTCATTATTAAATTTAAATTTTTTCCATTAGTGAAATAAATAAGATAAAATGGATTGATTATTTCAAATAAAAAATTAATATTATTTTATAAAAATAATATAAATTTTTTTCAAAATGAATATTAAAAATAATAAATCATTTTTACCATAATAAAAGGGTATATCAGGTTATTATAAGATGAAACTATGTTATATGGACTCCATTTATCATATTAATTCATACTAGATGAATTTATTTGTATTATAATAACTTTAGGATAGAGATTAAAATATTTATGTGAAAATTATATTGGAATGCGACCCATATAGTAATTTTTAGAATAAAAGAGTAAAACATTCCACCCTCTTTCTTTAAATATATAATATATTTTCACATAGGGATAACCGTAAGAGTTTAAGGAATATTAAATGTAGTTTTATATATAATGAAATTTTTTTCATTTTTTTAATCTGTTTTTTATTTTTTGTGATTATATTGTCACTTAAAAATCTTATAAAATGATGAGAGAGTGCTTGTACAAATAGTGTAAAACTAAATTTAAATAATTTTAAAGATATAAAAAATAATGCATTTGGGATGATATATTGCTGAAAAATTATTAATGTATAAATATGTCATATTAAAAATAAATAATTATCATCCAGTTTTTAAACTCAAATTAAATGAATGGTGTCAGAAATGACATCATTGATATTTTATGTAAAATAATAGTGTATTGAATTATTTTTAGAAAAAAAATTAATGTGTCAAATTAATATGATACATGTCCTAAATTTTGAACAATTTTATATTTATTATTGAATTAATGACTTATAAGAAAAATTATAACACTTTATGTATGAAAAACTTATTACCATGATAATTGTCAAATCATTGGTTTGTAAATTACAAGAATTTGTGATAAATTTAATTTACAACACACATAAGTCTTTTATTTGAAATATTTTATTTAATATTCATCATCATTATGTCTAAAGAATATAATAATTATCATTTTAATTTATTCTTAAAGGAAATTTTAACTAAGTGAAAATAACTAGTTACGACGGTGAAAACTTAAATGGTAAAAGTTAGTAACCTTAGAGGTCAAAGGAATAACATGTTTGAGAAGTCATTATTCCAAAAATTTGTTGATTTTTATTGAATATATACTCCCTCAACACATTTTTTTTATCAATTATTGAGGATCTTTTTGGGAATTGATTCCCACTATTAAATATCATTTTTTACTAACAACGATTCCACTACACCTCACGTATAAAAGGGAACCCACTATCTTCTTCTATACACACATAAATAAAAAAATATAATCACAAACCTTCAAAAATCAGTTTATTATGACCATTATCATATTATATAGGCTTTTCATAATTATAAAACCCTCCAATGAATGATTTTTTTTTTGTAAATATAAAGGGTTAGTCCAAAGGAGACGTATCATTCTTAATTGCAAATTTTTTATTTATTACAACTTTTAACTACCTTAATTCTAATTAAACCATGATGAAATAATAAAATTAATATATTCTATATACTAATTTTTTATGTTAATTTAATATAATATATCTATATTCACATTCATTAAAAGGGAAATGAAACTATCATTCATGTGTTCGGAGGAATACCGCCTAAAATATTGATGTATTAAAATTTTCATAACCTCCTATAATAAAAGGTTATAATGATGGGTTTAATTCAAATATATTATATTCATGAAATATTTATCTTTATGAGTGGATAATATGCCATTTAATGTATTATCTTTATATTAACTAGAATATGATAAAATCATTCGTGTGTACATATGGATTGCCACCTCCAGAAAGTGATAATAAGTATTTTTCATCAAAACATCACATAGAAGATATATATTAGAATATTTAAAGAAATAATTTTCTATTTATGATATTATTAAAATCTTATAAATTTGAAATAATAATTACCCACTTTCTATTATTATTGTTTTAAAATAACAATCTCACTCATATATATATATATGACCTATGATCTCAATGATTTTAACATAATTAATTTATCATAACAAATATTCATGGGTTTTATTAAAATTATAATTTATATATAAAAATTATAATTATTTCATGATTATTATTTTATAGATGTTTTAATATTGTCCAATTTCATCATTGTCAAACTATTATATTGGATATTGGGACTAAACCTCATCAAAACATCCAATGTCAAATTAATTGAATAATTAACTAAATATAAAATAGTAATAAATAAAATAAAAGTAATAATAAACAAGGAAATTGTTTTTATGAATGTAAATTATTAACATTTTTTATTTAGGATGATAATGAACGTTTGTGATGATTCCCACATATGGTACGAGATTATGTCTCAATTTCTCCCTTCGATGCATATTTAAATATTATGAATCTAACTTCATTAAAAAAGTGTATATATAGACCATTAAATAGGTTATATAATTAATAATTCACATTATTCCTAATTTAATCATTAATTCATCTAAATTTACCCTAATGGATATTACCCTAATGTTACAATTTGGTATTTTCTTCATAACTCCATTTTCATTTATTGTGTTATATCACATCATTGTTTACTAAAATATGTTAAGATTTTTTGTGAAATATAATTTTTCTTTGTATTTTCAATTGATTTTTGTGGATTTAATTTTTTTACACATAATCAATTCACTAATTAATTTCACTTCAACCTAATGATAATTTTAATGGTTCTTCATCTCAATTTGTCCTCTTTGAGAGAAATGTTATGTTATACACCTTTATTAATTTATTTGGGGCATCTACCAAACCTTTCATAGAATAAATAATGAATATATTTATATTAATTTAATATAATTATACTTTTATTGTTTTTATTTCAATGAGGTTGTGATTTGATTGTTACCAATGTTGAATGTCATTATTTAATAATGTCATCGTTATTCAGGATTGTTTATTTTTAAGTATTCACCTGGGAAATTATATGATATTTATATTTTAAACGTGAAATATTTTCATATACTTTGGTAAATTTAAAAATAATATTATTTAATTTTAATTTTCTTATTAATAAACACAACATATAAAAAAATATTATTAGAAATAGACATTATTTATTCTTTAGTCAATAATCTTTTATTATATAAACATATTTTCCATCTATTTTTATTAATAATATTTTTAATTTTGTATAATTATTTTTTATAAAAGTTTCACTGTTATTTAAAAAAATGGTTAATAATGACTATTCCCTTGATTTTCCAAATAAATTACATTTTACATTTTATGAAAGACTAAATTAAATATTTTAATTTAAATTCCTAGGAATAAAGTGTATTTCAAATCTTCATTAACTCTAAATTATTTGTAGGAACCTTTAAAATTTTAAATGATTATTTTCAATTAATTATTTTCTAATATTATAGATATTTTAATGTTATTTAAAAGTTATTTTCAAGGTGAAATGTGTATTTTTTTCATGAATTCATTTGATGATCTTATTATATTAGTTTTATTTTACAATGACAATAACATTTTATTTTTTTATAATCCATTGGGGGTATAATGTAATGATACAATCCTTATTCTTTCTGTGGTTGGATTATGATAAATTCACTAGGGATTCACTATTTTTATTCCATTAACCACATTAATCGGGATATTTTATGATAAACATCTTGATTTGGAAAAGTATAAACATTTTTTATACATTTTTTCATTATTAAATTTTAATTTTATTATGTTTCACTACATCCATATGTGGAATAAACATGTCTATTTAAGTGAAGAGAAGTTCTTTATATATCTTGTAAATTAATCAAAAGGTCTCATGGTACAAGCTAGTTTGGTTATTTGGCCGAGGTTTTACAATTTTTATATCATGTCTTGGCACAAGGCCTAAACGGTTTGTCTATGTTGTCCATAATTATGAATTCCATCACTATGATATTATTTATTTATATCCATGTGGTTATTTGAATAGTAATGATATCCAAGGGTGATATTTAATAATATGGGATTAGTTTTAGGGTATTATTTTATCAAAAATTATTCATCCCATATTATTTCTAGCACACAAGTTATTGATTAAATAGTCTGTGGATTCATGTTTATATATTTCAATATTAATTATTCCTAAATTAATCATGATAGCTTTTTCTATACATAATACTTTCTGTTAATTTGAGCTCAACTCTTATTTTATATCCATTCTTCAGGATATGAAGAAGGAATATATGAATAAGCTAAAGTATTTAATATATTTACTTTCATTATGTTTTATTTTGTTACATTTTCAAATGAAATGTGAGATTCATGTATGCAACTAGTTTTCCAATACTACGAAATAATTTAGTTCCTTGGGATTCAATCATTTTTATATTGTGATAATGTAATAATGTAACCACCAACTCTTAGCAACTAGTGTTGAGGTATATTTAGATACCATTCTAATAAAAAAATCATGAATGGATGAATATAATATGGATTTATGAATCCTTTAAATTTTATTATATGTTTATTAATAGGCTTCTCTATGAAATATATATAGCACAAATAAAAATATATTAGGAATATATAAAATATATCAAGGATGTGGAACTAAGATGATAAAAACCATTTGAAAATGGTATCTCTTGATTAAAAACCCCATGAATTATAGAACATGAGATGAATTTATAGATAACATAATTATTGTATTCCACAATTTACATTAAAACTCCTTAAGTCATAGAATAATTAATTGGAATCATTGATTAGAAATTTGATAGGGGGTTTTGGTGGAGTCCAAAACCATTGGGATGTGTCTAGGAGGGTTGAGAATGTACTGAGGGAGATTTTGGACAATCAAATGAGATTATTCCATTCATAGAGAATGTTGCATTAAAGAAATATGTTATATGAAAGGGGAGTGACATTTTAGTAATTAGAGGTTTCCTATTAACGGGATGTAGCATCATAAGTAATAAATATTCATTTTGGAAGAGTTATGGTCAGTTAAACCCTTCAATCCACATTTAGGGATTTTTTGTGTGTGGAAATTTAGGTATTTTCATCATGAATTGACTTTTTACCTTTATTTACTTCTACCGTGATTTTTTTGGCTCTCTATATTTTCTTATAACTAAATATAAATTTACACTTATTAGATCATGTGGATATTTTGATTCAAATTATTATAACAATTTAATAATAATAATGATTTTAAGGTGGTGAAAATTATTTTTAATATAATAAACTTATAACACATAAATATTAACTCCGAGAAAAGTAACTTATTATCAAAGATGTAAATTATTGAATTTTAAATTATTATTAATAATTAAAAATTCTAAATTTTATTTATAAAATTCATTTTTTATCAAGGAAATGGTTATATAATTTTTTTAATCTTATATTTTAGTGATTTCATAATTTTTATGGAAGTTATTAATTTTTTCCACTATTCAAATAATAATAAATATCTCTATAAATATCCCAAAAATTCATCCTATGATAATAAAACTACAAAGGATGAAAAAAATGAAGTTCATTTTCTTTAAAAAAAATATAATTTATGAATTTAGAGTTTTTAATATAATGTAAATTAAAATGAATTTGTTTTAGTAACACACATATATTTTAATATAGAACTATTCTCGATAGTGTATTTAATATGAAACACTAAATTTAAATGAACCATGAAATATTATTATAATATTGAAATTCAAATATGATCATTTTGACCTATCTATTGCATTAAAATCTATGATTATGATTTAATAATTGATGAAATTTACATCAAGTTCATACAAAATATTAATTTTATTCGAATCTCAAATTAACTACTCACTTAATTTTTATCATTGTCATTTTGTTCAAAAAAACATGTTTTCTTAAAAAATTAATTTTAATTCTTTCTAGGTGAAAATAATATTATTAATTTTTTTCAATTTTAGAAATTTTATTTGATAAAATTGAAATAATTTATATTAAAAAATATCAATTTTAACATATAGAGAAATGTTTTTATTTTTTAAAAAAATATTACTTCTTCGATAAATATTTAAAAAACAGATTCATATTAAATAATAATTTATATTTAATAAATAATGTAATTTAAAAACCTAAATATTATTTCAAATTTATTTAAATTTTATAAAAATTATATATTTATATAAAATACAATTCATTACATTTAGATAATATATACCGTAGATTTTATTATTAGTTCATTACTATCTTTTAAAATGTTATTTTTATGTAAAATGTATTAAAGTGTATATTGATTCCAAATTTCAATTAATTAATGTACCACATAATGAGAAATTAATAAATAAAATATATAGATTATATATCTATAAAAATTAAATTCAATTAAATTAAGTATGATTAATTTTTATTTAGTTTTTATAAAATCATCTCATGCTTGAAAAAAATTCATTTCATGATGGAATGTTATTTTCAAGATAACTATGTGTTTTATTTAAATAATATCATATTATTTATATGAGATAAATTTTGGAAAATTGTAAAAATATTTAGAATGATAATAATTTATATTATATGATAACATGAAAATAATTTTTAATCTTGATGAATAGTGAAAAGAACAAAAAAAATCAATGATTAAGGTAAATATAGGTTTATTGATTGTTAATCTAAAATGATAAGTTTTAAAAATTACCCAAAATTATTATAATAATTATTTTTGGTTATATTTTGAGAATATATATTCTATGGTGGGAACATGGGCTAATTGTTACCCTTGTGGCTTGTGAAAAACAAGGGTTTCATTCATTTTTCTTGAAAAAATCCAAATTTGTTCTTTTCCATGCTTATAAAAGGCCAACACTGATAATCTATTTAATGTTTTTTAAAAAACCAATGGTTCATCTAAATTATTCACAGATAAATTAGTTATCTCCACACCTAGATCATAGAGTTTTATTTGGATCATAAATCCAATCTAAGAAGGCTTTTGATGGAAAATTCGTGAAGTCTTCTAGTAAAGAGGAATCATTATTAACAAAGCATTCTATTTAATTTCCCCTCCCAAATAATTGAAATATTATTAATTCATTATGATTTAATTAAATTTGTAATATTAGTATAATGATATTTTTATGTTAGGTAATGACCTACATCAATCTCCACCTCCCTCAAATAGTAAAAAACTGTTGATTGAATGTATGGTCGACTATTACCTCATGAAACAACATAATTCATTTTCCATCACTAATTATCATTAATGTAAATAATGATTTGTATAATTTTTTTATATTTTATTTGATATATAATGATACTTATCGAAGTACAATATCACATATACATTATTACTTTTCATCCCGTTTTGAATGCGATAATTTCTCTTGTGTGTGTCGTGGACTACCACCTCCTGAAGCGATGTGACTCATTTTTCACATACCCATTACATGGGATGTAATTAGGATAAATTTTAATATTATATATGATATTCATTACATATTAATATTTTTTGAACTAAATATATTATATACATGGTTTCCTTATTATTCACTGATTAAATGATAACATCATTTGTGTGTGCGATAGAGTACCGCATCTACAAGTGATGTGGTTGTTTTTTACCACATCACATGGATGGTATATGTAATGGTATTTGAATATTTGATATGATATTAAATATTGAATTATTATCCCTAAAATATTAAATACAAATTACCTTCTTCCCAATATGATCTTCAAAAAATCAAAACATTACAAATGTGTACGTAAGGGAAACCATCTCCGTGATTATAATATAGGTCATTTTTAATAACCATATTTCATATTTGGTTTTAAAATTGTAAATTATTTATAATAATTAAAATTATTTTGTGATTACCATTCTGGATAGGAATAAATAATAATATCTTTGACCCTAGTCAATTTACCCAATTGATTTTGGATATATGATGTATTTAACGTTAATACATGTGATGTGATGTAAATTGGTTATGTAATTGAATATTAAATGATATGAAATAAATTAAATATAATAATAAACATGAAAATTATTCTTAAAAATGTAAATTATTAACATATGATTATTATTCAAAGAGATAAGGGCCATAGCTGATGATTCAAACTTGAGGTGTGAATCTCATCTCAAAACATCCTTATTTGAGACACATATTATTTCAAACACATAATTTATCTTCTATGGTGTATATAATTAAAAATTACATATTATATAATTTATCTTTCATACATAATGGTATTTTATGCTTCAAATAATTTACTTCATCTACATGTTATTTTATTCATATGTTAACAAAGGTTATATGGGTTTATGCTTCAATCTCATTCTATTCAAGACTATTTAGGATTTAGTTTACATTAAACGAAATTATTTTATCAATTTATAATAAAACCCTTATATTTTATTCCCTTTTACTTGTTCATGATATTTTCAACCTATAAAACCATTTTCCCTCTTGAGAATATTAAAATATTGAGAAACTATTTCTTCTTAAGAAAAATATCGTTTATTTATCTCTTTGGTCTAAATAATTTTCTCATCCATGTATTTGTTTTAATTTTAGTAATTTTTACCATTTATTAATTTTTATATGATTTCATAAAAATGAATAATCATGTTTTTTTCTAAAATGATGCACTTTTTAATTTTTTACTAGTAATGTGAAAGGAATATTTGTTTTAACATGTACAACATGAATGATGTATTACACCATCATGAGAATTATTTTATTTCAAAAATAATTTTTATGCATAAAGGTTATTCCTAATGAAAATTGAATTCAAAATATTTTATGAATTTTATTTTTCCAAAAAAGTGATTTTCAAAGTGGAAATATTATTTTACAGAAGATTTTTTTTATATTATTATGTTCTTTCTATTAATCAAAGAAAACAACTATTAATATAATGGAAGGATTATATATAGTTTATATATGTATCTTATATATACAAATTGCAAACACTCCCTTACATTAAGTGGTAATATATCCCTTATAATCAATTCAAAAATTCTGTCAGTATGAAATTTTCTTTTGATTATGATATCAGACATGATTACAAAACACATTTTATGTTCATTGGTAAATATTATGTTATGAATTATGATATAATTATATTATGTGGCACACATTGATCATGAACATGTTACTATGGATTCTCCATGATTTCAATATAATGCATTGTGTAATGTTTTAGTCTTATGATATATCTTGTGTGGGGTTCGAGAGTAAACCAAATCCATTATGTTATTTTATACATCGTATGATATTTTATAGATTGTTATCCTTAACTCATGTTAATGTAAGATTTTGTGTTTATACCACATTTCTTATGTGACCATGATCTTATGAAACAACTATCCTTATGTTATTATTTCATTTTGTTATTCATGTGACATCTATTATAAGATATTGTGTTTTATATTTGACTAATAGTTTATGTTTCCTCATTTGATTATTACATTTCTAGGCTTTATAGATCACCTCGTTATTTTATTTACTCCCTAGTTTATCTTACATATATATATGAGCTCAAACAAATTTAAGAGCTCACTGAGGAAAAGAAAAAAAAATAGAATTTCAAGGTTAAGGTTATTTTATTTTATTAAATAATTATTCTTCCAATGACACTATGGATCCTGATGTTTGTGTTTAAATTAACGAATGATTATGTTAAAATATCTTGTAATAATATATATATATATAAAAGAAATGGGTTATTATAGTAGGTATCAAAGAAAATGTTTTTTCACCTTTATAAAATAGGATAAGAAAACATTATTAAGAACCCTGGAGATAATTATATATTTAAAACTAAGTATATAAAAATATCTATGAATAATTATGAAGTATAAAGAGAGTGGTTTCCATGAAATTATATCCATCTCTGGATAAAAATATTTTACTTGGTTATCCAATAGTATTTATTTTTGGTAATAAATAAAAAAAGATACATTGGGAAACACTTAAGCATCACTTAGTATCAGAAAAGAATTTATAATGAGAACCTGTTATGATACTATTGTGGGACTTGTTAGGGAAATTCACAAACTCTTTAACATCATTTATCAAGGGTTTTAATGAAATGTTATGTTAAAAACCATACAGGAATCATTACCATGGTTAATGTAGATTGAAACCAAGATTCAATAATCTGTGTCATTTTTATCATTTATATGTTATTCCCTCTATGTTTATATGTTCTCTTTTGGTATGTTAATTCTTTCAAATATTTAATCTTACAATAGTTTCTAGTTAATGGTGTGAAATTTAAGAACGAATTCTAATAACCATGTTGGTGGGAAATTTATTTATTTACCTAATGGTAATCCTAACAAAATGGTAATTAAAAATAATTTTTTTTGATTATTAAAAATTAAATATTTATAATTATGATAGATAGCTTGAATGACCATGAATATGAAAACACATAAAAGAAAATAAGGATGGTTTCTCATGGATGATATAGTTCTAAAGATAAAAATTAAAAGTATATTCAATATCACACTTTTCAAAAATGATAGAATAAGATCCTTACTAAATACCTTCATAGAATATTAATTTTCATTTGATGTAAAAACTTCAGTCACAAAGAAGACAATTACAAGAGAAAAATGGTAATTCTGGTTAGGAAGTTGTATGGAAATAATGTTCAACCTAAAGAAATACTAACAGCTAAATTTTTTAAATATATAAAACATAGTAGTTAGAAAACAAAATTCACAAAAAAAGGTTTAATTCCTAATGAAATATTTTCTGAAAATCATTAATGTGAAATTATTTAATTATTTATGTTTTATAATTAGAGAATATTTTTGTTGAGGTATTTTTATTAATTGTATCATTAATTTTAACAAGATCAAATTGTAGAAAATTTTATTTTAGTATTTGTGAGAATATTTTGAATTATACTAATAAAATATTTGTGATTTAATTTTAAGGTGATATTAAATAGAAAAACAGAAAATTTAAAAAAATATAATCTTCGATATGTACTTGATGCTGAGATAATAAAATTCAATAAGAGTTAGTTTTTATTGAGAATAATATTGAGATGGATAGAAAAACATAGAAGTCCAAAAAAAATATTTAAGATGTTCATAATATACATGAGAATTTTATATTATCAAGTGTAATTATGAATAATATTTCTACATATATTTTTTGTATTTTTAAAGGAAAAAAACACAAATGTCAGGTAACAACCCATCACAACTGGCAAGTGAATGGGGCTTAATCCCACAACCAAAGCATGCTAACAGTATAATAACTACCACTTTCCTATAAAATATACAAGTTAGTATGACCTTGTTTTATCACAAACTTCATGAAGGATAAATATTATGTTGATTTTGAGAAACATATTAGATTATCAAATATATATTAATTTTTAAAATTTCAAGGTGATTAATGATATTTTTGGGATCATTTTACTTTTTTGATATTTATATTAAGATTAAGATTAACCAAAATTATTATTTGGTAAAAATTACTTTCCGTTTTTGGATATGTTACATAAATGGGAATTAAACATCCTTTGAGATTAATATCTTATTCTTGGAGGATGTTATTTATAATATATGGTTACTTAATTAAAAATGTTATTTTCTAATCCATTTGTTTTATTTTTAAACATTGAATAGTAATATATTCATTTTCAATTTTTTTATTATCCTACCTTGTTCTAGATATTTATTAGTTTTCATAATATTTAAAGAGTATGGAAATATCTTAATTTCTTTTTCTGGAGTCATGTTATTAGTAATAATTTAATATTATTTTATCAATAATAAAAAAATCATCAGTATTAGACATATTTTTTAGAAACATATGATATTGTAGTGAAAATTATTAAAGGATGCAATTTACTCATAAATTAAGTATATTTACAAATTTTTGTAATCTATACAGTAAAAGGATCCCTCATCCTTATGAAATGATCTTTAAATAAAACTGGTATTCATTCTTGATAAATCGTTTGTTTCTTATCTGTTTAAAAAAATTACAATGATGTGTCTAAAATTTATCTTATTTCTATATTCATGTTCTAATTTCCAAAACATTTCCACCATATGGGAACCTATTAATGGGATGAACTTCATATTTCCCTTTCACTGTTTTTAATAGAATATTTTATTAATAATTTTGCGATGTGGTATTTTCATATAAGAATTATCAAATTTCAGAACCTTAACCACTATGCACTAGTTCAATTTTCAATAATGAAATTTATTTACTGGGGTAGAAGGTAATACCTTAATATTTTAATAGATCACTACTCTAAATAGAGTATTCATCATGAACCAGTGATTTTAAAAGAGTCATGGAATATTAATAAATTATTAAAATAATAATATCTCCATTTTAACAGATCCATTAATTTAGAATACATTAATTGTATAAAATAATTTATTAAAATTTATATTAAATTAATAATCAATAATTATTTTTATAAATTCTATTTATTTAGTCACTAAGTTTTAATAAAAGTCATTTTATTCATCAAATTTGTTAAAAAAATTATTTTTTACTACATTCTGTGTGGAAATAAAATAAATAAATGTTCACATTTTGAAAAAAATTATTCAATAAATTTAACATCATATTGTATACTATCATATCAATATTTAAATTAGTAGAAATTCATGGATATTTCCTAAAATATTTCTTTTTCAATTGATTGTAATAATAAAGTTTTATAAACAATTATCATATCCTTATATTAAATTATGTAATTTTAATGTCCCATTATTATTTAAATTTTATTTCAAAATAACATAATTAATAATCAATTATAAAAAATCCATGTATTTAACAATTATTCATGTTTATAATTTATATTAGCATATGTTTTTTATTGGGTTTAAAAACTATTTTTTCTCTAAACTATTTAATGTGAATTGTGTTTTTCCATATTAATTAATTAAAATTACAAGTAATGAGAAATTATATTATTGAAATTTAACAATTATATATATAAATAATAATATTAATTCATTTAAAAATTATTACATATCATATATTTATTACAAGATCATCTTAGACTTTAAAAAAGTTCATTTAATGAAATACTGTTTTTGACACATATATAGATTTAATATTAAATTAAATTCATATAATTTTTTGACAAAAATTTTAAAAAATTGATTCCATATCTTGAATAAAAATAATTTATATTTTTCAATATGTTTAATCAATTTTTTTGACGATAATCAATAGTGAAAAATGTAAAAACTAGATACCATTTTGAAGGTAAAACGAATTCTACCAGAGGTTAAATTAAATAGATATGAATGATAAAATAGAACAAAAAATTTACAATTACTAGTTTTTTATTAATTAATATCATACCTCTTCTGTGGTTTAAAAATCAGAATTGGCGGCTTTTTGGATTCTAAAAAATGTGGCAGTAATTATTTATTTAAAAAAATTTCAAATGTGTTATCTCCCCCCACTTATTAAAAGGCACCCCTCTCCTATCATTTATAGAACAATAAATTACATTATAATAGTATATAACTATCCGAATAACATCCTTATTTCCCTAAAAAATGTTGGAAACATTATTGGATTATAAAGCCTCTTAAGAAGGATTTTGGTGAAAATATAAAGAAGATATCTGAAGAAGAGGTGTCGTTATTAACTGAGATTTTTGTATTACTTATTCTTAAACTTCATTAAAATAACATCAAACCATTATTATATAATTAACTCACTGTATTGAATAAAATTATTTATATTATGTTAATTTAATGACCTCTATTTATATTTTTCTCCCTTAAATGGGAATCAAAACTTTTGACATGTCTAATATGTACTATAGCCTTAAGAACTGGCATAATTAGTTTTCCACCACTGCTACTCACATATTAATATAATTATGTATTTAATGTTTATATATTTTATTTATAAAAAAATTATACATATATAACATCATTATCACATATTTCTTATTAATATTCATTGCATAGATAATATGATAATGTTTATCGTGTGTACGGAAGACTACCACCACACGATGAGATGTGAGCCATTTTCGACAAACATGTTACATGAAAGGCAATGAGGATAATTTTTAACTTTATATATCATATAAGTTAAATATGAAACATTTTGGAATGTAAATATATCTTATATTATTATACCCTATAATCCATGATCAAATCATAACATCGTTCATGTGTATGACATACTACTTCCTTAGAAAGTTATGTGATTCAATTTTATTACCACATCACATGGATGGTATATTTAAGGGTATTTAATGAACTAATATAATATTTGTTCTATAGTTATATTCCCAAAGAAATAAAATAACACTTATATTCTTTCTAAAATGATGGTCAAAAAATGGAAATGTTACTCAAGCATATATATAACATACCATCTCGATGATGGTAACATAGATCATTTTTTATAACTATATTTAATTTTTTGTTTTATAATTATAAATTAGGTATAAATAATTAAATTATTACATTATTAATATTCTATTTATTATTAAATAATAATGTCATTTTCTTTAGTTAACTTACCAATGTGATTTTAGACATACAATCCAATTATCATTAAAATGTCCAAATTTTATTTAATTGGTAGTGTAATTAAATATAACATGGTAAAAAGTAAAATTAAATTAATTATATAATTGAAAATTTTTATTATGAATATAAATAATTATCATATTATTATTACTCATGAATATAATGTATGCACGTGATGACTTAGGTTCTAGGTAATGGTTTCATCTAAAAAATTCCAGTATTGGGTAACATGTTCTATTACAAAAAAATAGGTTTTATATAACTACCCATAATATATTATATCATGAATCTATCAAATGTAATTTTATTTTAAATTAAGATTCATTTACACATTAATGAGGGTTTTTATTCAAATTTTACTAAGGCGGTACGTGTTTTTGGTTCAATATAACATTATTCTTGATTATTTATGATGGAATTTATATAAAATGAAATTATATCACTATTTTATAATAAAACCCTTCCATTTTATTATCCTGTGGTAATTTAAGAAATTTTCAAGTAATAGTACCATTTTACTCTATTTGGTACCTAAAAACATTAATAAAATGTTGGTTTATAGAAAATTGATCGTAATTATATCTTTATTAAAAACCCCATTCTCATATATGATTATGTTTTATGAAGTGTCAAAAAAATTTAATACACTTGTATGATTTCGTAATGTTCTTTTTACCCTCCTTGGAATAAATAAATTAATATGGAAACCTTTGGTCATTCTCCAATTATGGTACTTCATGAATTTTTTCCATAAATGTGAATAGAATATTTATGTTAACATGTATGGAATGTATAGAATTAGGGATTAAAACTAATCTATTATGGGACATTTTACTCCACATGATATTCTCTTAGTAATTAACCTTGAATCATTTTTATATCTTTTTTTTTTGTTATCAATGAATTTAATATATCCTCATGATCTTATAATACCATGTTCTTTTTGTTATGTTTCAATGCAAGTACTCATATTCCTTCACTTTTATGAAATCATGATATATATTTGTCTCTTACATTATATTTCATTATCATTTTTATTCCCATACTCGGATTTATATATCACCCCATTCTTTTATTTATTCCCCATATTATCCAATGATGATTAAGGATCATATATGGATTCGTGACATCACTATTAATAATTAAATAAAATGTGAATATCATAATATATTTTCTATTGATGTATAAAGAATCTATTATTCTAAATATACAAGTACTTATAATTTTTGGGTTGTAATTAATCAATGATTATTATAAAAATCATGTAATAATATTTTTAAAATCTAAAAGTCACAATACATCATTTAAAAGAATATGATTTTTTTCAATATTAGATCTCATTTTTTTCTTATTAATTATGAATTATTCTACTAGTAGTATATTATTCAGATCATCTAGATAATTTTTCATAAGTTATAAATAATAAATTTAGTTTCTTAAAATTAAAATTTCAAAAACCTAAAATTGATTTTTCTAATAAAAATAATTTATGAATAAAATGATCTTATTTGTTTTTTAGATATATTAATTGAATTTGTTCATGCATTTTCACAAAAAAAAAGTTCTTTTAGTTTTATTTTTACATTGATATTATAATGAAATCACTTCTATTTATACTGACCAATTTAACGACTATATAATATTATTTATATTTACCACATATAATTTCATCTAAATAAAAATATATTTCAATTGGTTTAATTTGGGTGTTACATGTTAATAATGTTTTCTAAAATATTGTTAAATTATTTCAAACTAAATATTAAAATCACAATGACTTACAATGCAACTGAGAAAGTAATTCAAATAAAGGGTTCTTCTATATGATCCAATGAAAGGAATGTAAGTAGTAAGTGGTGATAATAGTATTAGGTTCCCATTTTAGTGTATTAATGGGTTTAAACTTATTTGGGAGACTCTAATTTTATTTGGGATCCATATAAAAAAAATTTATTTAACTCATGTGATGTATTAGGGTAATTATTTATCCTTTCAATTATCAATTACATATTTATATTATTATTTTCATGATATCCTAATTAATGAGACATGCAGTAAAAGACACTCTAAATAATTCAAATGAAAATTGAAATATAGATCATGAACCAAAATTAAATATGAAATATTTATAGAGGGGTAATCATTTTTCTATGAGAAAATTTTGAAATGGTTATAAAACTAGACACTCATTAAATACAATATTTTATTTTACATAAATAGTGCTATAATCATTAAAAAATACATTGAGATCTATCATATATAAAGTAGTATTTTAATAAAAGAAACAACATTGATTGGTATAATACATATGAATCATTATTTAGTGAGAATAAAATTCTATATCGTAAAGAAAAACCTTAATGAAGTAAAATAAAACAATTTTATTTAGGTTTTAAAGGCATTACATAGAAGATAAATATTGAATATTTAGTCTATATTAATACAATGAATGTGATTGATTCTGATAATGAGTTTTAGATATGTGACATTACCATTAAGATTTATTTTGATATGAAATTAATTATATAATCATTATAAGATAATGTCAGGTACTTTAATAAATCTTCATTATATTTTCTCATAGTATTAAAGATAAATTAATTGGGAATTTGATGTTCACGTTATCATGGTGTACTGAAAATACAATATGTTATTCGTTTAATAAATTATAATAATTCAGTAATTTTATGATACTTCTACTTTGTCATTGATAACCAATGGTTGTGATTGAAAATAGGGTTTGGTTCCATTATAGGTAAATTTATAGATTTCTTGAAGGGGTTTCATAAACCATGTGAAGATCTCATGTCAGGTGTTGAGGTAAACTTAATCAATTTATTGATTTTGATATGTACATGATCCAAAAAATTTGTCAATGTTTTAAATATATAAATCTTCCAAACCAAATAATAAATTTATGGATCTTAATGTTATAATTCTAATATATTTTCAATGTTTTTTATTATTTACATTTTAATGAAATGGAAAATATCAATATTTAATTGATAAAAAATATAGTATTCATCTTTTCATCATATTTCAATTATATGTTAAAAGAATTTGTTTTTTTAATGAAGTGTAGTTATAATAAAATATGGGATAATGAATTTAATATAAATGGTTTATGCTTTAAATAATATCAAACAATTTTTAAAATGAGTAAGGGAAAAAAATTTCATCCCAGATTTAAGGGTTTTACCAAGATATTTGTAAAAATAAAAGTGATTTTATCAAACCAAACACCAGGGAAATATTATAAATAATAAAATCCAATTTCATGAATAATTATCCAACCACAATTATGGAATCCCTTAATGAAATTGTTAAGTCATTATATACAAAATAATTTATAAATTTATATTAATTGAATTCACAAAATACTATGATGTAAAATAGTAATAGTACAAGGTTGATTTCATGTGGAATTTTGAAGAAAAAATAATAAATATAGACTAACTATTTGGTGGTCATGATATTAAGAGAAACAGAACATATAATTTTACATTATTTTCAAAAATAAACGAGAGGATTAAAGGAGAGTAAAATAAAGAAGATAGAAAAGTATATGTGAGACGATCTAGTTTCTATGTGATGTTTTACAAAATAAATTCATTCAATTTCACTCATATGATAATAACATATGTTAAATATCTAGTTATAAATATATTTGACATCGATTTGGTCACTCTCATAAATAATATACAAGATTATCAATTTATTATGGTAAACTGAATTAAAATTAGTTGGATATATTATTTTCATAACCTCAAACATATATTAATAATCCCATAAAATTATCATGAATTTTATTCCTAAACAATGTCAGTGTTGGTACATCACTGGATACACTATTAGAGAGATAAAATGGATAATGTGGTAAATATTTAAATATCATCATGATGAATAAGAATAATATCATTATAAAAGAGTAGAAAAATCAATATATGTTGGAACTCACCCTTTTATAACAAACCCACGACACCATATGGACCCTTCACGTCATGGTAGTGTGATCAATGATGATGAATAAACCAAGAACCATAATAGAGTGTATATAAAATATATGATTAATAGTTAATTTAATTAAAATATAAAGCATTCATAATTACATAAAAGGTGACAACTAAAAAAAGTGTTAAAAAACCAAAATTATACATACAAACATATGCCCCTATGGAAACCTTAATAAAAACTTACTTATGAGATTTAAATACCTCCCATGTCATTTATTCATCCATTAAATATTCTTTAATATTACATGGGAATATTCTTTTACATATAAAAAAAATTATTCTATGGATATAGGATAAAGGAGATATAAAGAATATATGAAATCCCAAATTACCTACCACAAATATCCTTATATATCCACCTAGTTAATTTTCTACTTCATATGTGCTTCATAATCCCATGTGAAAATTCACATGTATCACCCCATTATATAAAAAGTCACATACATTAGAAATAGGTGCATATGTATTTATATCTATTTTAAATTTAATAACCACATAATGAGATAATTTGTTTAACCATTTTCTCATTGTTTTATGTATCATCTTCCCTTACTCGTTTTCATAAATCCACTATAACATTAACTATGATGAAATAGTTGGTGTTTCACGGTGGATGTCCCTAGGTAGACCACAACACCATCCTCCATGTTGAAGAAGTTCTTATTTAAACCATCATTAATATCAACCAAGAAATCCCATAGGAGTAGAAATATTAATTCAGAAATATTGTTGGTCTTTTAATTATTTTAATGCCTGACACCCTATCAATGAGGTTTTATATTTTTTATGACTATTTTACCTACCTTTTGAAGCCTCAATTTAATCTAGAGCATATAGAAGCTCCAAAAAGATGGGGACTATGATTAAAATTAAATTTTAATCCTAGTTTCCATACATATCCATGTAGTATGAGAAATCGTTCTCCCAGGGGTCTCCCTTATTGGTTCACAATTATTTTAGGTTTTCTGTGGGAGTTCTAGTGCTTCACCGGTGGTGGTTATGGTGTTCTCTATTAAGAAGTTTTAGTGGTCAGATTTCAATGAAGGAATATGATGGAAATTTTTTATAAAGGTGACACAAAGTTTAAGATGGAATTTCCAAGTATTGGTTTATTTTAAATTGTCTTAGAGACACCTCATTACACATAAACCCAGAATATGACCATTATTCATTTAATTCGTGATTTGTTTTATTAAAAAGTGGTTATGTCTCTTCTTGTTGTTGGTTACTTTAATGTGTGTCCCCTCACTCAAAAAAAATTCCTAAAAGCATATATACTTTATCTCCCCATCATTATCTCTTCATATATTACTAATGTTCATATTGTAATGTAGGTCAGTGTAAGGGCCTTCTATCCATTCATGACCATCACTTGATCCTTGGTTGGAAACCCTATATGGTTTCCAAATGACATGTTCCATGGTTAGAGGATGACTATGTGAAATCCAACATTATTATCTTTATTTTCTTAAAAAAGTTCTAAAAACAATTCATTGAATAACTTATAGTATGATGGATAGGTTTCTTCAAAAATAAAACATTTCCTAAAAATATCATCAACCAAATGTAAAACATCATGAAAAATATTTTTATTCCATAAATCAATAATAAATACAAATGGAAATAATTTAAATTTTAAATAATTGAATTACTCAGGAAAATATTACATATCCATTAAAGATATCAACATAATACCTTATAAGATATGGGTGTTAATTGTTCATTTATCGAATATTTCTTCTTAATGAAATATGTTTTATCATAAAATAAATGATTTTTTCTTACATACAATTATATTTTTGAGAGATTGTACTGTCTATGTGGTAATTAGGAGTGTGGTTTGTAGTTAAATAAGTTCTAATAAAACAAATAAATGATTACAATAGTAAATTTGAAAATTTCATTCTACTTAATATCATAATATATTTTTTGCATATATCAATAAAAAAATATGTAGAGTTATATTTATTTACCATATTTATGTGAATATCAATTTACATCTTGAAGGAGTTTTGGATATGAAGTAAACATTAGTGTGTGTTATTTTTTTCAATGGTATTTTGTTTTAATGATTTATGAAAAAACATTATCACATATACTTGGGTGATGGAATTTGATTCTATAAAACCAATGGTGATTGATGGTGCTTCCCATATAGTTTTGGTAATTGGAATGATGCAAATTTTCCATGGAAATATAAAGAAACATTACATGTTATAAAATATAGAATACATGTACATATTCAGGGTTATCGGGCCTTTTAAATTAAGAAATTAATTATGATAGTTATCACTGAAACGAAAAGTTATTTTTGAGTGAATATTTTGTCTAAAATATTTGGAAGATGTTTTTAGATATTTTAAACAACATAAAGAATATATTCTACTTATTAATAGCTAGAATGAGTGAGGGGTTTTGCTACCAATAATAGAAAAAGAACCATACATAGAAATATGGATTAGTATTTGAGAAGTAATAGGTACAGATAGGGATAACTAACTATTTATTAATAATGGAAAACATATTTAGATTCACATATAATGTATGAATTATATTAAAATTGATTAACTATATAGCAGAATTATAGTAGAAATCAGTCAATGTATCTTGCGTTTTAAGGTACATAAACTAGGGTTAAACCAATTTTGATGATTTTTGTTGATGTTTTATGAAGACCTAATGTTTATATTAAAAATATTATATTTTAGGAGATAAAGTTGAAAATATTGGAAAGACATGATGTTTTTTTCATGAATTTAGTGATTTTTTTAGAATTAAAATTATTTAATATGACTTACCTACAATTTATATGAGTTTATTTACTAATATAATGAAAACTTAAAACCTCATGAAGTTTTCATATAATATATGTTGTTTTTTATGACATAAAAAAATCACAAGTCATTATTATAAGTCATCATATTGATACTTCAACATAATCCCTCATATATTTTGATCGTAATTCTCATAACCATGTATATGAGTTTAGATAAGAATAATTCCTTAATGTTTGACATCGACAGTTTTTTATGAAATTGCATACCATGTGACATATTTTTTTTTGAAAAACTTGAAATCATATGAAAATCATAAGTCTTCCAATGTCCTATAATATATTTATCATATGAATTCATGATAAACTGTATAACTTCACAACATAGTGAAAATTTGATGTTATTACTAGACGAAAAATGAGTTTTATAGATTTAATATCTAATGAATAATGTGATATGAAAATTAATGATTTGAATATACATATTTTTAATAGAAAATAAAAATGAGATATGTAAAGGTATTATCATCTTAAAATAGGTTGTTTAAAAAAACCCATTCTTATATAAGGGTAAATTAAGGTAACATAATGGCATGTGTATAGAAAATCACATGTATAAATGTAATATCAAAACTATTTATAGGTTTAATTTTTTTATAAATTTATATTTCTTGAATTTGATAATTCTTAATAAGAGAATAAATCAATTTACTATTCTTACAAAGAAATATTTTCTAAATATCACAATTATGAACTTGAATCAAGCTAAATAAACATGAGTCTGTAATGAATTTGAGTCTCTATCTTAAAATTTAGACCATGTTAATAACTATAATGGTTATACTGAGTCCCTCATATTGTAGGATATGAGTATTTTAGTTTTTCTATGTTGTTAATTTCGTCCCATTGTATAAATATAATCATGATATATGAGTGTATTATAGATTTAAGTGAGTTATTTTGAGGAAAAGATTAGAAATAAGATAACCATTCCCAATAAAATGGTGAACCTATAAAACAATTTCAAGATAAGTGAAATGGAAAAATAAATTATAATAAATGTCATGTCCACTTGTAGTATCTACTATGCAAAAATGGATGATAATAAATGATAATATTAATATTGGTGGAACACCCACTAATGAGAAAATTAAAAAAGTGAGAGAATCAATGGAATTGAAAGATTTGATGGTATATTCTATATTATATGTATGTATAATATTTTTCATGTAAAAATTTCATAAAAAATGTAAAATAATGAGAGATATGAGTTTCTATAGAACTAGTGAATTATAGAGACATTATTATGTACTAGGTGAAATGATGAAGGGTACACTTTAGAATCATGAAGGAAGATCTTGAATCAGTGTTGAATCATTTGATCATTTGGGTATCAATTTTATTAATGAAGATTACATCCATTAGTGTCCAATAATCATATTAGAAATATATTCTTTATAAGATTAATGTATGGGAATATTTAGGAGAGACCAACACAGGAATATATATTCTTATTTTTGGTCAATTTTGATAATTTTAGAGTATAAAGAGATTATAGGTTAATAATAAAAAAGGAGATCAATGATTTTGTGGGATAACCAGAAGAGTATATTTTATTGATATATGTGAAATTTATTTGAGGGAACTAACTGAGATGATGAGTATACATTATGACTAGTTGAAATTCCATGAAATTGTTGTTGGTTTAAAAGAGATTGTATTTATAGATACAAATACATCCTATATGGAACTAATGATTGAATTTACATGAGGGTATGAATGAAACAATTTAATAGACATGGTTCAAATAAACAAAACCCATGGGTCTTTGGGTTCATAAAGAGATTATAATATAAATCTATAACTTTAATGAGAAGTAGGAATACATATGAATTCTGAGATATTGTGTAGGTTTCGAAAGAACCTACCATTATAGTCAACATTTTATTAATGTAGTGAATCCATGATTTGGGTGAATAACAAATTAAAAAAAAGGATTAGATTAATCTGAACAATCCCTATAAATATCCTAGTATATATTAATATTCAATATTTATAGTCAATAGAATATGATTTCTAGTTTAAATATATAATAGATATAAATACACTAACTGTAAAAATATGTTAAATTCTAGAGGGGTAGTTACATTACTAATGTTTTATAATTTTTTTAAACTCGGAAACACCAATTTTTCTGCACTTTCAGGTGTTTACAACAATACTAGGGGGAATTTCAAGTGGTATTAATGAAATCATCCCACTTATGGGATGTAAACATACATTCAAATGTATTTTTATCAGTGTATGATGAAGATCAAATTATAGATATTTGAAGGGCCTCATATTATAAAGTACTAATCTATTCATGTTGATAGTCAAGATTAATTATCATCAATTAGTATTTAAAATAAAAAATATAGAGGCTAAACACTCAATAAAAAAATTTGGGGAGAAAGGAGAACCACTATAAGGTAAATGTATTCAGTGTGGTGATATCAGTTCAAGAAATGATTACACATACTGTATTAAAGCTACTATTGAATTGTATTGCAAGGATAGAAGCTATTTGAGAAAATTTATTTCTAAAATTGTTACTCATGTATTTGGGTTTATTTATGAGACATCTTGTAATGAATCAAACAATTCAACCTCACTACTAAGTGGTTTTTGGGTGTTGGGACCCTTAATATAAGGTTGAGGATGGGAGTGGATGAAGAGGAGAGAAATCAATATTTGTAGATGGTGTTTTACACCATTAATCGATGGTTCATGGAATGTATTAATTTGTAGGATGGTTTCATGGATTGGTATGATTCATGAAGTGATTTTTTTTAAATTTTGATTATTCATGGTAGCATTTGTGAATGATCAATCATGGAAGGCTTTCTAACATGAAATAATATATCTAGGATGGGAAATAACTCAAGTTTTATTTAATTGAATTAAGGGTATTTTGGTCTATTTTATCCATGTGAGGTTCTAACATGATCAAAACATTAACCAAATGAATTTTATGATTTCAAGGATGTCAATAATTTACATAATCCAAATAATAATTCTCATTATGAAATCAATTTCCTTGAATTAATGTGATTTTCATTTAAATTTTTGACCCATTGTAGCATCAAATTCATGGAATTCACCCATGGATTTTCGATATTTGATTGTAGTTATTACATTTTAGTCTTCCACTCTATCTATCTAAGATTCATTTTTTTCAAGTAAATTATATAGTCTTTGTATTTTAGAGTTGGGGTGGGCGGTGGTTCATTGTGAAATAATTATTATGATATTTCATTAATTTTTAAATTTATTTGTGGATATTTTTTGTGTTTGTGGTACTATAATACATCATCAATTTCATTAGTGTTATCAAAAAATTAAAAAATCATTTTTCTAGGTAGGGGAATTATGTTATCTCATTTTTACATGCATATATTATGTTATCATTAGTTTTATTCTTATTTCATGATTAGTATGAATTTCCATAATAAAAAAAATAAATCGGAGTAATGAAAATGAAGGGAATGGTGTGATTTGAGTGAATTTAATGGTTTTCAATGACATTTTCGTATTGGATTCATGCTATATACTTCTTAAAAGAATTATTAATTGTATGGATGGGTTGATTTCATAATTCTAGTTAGATTATTTTATACATTAATAGGATAATTTAAAAGTATAAATTGATATTCTTGGATTGTGCGAAAATAATTTTACATAGTTTATTATCATCGGTTGTTTGTGGCTTTGTGTCCTTCATTGTGTACTATCTAGTGGTATTTTTTTAATGTAGATTGGTGGCCTTGGTAGTGTGTTGATGGATCAATGCTTTTGTTTTATGATATTGTTTTGGTAACACTTGAATAATTATGAAATATATACAAGTTGTTTTGGATAATTAATTGATTCTTGTGAATTTAAAAAATGACTGAATGAATTTTTTTTGGAAGTTTTGTTAAAAAAATATCAAAACATAAATTGTTTTTTGGAACACAGGGTAATCCTTATAGTTGGTTTTTTATATTAGAAGTAGTTCTTGGTGGAACTGTATGAGAAGTTTCTTGAAGTCGGTTCCAGTAGCATTTCATGTGTGAAAATATAGGTGTGGTAATGTGAAATAATGTTGTATACATATAGTAACTTATGAATTTTCTATGGAACTCACCCGAGTAAGGTAATATAGCTTAAACCCATAGAATTTGGGTTTTATTGCACAAAATTCAGGATGTGGATGATACAAATAGATATTCACCCTTCTTCCCCTCTCTCCCTTCAATGATATCATATGGTTATATCGATGGTGTATGATGAGATATGTTGTGAAGTACATGTATGTTTAGAGGAGGACATGTGGTTAATGGATTACATGTTCATGATATCCTACATACATGGATACATTCTGAGTGATATTTGGTTGGTTCAATGAGACTTGATAAATAATTGGATTCATGAGACATGATATAAGACTGGATTTCCATTGGTGGATATGGAAGGGATAAGAGAAATAGATGTATTATTTTTAAGTGAGTGTGGGATATTAGTAAGTAAGTGGTTTTCGGGATCATTTAACTATATTATTAACATATTAGATACAATACTTGGAAGATTTATTTTTAAAGGGAGCTATGGTTATTTTACTAGGACTAGTTGTGTAATGACCCGAGTCCAGATCCCCTCCACTGGTGCCCCGTACCCGGTTCGCCACATGACCTCAAGCACTTTTCCCTGAACGCCAGAGGCTGCCGACTAGTAGCGAGGGCCTTGGTGAGTCGGTGGGGAAACTATGTCCTCATTAGGTAAGGTATACAAGGTAAGAAAACAAAACTAAATAGTGGAATCAGTAAACAACATGCATAACAACAGAAACAAAACAGCAGAAGCAATGTAGATATATAACTATGATGACAATGATGTAGTAGGTACAAGTATCTAAGGAAAACAGAAAACACAACAACGTGATGAAATACAACTGAAACAAAGTGCAAAAGAAAATAATCTAATCTCCTCAGCATCGTGGGCCACGGATCGGTCCCATTCTCCCCAGCTCCTGGTGCAATCAAGATCCTGAAGTAGAAGGGCGCTTGCCCTTGTCTATACCTGCAGAAACATAGTCTACATGGGCCCAAAAGAATGGCCCAACTGGGGTGTGAGATACAATCCCAGTAGGCAATCACCCAAAGATTTGTGCCTTATATTCAAATGAATACATGGCAGTAAATAAACAAGAGGTAGTAAACCGGAATGCACAAGCAGCTATAATCTACAGTTCTAACAAGTAAAGAACACAAGTAAGCAGTCAACAATAAGAAGAAAACAGGTAACCCTCTGGGTAGCTCTCACAGCCTAACCCCTATGGTTCAACCTATAGTACTAGAAACCCTCTGGGAGGCACACATAGTCTCACCCCTCTGGTTCAGCTACGTAATTAAGCAGACTCTCTGGGGAAGCACTCACCGTCAATTCCCCCAATAGTCTCGTATCATGCTAAAGGCTCTCTGGGGAATCACTCAACATCAATTCCCCATGTGGCCTGCATCGAGGATCTACAGACTCTCTGGGGAAGCACTCAACATCAATTCCCCCTATAGTCTCGCATATTAATTAAAAGACACTCTGGGGAATCCCTTCCATCAATTCTCCCTTTGGTCTACTACTCTAGGTTCTCACGGTCCTGAGTATAACTAAACATGATCAGAGGGTGTATATCGTCCATGTAATCCTCAAGAACTACATGGATATCATTCTATGGCTCAAGAGCAATAAAAAAACAACAGTTCCACTATTCCACAACTAGGCATGGAAATTGGAAAACGCCAAACAGGAAAAACAAGCATGGAAAAGCAATCTGACCACAAAATAAATTACTCTACTCACAAGCAATTACCTCTACTATAGAAAACAAGAAAAGCAGGCAAACAGAAGGGGAAAAAAGGAAATACACAATACCCCGTTCATGGGTATTGGTGAATTTGCACATAATATTCATCATCATTCTACAGAAAGGAACAAACCACCTACCTTGATTTGAAGAGATCAATATATGTGAACCCCGAAGACAGATTCCTCTTAGAAGAACGTAGATCTGAGAAAACGCACAAATCATTCATCCCACGATAACATGGAAATGAGGAGGAATCAAGAAACAAGGATAAAGAAGAAGGAAGAACTCACCGCTGCTATTCCAACACAATCGCCGTGTTCGAATCGGAGAACGGACAGTGGGGAGGGAGCTCGTCGATGATCCGGTTGTACGGTCTCTCTCGGATGGACAAAAACCGGAGAAGAAGATGAAACTGTTGATTAGCCATGACCCCGATCCGTTTAATGAAAAAATAGAAAGTACACGACGTGTACTTCTTGAGTACCCGGTGTGTACTTCAATTTTCTGTACTCCAAATTAAATAGCCTCCACCTCAGCCTTACACACCATGTGTTTGGACCGGCACGGCTGGCACACGGCTTCGAGCCGGAATAAAGTACACGGCGTGTACTCAGAAAGTACACGGCGTGTACATCGAAAATTTCCAGAAAATTCAATTTTCTCAAATACTCCAGAAAAAGGAAAAACTTACCCTAAATGAAGATATGTGTTCTTAAAAACATCCCCCCTTAAAGAAATTAATCCCCAAATTTTCCTAAAAAAACGGAGAAGAAGAAACCCCGAACAGCTCCGGCCATTGCGATCGTACATCGGCCTCCCTCTCCTAGGTCTCGTCCTGTACTCGCCCATGCTGCCATAGCACCCATACCAGAGGAACAGAACGCCCGCGGAGAACATTCGTACTGTGATCGACAATCCGTATAGGATGCTCCTAGAACGATGCATCCGCTTCAAGCTCGACTTCCTCGGGCTGAAAGACGTGAGACAGTTCTGAAAAGTAACATCAGAGTTGAGAGACGTGGAAGACGTCATGCATGGCCCGATACCTCTGAGGTAGCTACAACCGATAGGCGACCGGACCAACTCTCTCCAAGACCTCAAACGGCCCGACATACCACGATGAAAGCTTACCCTGTCTCCAAATCCACTTGTATCCCAACCTCGGTACGACAGGAGGGAAAACCTGATCACCGACCTCAAACTCCAGAGGTCATCTCCACTGATCAGCATAAGACTTCTGTCGAGACTGCGCTGTAGAAATCCTCTTCCGAATCAGCTCTATCTTCTCTAAATTCTCCTGATCAAGACGAGGTCCCAGCAAAGTTGCCTCTCCTACCTCTAGCCAACATAAGGTTGATCGGCATTGCCTACAATACAAAGCCTCGTACGGTGCCATTTGAATGGTCGCGTGAAAACTGTTGTTATAGGCGAACTCCACCAGGGGAATATGCTTCTCCCAAGAACATCCAAAGTCTAGAATGCATGCTCGGAGCGTATCCTCAAGCACCTTGATCATGCGCTCAGACTGGCCATCAGTCTGGGGATGGTATACTGTACTCAAAAGTACCTGTGTACCCGAGGCCTTCTAAAGTCACTACCAGAACCGAGAGGTAAATCACACATCTCTGTATGAAATAATAGAGTGTGGAATTCCATGCAGACGAACAATCTCTCTGATGTAAAGTTATCCCAGATCATCGACACTGATGGTATCTTTGATAGGCAAGAAGTGAAAACCTTCGTAATCCTGTCGACGACAACCCAAACAACATCGTTTCCCCGAGGCGATCTTGGAAGCCCGGTCACGAAGTCCATCGCAACATCGTTCCACTTCCACTCCGGAATGGGTAACTGCTGTAAAATCCCCACTGGTCGCTGATGCTCTTCTTTCACCTGCTGACAAGTAGAACATCTCACGACAAAACCAGCAACATCCTTTTTCATACCTGTCCGCTGATACTAAAGATGAAGGTCCCAATACATCTTGGTGATGCCAGGATGAACTGCCCAAACAGTGGAATGGAAATCCCACATCAACTCCTCGCGTATGTCTGCTAGAACCCATACGCTTTCTTGGAAACAGAAGATTTCATCCTCGCCCACTGTCCATCCAGGATGTGGGTCCTCTCTTGACACACTCTCCCGCAAGACTAAGACTTCTTAGACTGATAGCTACGTCATCCGTACCCGATCAAGTAGAATGGAGGTAACAGATACAGAAGATATAAAAGTATGTCCTCGTCTGTCGTGCACCTTCAGATGCATCTCAAAAAATAGAGTCATTATCTTCCTCTCACTACTGGCCTCCTAAATTGCCTGAATATGAGTTCTTCTGCTCAATGCATCTGCCACGGCGTTGCCCTTTCCCGGCGTATAGGCATGCTCATAGTCAAAAGACTGTAGATACTCAACCCACCTGTGCTGCCTCAGATTCAGATCATGCTGAGTGAAGATATACTTGAGAATATGGTGGTTAGTGAAGACCACAAAGTGCTCTCCTAGAATATAGTGTCTTCAACAGCGCAAGGCATGAACAACTGCTGCCAACTCCAGATCGTGCATAGGGTAGTTCCTCTCATGTGGCCTCAGCTGCCGAGACCCATACGTAACGACTCCATCTCCCTGCATAAGCACAGCTCCTAGCCAGACACCTAAAGCGTCACAACAAACATTATAGCTCTTTACTGGATCTAGCAAGACTAGTATCGGTGCTGGAGTCAACCTCCATTTCAGCATCGGAAAGGCTCACTCACAATAATCTGACCATAAAAACATCACCCCCTTATTGGTCCGAGCTATCAAATGTGCTGCTAGACAAGAAAAGTCCCGAATTAAGCGTCTGTAGTATCAAACCAGCCCTAGGAAACTTCGTACCTCAAAGACATTCTTCAACTGCTCCCATGAAACTACAGCTCTCACTTTCTCTGGGTCCATAGATACTTCTGCCCTTCAGATGACATGTCCCAATAAGTGAGTCTGATCCATCCAGAAATGGCACTTCGAGAGTTTAGCATAAAGCCGATGCTCTCTCTCTGTACTCAGAATGATCTCAAGATGATTAGCATGGTCGTGTCGAGTGTGAGAGTACACCAAGATATCATCGACGAAGACCACGAAGAAGGAGTCCAAGTAAGGATGGAACACTTAGTTCATCAGTGCCATGAAAACTGCAGGTTCATTCTTGTGTCCGAAGGGCATGACTGTATACTCGTAAAGATTGTACCTGCTCCTGAAGGCTGTCATAGGTATATCTGATGGTCTAATGCGCAAATGATGATAACAGGACCTCAAGTCAATCTTCGAGAACACCTGGGCTCCTCAAAGCTGATCTAAAAGGTCATCAATCAGCGGTAAGGGATATAGGTTCTTGACAGTCAACTAGTTCAGCTTCCGATAATACACACAAAGCTGAAGGGTACCATCTTCCTTCTTCGCAAACAGAACAGGAAAACCCCAAGGAGAAGTACTGGGTCGGATGAAACCCTCAGCCTGTAGCTCATCCAACTACTTCTTGAGCTCCTGCAACTCAGGTGTGGCCATCCTATAGGGAGGAATGGACACTGGTGCCACTCCTGGCACGAGCTCAATAGAGAAGTCTACCTCACGATCCGGAGGAAAACCTGAAAAGTCCTCTGGAAAGACATCCCTGAAGTGATCCACTACTGGAGCAAAGTCCAACTGTGGAGTCCCCTGATCATCCAGATAGAAAATAGAAATCTAGGCTGTCACCCCTCCTAGCCAAAGATGCTCGAGTCCCACCTGACTCGCCCGAACGTCCCATTCGCCTCTATGAAGAAAAGATTCACCCTCTAGTTAGATGAAACTGACTCTGCGGCGATAACAGTCAACGACTGCCTGGAATGGAATCAACCAGTCCATGCCGAGAATGACATCATAGCCTGTCATCTCTAGGACATAAAGATCTCATACGAAGTGACGCCCTTCCACCTCGAGAGGGAACTCTGTACACTGGCTTACACTAGCTGTCCTCATTCAAAAAGGTGTGTCTAGTGTCAACGAGTCAGCAGAAGAAAAGATGCATAGCCCAAGGCTCTCCACGACAGCAATAGAGATAATGCTATGCTTAGCACCAATATCGAAAAGGGGTGAAGATAAAACTGATACTACAAAATCGTACCGCGAATAGTAGAAGGGTCGGGATCCTGCTCATGATAATTCTGCTCCACAGTGAAAGATTGGCCCGTGCTGCGGCCCTGCGCCCCTGGATGACCACTCTGAGATGAACCTTCCTGCTGGTGCTGTGGATCTGGTGGCTGACTGCCACAGCCTTGACCTCCACCTCGGCTCGATCGGCCGGAAGAACTCTAGTTTCCCAACTGGTGAGAAACTGGTGGGGCTACTCCTGAACTCGGAGTCATGGAAGAACCCCGGTCACCAGCTTCTTGTGAGAAAACCTGACAGAAATACTGAAGGTGACCGATCTTTCTACAAGATCGGCATGCCATGGGGTCCCTCTGGCACTGCGGCCTCGTGTTCCCTGTCCGGCCACACTGATAGAATGTCACCTGGCAGCCTGATGATGCATTTTCGCTTCCTCGAATCACCGCCTGTGGCCTCCCGATGACTCTTCTTGCTATAAACTATAGGAAAGCTAACTATGGAAGCAGAACCTTCCTAACTCGTAGCTCCATAGTCTCTCATATTGCTCTCTACAATCAGTACCTGATTTATGATGAATGTAATGGAAGTCAGCTGGAAGATGTTCACATGCGAGCTGATCTCCCTCCTGAGTCCATCCTCAAACTTCCTCACCAAGAACACCCCACTCCCACCCTGAACGGTTGTAAAACGCTACAGCATAGGGAAACGCTAGGAAAACTTCATGACATATAGATTACCCTGCTCTGAGCTCATGAACTCTCGGGCACGATCGTCCCTCAGGTTCTCCGGGTAGAAGTAGACGTAGAACACGCGTTGTAACTCCTCCCAAGTCATAGCCTGCTGATGACCCGCCTGTGAGACCACGTCCCACAACCTCTTGGTAGAGTCTCGGAGCATGTAGGTGGTGAGATTGACCCGCCTCTCTGGAGGCGTCTCCAGATGCTTTAAGATAGTCAGCATGGCTTCCATCCATGACTCTGCAGCCTGAGGTCCTCCCTCCCCCGAGAACGTGGGAGGATGTTGCTGCTGGAAAACCCGCATCAAGTCTGCCATAGACGAGGCAGGAGGCGGTGCTCCCTGGAAGTTCTGAATCATCCTTATGAAGCCCTCCCTAAACTGCACATCAGCGCCCACAACTGGTATAACAGTCGGTTCCAAGGTCGGCCCGACTGGAGGATCGGCAGGAAGTCCCTGATCAGCCCTGTCTGGCGCCTGATCACTGCCTGACGACAGACGTACGACCAAAGGACGTCTCAGATTCATAGTTCTTAATGATAAAAAACACACCTTAGATCAGGAAAACAAGGACAGAGAACACAAGAGTACTAAATGGAAACCGTGGAAGAAAACACACAAGATTGCAAAACACGACTACACGTCGTGTATAAAACTACACGGTGTGTTTTCTTAAACCACTGACATGGGCGTGTACTCCTTCCCTAAAAGTCGTGTAACTCCTCAACTACACGACGTGTCGACCCCAAAACACGGCGTGTACAAGAAAACTATTCCCCTGCCCGAGGTTCTTTACACGGCTAACCCACATGGTCTGACATAACCCGAGACTACACGGCGTGTTCTAAACAAACACGGTATGTACTAGACAAGGATTCGGTGGCCCGTGTTGTTGAGTACATGGATATACCTTACACGGCATGCTCTGAACAAGCACGACCTATTTAGGTGAAGGCAACACCGTCCCGTGTTGCTCTTGACACAGCCGGGTACCTGGTCAAGACTACACGGCATGTTTCGAACAAACACGGCGTGTGGAAAGGAAGGTAAATTCGGCCTGTGTTGTTCATGACACGGCCGGGTACCTGGACAGGACTCCACGACATGTTCCCTATGGACACGGTGTGTTCTAACTGAGCTTCCATGGCCCATTTTGTTAGTGACACGACCATGTATACGGCTCCGAACTCACACGGCGTGTACCAATGGTACACGGCGTGTTCCCGAAGTTACTCCCATGACATCGTGTTATGCTCACAGGGTCAGTGACACGGCCTAAAAACTACACGGAATGTTCTCAAAAAGTATACGTCGTGTATTCTGAGTTGTTTCTGGGCAGTAGCTCAGAAACTGCACAGAATTCCAGAGACACTAAAAACAAGTTAAAAAAGGTGCCAAATATAAGGCCCCAGCCTTAAACCTTACTTAATCTTGAGTTATTACAAGATTACACATTGAGGATCTTTTCAGGTTTAGAGTTTTAGAGAATTAGATCATGAAACTTGCATTACATTCCACATTTAAACAAAGTGGTTACATAAAAGACAGTATTCATTCTTCCCATCAACGGAAACATATTTAAAATAAAACATGGATTCTTTCTTGACACATCCTTGACACTATAATCACATCATGTACCCTTCCCTTGACCTGTGAAAAACATTTCAAAAACATGGGATGAGCATAAAAAGCTCAGTAAGGGATATATAGATATGGAAAGGAAACATGAGTTCATAAATACATAAGAATGAAATCATACTTTACCCATAAAACATAGGCATATCAAATCATGAATAAATCATAGAAAACATAAGACATAAAGGTAACTTGAAGAATTCATAACATTCTTACGTAGGGAGTAACCCTCTTGGTTACGTTTAGAATACCCATCACAGTATATTCCCTAAATCTCTTCGGAGAAACCTTAACGTTTCACTCCTTCGCGTTACCCAATGCATTGGAGAGCTATATCGGGCTCACCCGCCCTTATTTTATCACGGAACCACCCGTTCTTCATAACAATGCCCAAGAACCATAATATAATCGTATCACATAAACATGAATAAAGGAAACATAACATTTCCACATTTCAATCACAATATAACATTTTAGGATATTGAAATAATGAATCCATTCAAAAAGAAACCATTTCCAAAACCATTTAAAACATTTAATAAAGAGATTTTTGAATCAAAGTGTCCCATACCACCTTGAAGCTTTTAACATTTTAAACCATTAATATCCATATAAATAAATACTTAAAACCATTTTGAAAACATGGATATTAATAAGAACAAATAATTAAAACATTTAAAACGATATTTTGGTTAAAGGGGTTTTACCAAAATTAGAGACACTTGAATACAATAATCGAGGAATAACATTTTGTCAGAACTTTATAATATCATGAGAATAAAAGGATTCATGATATAATACTCCAAAGGACAGTATATACACCATATAAGAGTGAATTTGTGCATAACAACAATGAGCCCTCAATAGAAATGTCAAATGTGATGAAATCCCTTATAAAGAAGGTATCCTTAAATTAAGGACAAATAAATCTCAAAAAATATGTGTGAAAAATATATATACACCCAATATAAGTGGATATTAAGTTTAAAACAATAAAAGGTCATTCACACATATTCAATGGATGACATATTCAATGACTACAAGTTGAACCCAAAGAAATCGAAATTGGGTTAAAAAGTTCCCTTGACAGCCTAACGGTATCACATCCAAATGAGTTGATGAGAGATAAAAAGTGTATCTCATAACTTAGACATAAAATTTACATCAATAAGAATATATGAGAACATATCCCAACATAACAATATGTAAATTAAAAGACCCAACAAAAGAAGTCTTTTAAAAAAAAGGAGGTTGAAAGGTTCCCTTACCGACTTGGGTATCTTTCAAAACATACACCCCATGAAAGAAGGACAATAGATCATTGATGTAAATACTCATAAACGAAAGTATATTACACAAAGAGTAGAATAATGGGCAGTACATACACCACTAAATGGAATTTTTGGCAAATGTAGCATAAATCTCACGAGAATAAAAGTGAGATGAAAAATCCCTTACGAAAATTCGGTAGCCTAACGGCGCCACATAAAACTTCTGAATATGGATTGATGAGATCAAATAGGGTATCTCATCACATTAAAATAAAATGTACAGAAATAGGAATATAAAATAACATCCCCCAACATTACAAATAGGATCTTAAAAGAAGTGACATAAATGAGAATACTTAAAAAGAAAGAGAGGTTAGATCTCTTACGAAAGTTCGGCAGCCTAACGGCGCCACTCAAAACTTCCAAAATGGTTTGATGAGAGGGAATAGGGTCTCTCATCACATGAACATAAAAATTACAGTAGTAGTAATATAAAATAACATCCCAATCATAAGAAATATGAGCTTAAAAGAAATGACATAAAAGAGTGTACTTAAAAAGAAAGAGAGTTGTAGGATCCCTTACCTCGGGTCCGACTTGACTCGATCGTTCTTTAATCTCCTGAATAATAAACTTGAGTTAATTTATACTTCCTTAAGAACATTTTTCAAGTTAATTATTCCTTTTATATCACTTATTACCATGTCATAAACATTATGTAATCATTTAAGTTAATAATATTTGTTTTGCCGATGTTTGGTTCCTTAGTCGAAAGTGGACTTCTTACAATTACATGTTGTTCGTGTGGCCAAATTTTTATTATATCCAGAATTGTATTCATGATGTAGATATCATATATTTCATATATATCCAGTACATTCATTAATTTATAACGTTACATAATCATTTAGAGGTAAGAAATTAAATGCACCGTTCATGGAGACGGTAAGCCGTACGTACGCATGAACGCTACTTTCATTTATATTTTGTATTTTATATAATGGAATAATAATGATATAAAGGTATATTATAATTCCAGTATAATATCATATATAATATCATAGTTCCATCTTTTATACGTCCCACATATGGTATTAACGAATCACATCACTTTGAGGGGGCGGTAGTCCGCACTTCCTAAAATGAAGATATCGCGTATACCCATAATGGAAGCCATAAAGGTAAGACACAAATGAAAAATACAGAAGCATAGGTAAAACATAAACATATTATATATCATATATAAAAATAGTGACATCATAATGGCCACCTTTGAAGGTGTTAAAATAATGTTGAACAATCATCGTTTCGGGAGGCAGAAATTCGCCATCCACGGAAACCGTATGTTCTTTAACCATTTGATGTAGTTGTGTGAAATTGTAGCTCGAATAAATCTTATAACAACATCCTAGTATATTGAAGATACTGGTGTTGTTACAAAATAAATAAATAAAAAGAGTTTAGGGGGTTGGAGAAGCAAAATAAAACAAATGAACATGAGAGAATGAATTACCTTTAAAAGTGTAACTCCTTTTGATTTGAGATTAAGGCTTCCTTTGAAAGGATTCTGCCCAAAGTGAATCCTCTAGGATTAGTAGAGGGATGTGTAGAGATTAAATGGGCAGGGGTTGGCCGAGCCAAAGGCTTGAGGGGTGTGTGAAATGAGGTAGAGGTGGGGGCCTTTTATAAGAGGAGAGGAGGGGCACTTTTGGAAAGTAAAGAAATATAACTTTATTTGAAAATGTGTTTCGGTTTTAAAAGGTCCCACATTAAAATAATTCGTGGATAAGGTGATAAGGCTTCGAAATACACTCATCCAATAAGTTTTGGACATGTGTAGTTCATAGATTTTACATTATCTTTCCATTTTATTTAAATCGTCAAATAATGATGTCATCGCTGCATCATTATTATGTCATAAATAATTTAATTTATTTAATGTCTAAAAATTATAAAAAAAAATACTATGATGTAGGAAATCTTTTTATCTTTCCAATGACTATTTATAATCAAAATTTTGACTTGTGTAACCCCACTTAAAAATTGTTTTAGTAGAACATATCATGTTTGTGTCATTTTTACTTTTACATTAAATAAAAAGTTATTTATGTCATTTCCCAACCAAAGTGGATCCATGGGGTCCCCAAGTTGGCTCATGGCTTGTCTTGGTCGGACATGACTCACCCAATAGGTGTAGGATAAGTGTCATGGTGTTTTCACATTCTTATAATATCATTTTTACCTTAAATTACACTAATTACCACTAATCGCGATTAAAAACTTAATAAGTTACTATTCACCAAAAAATTATTTTCATCCCATTGAACCACATTTTTCATACTAATGACAACCATGTATGTCGGATTTTCAAAATTCAATACACATTAGTGGTAAACTTTCATTTAACTGAAAAATCAGTTTGCTTGATTACCACTTAGTGGTTTCACTATTCATCAAAAATTGGAGTTTTTCAGAAAAATACCAATACTTCATCCTAAGCTATATTTGATATTCCGAATTCAAAAATGAAGTCTGTTTTACAAAAATAAAAACATATTAGTTGCATTAATTAATTTAATAATTAATTCCCGCTGTCAGAGCAAATAGCGTGTTTTTATAAAACAATAAGTATCAAAAGATTGACACTAGTTTAAGTCTGATTTCAAAGTGAAATTAATTCCAACGACCACTATTGGATTTAATGGTAAAAATATTTTCTAATTTCACTTTAAAACCAATTCAAAATATAATCTAATCATATAAATAAATTAGATTAAAAAGAGGTTTTGAATTAAAATACAACATTTTACACTATTCATTAAAAGAAATGAACATTATCGGAAAGATACCAAAAATTTACACAAAGTAAATTTTGATGTCCCGATTCTTAAGAAGAGTTTTATTTGGTCCAATAGAATTTATAAGAGTAAACAAAACTATATTTAATGATGGTTCTCCATTAAAAGGGGATAAGTGAACCTTTAGTGAAAACTAGGGCATATACGCCTAAAATTGAATTCTTTCCGTATTTTAAGCCTTTAGATTTTATTGGATAAATGTAAAAACATTTAAAAACATATATAATCATATTTTAGTTATTTATATCCATTCCCTCCATTACAACGGCTACATGTTAACTACCATTTAAAATAATATTATTTTATTATTAGAGTGCAACGTAAGATTCCCAAGAAACTCGTTGTTGCGTGTTGGGTACTCCATCGAGCATAGCGTCCCCTTTAAAGTAATTTAAATATTTTATTCACAAATATGGATAAATATGAAATGTCATATTCTTTATTTACCTGGGGTGTTACATCCTTCCCCCCTTTTGGGAATTGTGTCCTCGCAATTTTAAAATTGCGCTTGGAAACATCCTTGAAAGTCCCACATCGGAACAAAAGTCGGTAAAACAAACACTTTAAAATAAAGAAAGATAAGTACAAAGGTCACCCGAGTTAACCCATACTAGGATTCCAAGTATGAAAATATGGACATAGAGGAAAAAACAAAGGGTCATGTTCTGATGGAGAGTGATAGAAAACATGTTTAGGAGAAAGTTAACCATGAGAAAATCACAAACTTGTGATGGGTTAAACGGTATTCGATTCCCCAGTAGGAAAAGTTAATAGACAACATTTTTGTTTTAAGTTACTTTTTATTGAGGAATTTATTCATAAGGAAACATAATCACTTATCATGTTGACTCTCAACTTCAATTAGATTCCTTACACAAACTCATATTTTCTCCAAAAGGCGAGTATTTAGGAAGACTTGTTCAAATTAAGAGTACTATAATCAACTTCTAGAGAATCACCTAATCCACAAAAGAGAACTATATAATTTCCATGTCTTTAGGCTTTAACCAGAACCAAAACCAAAAAGTTTAGTACAAGGTCAGATAATCCAGAAAAGGATAACCCTTTAAAAAGAAAATCTATGCTTAATCTCCAAAATTTGTCCAACAAAACCCAAAGTTCAACGAGGACCATCCGATAAACAATTTGTCCATAAATTCTTCAAATTAAACCAATATAAGATTGAAACCCAAATATTTGAAGGATTTAGTCACATAGTCTTCCAAGTTAAATCGTAACATTTATCTCCAAACAACATCAGTTGCCCCTAAAGTCTCGTATTGAAAAGTAATTAACCTAATCACATATCCTCCAAGATAGGTTAATCATTTTCATAAATAACCCAAAATCAAATTACTCTTAATTAATAAAATCATATAACTAGAAAGAATCAGCCAAACTAACCAGGGACTTCACGTAGTTCAGTGGTAGGCGATAAATACCAGTCGCACTTTGGTTGTGGGTTCGATTCCCGCAGCTTTGTCCGACGCGATGGGTAGTCACACGGTCTGCGTGTTGCCCTTTTTCCAAAACTATATAATTCTTAAAACATTCCCCAAAATGAGAAAAAAATCTTCAAGAATAATCATAACATATTTTAACCTCAAGTTTATCTCATTCCTTTCATTTTCCATCATATCATAGAGTAACCCATAATTACCTAAAAATTAAGTATCATATAAACCCTAATGGTTACCTTAATAATTATTACCTGAATTTCCACATCGAGTTGTCCATCTCGTACATGATGCATTAGAGAACTCACCAAGGTTGAAGTGGTTGATCAGGACTCCTTGATATTTGGTTTAGAACAACCACGAGTTTCCTCATTGAATCCTCCGTTTTATCTAGTATCTTAATCAGAGAACCACCATAGTTTCCTTCAAACCTGTTGTCTCTTTGGTGCCTGCTAGATCCATCCATTCACTAAAAATAGAAATGTCAGTGTGAGTATATCAACAAAACCATCATGTACTAATGAGGAAGGTAAACACTAAGATACACTTACTCATTCACTTTATCTAAAACTAGGACTCTTTCTGAAATCCTAACCATTATGGTAATGTCACTTATGCTTAAAGAATACCCTAACCTCTAAAGTTATCTAAACCGACCTTTGATACCAACTATAAGGCCCCAGCCTTAAACCTTACTTAATCTTGAGTTATTACAAGATTACACATTGAGGATCTTTTCAGGTTTAGAGTTTTAGAGAATTAGATCATGAAACTTGCATTACATTCCACATTTAAACAAAGTGGTTACATAAAAGACAGTATTCATTCTTCCCATCAACGGAAACATATTTAAAATAAAACATGGATTCTTTCTTGACACATCCTTGACACTATAATCACATCATGTACCCTTCCCTTGACCTGTGAAAAACATTTCAAAAACTTGGGATGAGCATAAAAAGCTCAGTAAGGGATATATAGATATGGAAAGGAAACATGAGTTCATAAATACATAAGAATGAAATCATACTTTACCCATAAAACATAGGCATATCAAATCATGAATAAATCATAGAAAACATAAGACATAAAGGTAACTTGAGGCATTCATAACATTCTTACGTAGGGAGTAACCCTCTTGGTTACGTTTGGAATACCCATCACAGTATATTCCCTAAATCTCTTCATAGAAACCTTAACGTTTCACTCCTTCGCGTTACCCAATGCATTGGAGAGCTATATCGGGCTCACCCACCCTTAGTTTATCACGGAACCACCCGTTCTTCATAACAATTCCCAAGAACCATAACATAATCGTATCACATAAACATGAATAAATTAAACATAACCTTTCCACGTTTCAATCACAATATAACATTTTAGGATATTGAAATAATGAATCCATTCAAAAAGAAACCATTTCCAAAACCATTTAAAAAATTTAATAAAGAGATTTTTGAATCAAAGTGTCCCATACCACCTTGAAGCTTTTAACATTTTAAACCATTAATATCCATATAAATAAATACTTAAAACCATTTTGAAAACATGGATATTAATAAGAACAAATAATTAAAACATGTAAAACGATATTTTGGTTAAAGGGGTTTTACCAAAATTAGAGACACTTGAATACAATAATCGAGGAATAACATTTTGTCAGAACTTTATAATATCATGAGAATAAAAGGATTCATGATATAATACTCCAAAGGACAGTATATACACCATATAAGAGTTAATTGGTGCATAACAACAATGAGCCCTCAATAGAAATGTTAAATGTGATGAAATCCCTTATAAAGAAGGTATCCTTAAATTAAGGGCAAATAAATCTCAAAAAATATGTGTGACAAATATATATAAACCCAATATAAGTTGATATTAAGTGTAAAACAATAAAAGGTCATTCACACATATTCAATGGATGACATATTCAATGACTACAAGTTGAACCCAAAGAAATCGAAATTGGGTTAAAAAGTTCCCTTGATAGCCTAACGGCATCACATCCAAATGAGTTGATGAGAGATAAAAAGTGTATCTCATCACTTAGACATAAAATTTACATCAATAAGAATATATGAGAACATATCCCAACATAACAATATGTAAATTAAAAGACCCAACAAAAGAAGTCTTTTAAAAAAAAGGAGGGTGAAAGGTTCCCTTACCGACTTGGGTATCTTTCAAAACATACACCCCATGAAAGAAGGACAATAGATCATTGATGTAAATACTCATAAACGAAAGTATATTACACAAAGAGTAGAATAATGGGCAGTACATACACCACTAAATGGAATTTTTGGCAAATGTAGCATAAATCTCACGAGAATAAAAGTGAGATGAAAAATCCCTTACGAAAATTCGGTAGCCTAACGGTGCCACATAAAACTTCTGAATATGGATTGATGAGATCAAATAGGGTATCTCATCACATTACAATAAAATGTACAGAAAGAGTAATATAAAAGAACATCCCCCAACATTACAAAGAGGAGCTTAAAAGAAGTGACATAAAGGAGAGTACTTAAAAAGAAAGAGAGGTTAGATCTCTTACGAAAGTTCGGCAGCCTAACGGCGCCACTCAAAACTTCCAAAATGGATTGATGAGAGGGAATAGGGTCTCTCATCACATGAACATAAAAATTAAAGTAGGAGTAATATAAAAGAACATCCCAATCATAAGAAATATGAGCTTAAAATAAATGACATAAAAGAGTGTACTTAAAAAGAAAGAGAGTTGTAGGATCCCTTGCCTCAGGTCCGACTTGACTCGATCGTTCTTTAATCTCATGAATAATAAACTTGAGTTAATTTATACATCCTTAAGAACATTTTTAAAGTTCATTATTCCTTTTATATCACTTATTACCATGTCATAAACATTATGTAATCATTTAAGTTAATAATATTTGTTTTGCCGATGTTTGGTTCCTAAGTCGAAAGTGGACTTCTTACAATTACATGTTGTTCGTGTGGCCAAATGTTTATTATATCCAGAATTGTATTCATGATGTATATATCATATATTTCATATATATCCAGTACATTCATTAATTTATAACGTTACATAATCATTTAGAGGTAAGAAATGAAATCCACCGTTCATGGAGACGGTAAGCCGTACGTACGCATGAACGCTACTTTAATTTCTATTTTATATTTTATATAATGGAATAATAATTATATAAAGGTATATTATAATTCCAGTATAATATCATATATAATATCATAGTTCCATCCTTTATACGTCCCACGTATGGTATTAACGAATCACATCACTTTGAGGGGGCGGTAGTCCGCACTTCCTAAAATGAAGATATCGCGTATACCCATAATGGAAGCCATAAAGGTAAGACACAAATGAAAAATACAGAAGCATAGGTAAAACATAAACATATTATATATCATATATAAAAATAGTGACATCATAATGGCCACCTTTGAAGGTGTTAAAAGAATGTTGAACAATCATCGTTTCGAGAGGCAGAAATTCGCCATCCACGGAAACCGTATGTTCTTTAACCATTTGATGTAGTTGTGTGAGAGTGTAGCTCGAATAAATCTTATAACAACATCCTAGTATATTTAAGATACTGGTGTTTTTACAAAATAAATAAATAAAAAGAGTTTAGGGGGTTGGAGAAGCAAAATAAAACAAATGAACATGAGAGAATGAATTACCTTTAAAAGTGTAACTCCTTTTGATTTGAGCTTAAAGGCTTCCTTTGAAAGGATTCTTTCCAAAGTGAATCCTCTAGGATTAGGAGAGGGATGTGGAGAGAGTAAATGGGCAAGGGTTGGCCGAGCCAAAGTCTTTAGGGGTGTGTGAAATGAGGTAGAGGTGGGGGCCTTTTATTAGAGGAGAGGAGGGGCACTTTTGGAAAGTAAAGCAATATTACTTTATTTGAAAATGTGTTTCGGTTTTAAAAGGTCCCACATTGAAATAATTCATGGATAAGGTGATAAGGCTTCGAAATACACTCATTCAATAAGTTTTGTACATGTGTAGTTCATAGATTTTACATTATCTTTCCATTTTATTTAAATCGTCAAATAATGATGTCATCGCTGCATCATTATTATGTCATAAATAATTTAATTTATTTAATGTCTAAAAATTATAAAAAAAATACTATGATGTAGGAAATCTTTTTATCTTTCCAATGAATATTTATAATCAAAATTTTGACTTGTGTAACGCCACTTAAAAATTGTTTTAGTAGAACATATCATGTTTGTGTCATTTTTACTTTTACATTAAATAAAAAGTTATTTATGTCATTTCCCAACCAAAGTGGATCCATGGGGTCCCCAAGTTGGTCCATGGATTTTCTTGGTCGTCCATGACTCACCCAATAGGTGTAGGACAAGTGTCATGGTGTTTTCACATTCTTATAATATCATTTTTACCTTAAATTACACTAATTACCACTAATCGCGATTAAAAACTTAATAAGTTACTATTCACCAAAAAATTATTTTCATCCCATTGAACCACATTTTTCATACTAATGACAACCATGTATGTCGGATTTTCAAAATTTAATACACATTAGTGGTAAACTTTCATTTAACTGAAAAATCAGTTTGCTTGATTACCACTTAGTGGTTTCACTATTCATCAAAAATTGGAGTTTTTCAGAAAAATACTAAAACTTCACCCTAAGCTATATTTGATATTCCGAATTCAAAAATGAAGTCCGTTTTACAAAAAACAAAACATATTAGTCGAATTTATTAATTTAATAATTAATTCCCGCTGTCAGAGAAAATAGCGTGTTTTTATAAAACAATAAGTATCAAAAGATTGACACTAGTTTAAGTCTGATTTCAAAGTGAAATTAATTCCAACAACCACTATTGGATTTAATGGTAAAAATATTTTCTAATTTCACTTTAAAACCAATTAAAAATATAATCTAATCATATAAATAAATTAGATTAAAAAGAGGTTTTGAATTAAAATACAACATTTTACACTATTCATTAAAAGAAATGAACATTATCGGAAAGATACCAAAAATTTACACAAAGTAAATTTTGATGTCCCGATTCTTAAGAAGAGTTTTATTTGGTCCAATAGAATTTATAAGAGTAAACAAAACTATATTTAATGATGGTTCTCCATTAAAAGGCGATAAGTGAACCTTTAGTGAAAACTAGGGCATATACACCTAAAATTGAATTCTTTCCGTATTTTAAGCCTTTAGATTTTATTGGATAAATGTAAAAACATTTAAAAACATATATAATCATATTCTAGTTATTTATATCCATTCCCGCCATTACAATGGCTACATGTTAACTAGCATTTAAAATAATATTATTTTATTATTAGAGTGCAACGTAAGATTCCCAAGAAACTCGTTGTTACGTGTTGGGTACGCCATCGAGCATAGCGTCCCCTTTAAAGTCATTTAAATATTTTATTCACAAATATGGATAAATATGAAATGTCATATTCTTTATTTACCTGGGGTGTTACACCAAATTCCGATCCATGAGGGCGCATAACACCTCAAGAACCAAAATTTGGCATTCACTTAAGCAAGGAACAAAACAAACAGCTTTATAACATAACAGCAGAGAACCTATCAAGCAACTATCACAACAGAATGCATAATCTACACAAATTCTATCACAACGGCATGAAATCGCTAATGCACCCTAGATGGCATGACAAGAATGCATGTAATGTAATTCCTACAAGTGTCTACATGATACATGAGATGTAATACCATCATCTCATCGTGTTGTGACAGAAATAGAACTGCAATATCAAAATAGTAATAGCACAAGCCATGTGAATCACTCTCAGTGAAATCAGATCAACTATAAAATCACAAAAACAGCAACTGCAATTAACGGGGTAGTATGGCTTTTCCCTGTACATGAGTTAGCTACTCCCGATCATAGCTTAATGCCATGTACCGAATCCTTCCTATCCCTGGATAAGGTCTCCAAACAGTAAATAAAGATAAAAAAATACCTTTGATACAACGTTGTAACAACCCGAGTTCGGAGCCCCTCCACTGGTGCCTCGTACCCAGTTCTCCACATGTCCTCAAGCACGTTTCCCCAAACACCAGAGGCTTCCGACAAGCAGCAAGGGCCTTGGTGAGTTGGTGGGGAAACTATGCCCTCATTCGGTAAGGTATACAAGGTAAAAAAACAGAAATAAACTATGGAAGCAGTAAACAATATGCATAACAACAGAACCGAAATAGCGGAAGCAATGTAGATATATAACTATGATGACAATGATGCAGCAGGTACAAGTATCTAAGGAAAACAGCATACACAACAACGTACTGAAATATAACTGAAACCAAGTGAAAAAGAAAACAAAGTAATCTCCTCATCATTGCGAGCCACGGCTCGGTCCCATGCTCCCCAACTCCTGGTGCAATCAAGATCCTGATGTAGAAGGGCGCTTGACTTTGTCTATACCTGCAGCAACATAGTCTGCTTGGGCCCAAAAGCATGGCCCAAACTGGGTGTGAGATACAATCCCAGAAGGAAATCACCCACAGATTTGTGCCTTACAGTCAAATGAATACATGACAGTAAATAAACAGGAGGAAGTAAACAGGAAAGAACAAGCAGCTACAATACACAGTTCTAACAAGTAAAGCACACAAGTAAGCAGTCAGCAATAAGAAGAAAACAAGTAACCCTCTGGGTATCTCTCACAGCCTAACCCCTATGGTTCAACCTATAGTACTAGCAACCCTCTGGGAGGCACACACAGTCTCACCCATCTAGTTCAGCTGCATAATTAAGCAGACTCTCTGGGGAAGCACTCACCGTCAATTCCCCCTATAGTCTCGTATCGTGCTAAAGGATCTCTAGGGAAGAAGTCAACATCAATTTCCCATGTGGCCTGATTCGAGGATCTACAGACTCTCTACAGAAGCACTCAATGTCAATTCCCCCTATAGTCTCGCATCGTAATTAAAAGACACTCTGGAGAAGCCCTTCCGTCAATTCTCTATTTGGTCTACTACTCTAGGTTCTCAGAGTCCTGAGTATAACTAAACATGCTCAGTGCATGTATATCGTCCAAGTAAACCTCAAGAACTCCTTGGATATCATTCTACGGCTCAACAACAATAACAAAACAACAGTTCCGCTATCCTACAACTCGGCATGGCAACTGGAAAAATTCCCAACAGGAAAAACAAGCATGGCAAAGCAAGCTGAGCACAAAATAAATTACTCTACTCACAAGAAATTACTTCTACTAAAGCAAACACGCAAATCAGGAAAACAGCAGGGGAAAACGGGAACCACGCAACACCCCGTTCACGGGTATTGGTGGAATTTTTACATAATATTCATAAAATTTCTACAGAAAGGCACAAACCTTGATCCGAGGAGATCGATATATGTGAACCACAATGACAGATTCCTCTTAGAACAACGTAGATCTACTAAAATTCACAAAACCTCCATCCCAAGATAACTTGGAAACGAGGAGGAATCATGAAACAAGGCTAAAGAAGAAGGAAGAACTCACCGCTGTGATTCCAACGTAATCGACTGTGCTCGAATCGGAGAACGGACGGCGAGATGGGAGATCGTCGAAGATCCGGTCGTACAGTCTGTCTCGGACAGACGAAAACTAGAGAAGATGATGAAACTGGGGATTAGGCGCGACCCTGGTCTGTTTAATGAAAAAAAAAAGTAGACGGCGTGTACTTCTGGAGTACACGGCATGTACTTCAATTTTCCGTACTCCGAATTAACTGGCCTCCAACTCAACCTTACACACCATGTGTGTGTCCCGGCATGACCAACACACAGCTTCGAGCCTGGAAAAAGTACACTGCGTGTACTCAAGAAAGTACAGGGTGTGTACTTCAAAAATTTCCAAAAAATTCATTTTTCTCAAAAACTCTAGAAAAAGGAAAAGTGTACCTGAAAAGAAGATCCGGGTTCTTACAAGTTGACCAGAGTTACTACTGGTTAGTTATTATTTTTATTCATAGAGTAATTAATATAAAAAATTTCAAATATTTATGAGGGATATTTTCTAAGTATCATATTGAGTATACATGTTATTATATAACTATATATATAAATATTTCAATGTTTTTGGGGATATTTTAGTGATTTATCTAGAATGTACTATCACAGAGATTGGGTTGTTTTAGTTGCTGCTTTATGATTTAATTTTGTTACGTTTTTATTAATTGAGAAGTTTCTATCTATTTTATATTTGTACTAGTAAGAAAATAATTATATGGGATTTTATTTTATTTATTTTAATGTATGTTGTTTTGGAGGGTGTTTTTATGTTGTGATCCAAATATATTGAGGATAATTCATCCCATTTTACTCTTCTAAAACATCCGTGCTAGCCTCTAACCAAGGGATCATAGGTGAAAAACTCAGGGGTAATTCTTTCTATTTATTACCAACCTATGAAGAGAACCAATGGGGGTGGTCGTGACAGGGTGGAATCAAATATGTTGGATAAATATATGTGGTTAATTTTGGAGTTTGGAACTTGTGATGACTACAAGTGTTTGTAAGGAGAAAATTTCATCCAAATATAGCATGTGATGAATGAAAGGGTTATTGTCTAAGACATAAGATTTTGGAGTCCACTATATTCCGAAACAAGGAACATATACTCTCTAAATAGTCTAGGTAATGTTATTCGTCTTACATGGAAGATGCATAATAGTAGAACATTCATCACACATTACTGATTTTTTTTCAATAAAGTTATAAATATAAATTACTAAACTAATAAAATTAATTAAAAAATCCATTGATAAAAAAATATTTGTCTCTCATATCCTTATAGAGAAACTAGTTGGTCATCCCTCTTGTGTGGTTTGATTTGGTATAGTATATTAGTTTGACCTTATTGACCATTATATAGTTGATCATGGTGAGGAGGATGAGAGCTGGCGGTGTACATTTCATTAAGTTTATTATCAATTATTAATAATGTGTGAGGGTAGAGTCTCAAATCTAGAGATAGATCACTATATATAGGATTGATAGATGTACTTATTCAAAATTTAAGACTAAAATAATTATTAAATTCCTCTAAAAAATTTCCATTTAAGGGGAGAAACAAGTTAACGGTGGATGACCTATGTTATGGAGTGGAAGGAGACCAATGTTTTTTGAGCTAATATTATATTGGAGTTTATGGTTGGGATTATATCAATAATGAAAAAGGATACAAAGATCTATAATTTTATCTCCCTTTAGTTTCAATCCATTAGTACTTGGTATATGTTGATTATGATTAATAACCTTTTATGATTTTCTCATGACATCTTTCTGGATAAGGAATGGCAAGCATGAAACTTAGAGGAGGTGATTTTACCCGCCCCCCAAATATTTTAGAGTCAACCATTTTTTTGTCATCATATTTAGAGGTGAAGTAGAAGGAATATTTGATATATAGAGTGAATGAGATGGTTGTATAACCCCATATAGATGGTCAGGAAGGACCATCAAGGGATAGAAAATCAGATGGAGTGTCACGGATGGTGGTCCAGTCCACGTTATGATTTCCATGGAAATGAACATAGAATTTAGAATTATGTTTCTAAAGGGATTTTTTTCCTTTTCATCTACCGAGACCTATCCTTATTTTTGATATTTCAATGTTTATTTTATAAATTACCATATACAATTATATTTTTCACAATATAACCATTATGGATTGGGAATTCATTCCCAACAGTAGTGGAAATTACCCCTGAGGCAGTTTTAGGAATTGGGCATCAGAACACATGTTGAGTAGAATCTTTAAAAAGTATCTAGTTACCAAGGATTTTTATTTGTAAGATGGTATCCCAATGATATCACTATGAATTTGGTACCCATAATAATGAATGATTGTGGAGGCCATACACTAGGAGGTGGAGGATCCAATTAAGGCCATATGCATGAAATTGAAGAACAAATGATCAAAGATCCATAGGTTGTTTGTGGTTTCCTCAGGTAATCATGAAACATGGATTATAATTTTCACGATTCTAGATCTTCACACAAGTTTTTTAAAATACCTTATTATGAGCTATGCGACTAGACAATGAGATTAATTTTTTACCCCTAGTGTTAGACATGACAGTTGTAGATCGAGAATGATTGTATTATGTTTTTTAGGGATGCATATTGATGATGCGAAAACATTAGTCATTTGGATATATCATTTTTTTTGTTATGGCCATTCAATTTATTTTTCATCATGGATTGGTTATATTTTTTTCATGCAATGGTTTTCTTTTTCCACATGTGAGATTATTTTTTTGATGTGGAAGGGAGACTAGTGGTGTTCCATAATGAGTGGGGTTTATTGAATAGAAGTAGTGGAGTAGATCCCATTACATTAATGATATATGAGTCATCAATATATTCCATGAGGGAACATGTGATGGAGACCCCCAAAGTTATTGTAGTGTTTTTGGATTTTTATATTAAAAAGGTATTGTAACGACCCTTTATTGGGATGTCAAATTTTTATTATAGTTATATTAGGTGATACCCTAACATTCATGGATAATTATCTAATAAAACACTAATATTTATGAGAGCTGAGACTCAGGATTAATGATCTAATGATGACTGGATTTATGAATCCTATTGGGTTACTGCAGGGAGCTCCAGTTTTGTTCACCAAGAATGGTAATGGAGATCTAAGGTTGTGTAAATACTAAAGAGGATTATATCAGGTTATGATATGGAATTACTACTCTCTTTTCATAATTAATCCCCTTTTATACTAGTTTAGAGTTTATATATACATTTCAATGATCAATTCATTGTCAAGATATCATCAACTGAGGTATAAGGAGGTAGATATCCCAAAGAGTACCTTATTGTGACAATTTGGGCACTTAGATTTAGTATTCATATTGTTAAGTGTCATGAATTCACCAGCTATGTTTATATGAATCAAGAAAACTATATTTGATGAGTTCCAGAACAAGTATATAGTCATTTTCGTTGAATACATCCTTATATACTCAATATTTTAGGGGGGTCATACCAAGAACCCGAGGATACATTTGAAGACTCTTTAATGCTACCTGTAATGTGGGAAATTTTAAAATGGAATGTTCTGGACATAAATGATTCATTTCCTTTGATATGTGGTTTCCCAACATGGGGTAGTGGTGAATCCAAAAAAAAGGTTGTGGTGGTTGTTTATTATTCATCAACTATGAATGTGTGAGTGGTCCATATCATTCGTATCCTCATTAGGTTTTATCAATGAATAATATATAATTGCACAGGGATTTTAGAAATGTTCCTTAGTATGAATTGGAAGTATCATAATATCATTTGGTAAGATTACTTCCAAGAAACCATCAACTACTCAATGGAGTATTTGGTTAGTGAAATAGTTGTTTAGTTAATTAAGTATGGTGTGACATTTGAGGTGTTTTGTGGTGCATAATTCTGGGTTTTAAGGTGTGAGACAATGACATAGTGAATATTGTTCTTATAAAGACCCAGACATGACATAAATCGATATTTCATCATTTTAGATGAATATTCAGAACATTAATAAAATACATTTCTGAGGACCATAATAAGATAGTGTCTTTGGAAACATGTAAAAAAAATTATATATCTGTATGGATGGTCTTCCTCTTCTCCGATAAAGTTATCCACCTTTATTAGTTCTAAATAAAACCTATCTTAATAACTATGGGTATGGAAACATAAGAAAGGGGTGAGCTCAGATGCCCAATAAAGGTAAAAATTAAAATGAGAATGAACCAAAGGAAAAAAATAGAATGGAACTTGAGAATAACAATTGAAGATCATACCCTGAAACTAGAGATCATGTTAAATATTGGAAGTTAATAAGACCTAAATCATAATTTAATAACAAAATTAATACATAAAAGCATAACATTAGAATAAAACATGGAATTATGAATAACACAAGAGCATATAATATGATCTAAATGAAATCCATGGAATCACAGCAAAAACCATCCTGGTTGTATGGGTTCACTCTCCATTACATCTTGGTAGTCATAGTTCACTCTCATGCCCAACATATTAGCATTATTTCTATCCTCATACCATTTTGGTAGTAATCGTTCACCTAAATGCCATCCTAGTAGCCTATGTTCACTCCTAGTACCATATTAGTAGTCACGGTTCTCTCCCATTGCCATATTAGTAGTCAAGGATTACTCCCAAGGAAATCATAGTCTATATCATGATATATAAATCATTATTGAATACATGGGAGGTAGAAATAGGTCCTACCTATCTCTCAGTGAAATCATACAAACATGTTCTATAAAATCAAAAAAAATAATGTCTTATCCCATGCAATTAAATGGGTATGATTAACATGTAAACATATCATACCAAATAGAAAAGATATAGTTTTAATAATTTTTTCATAAATATCATAACTCAAGAAATTGAAACAGATTTCATAAACATATAACTTATGAAATAGGAACGAATTTCATAAACACCATGACATTTAGAACAAACCATTAATAGATAGGATATAAATAGAAATTAAATATCATTTTTTAAATGGGAATGAGTAATATCAAAATATGTAATCATAAAAGGAAAATAAATTTGAAATATCAATCAAAAATATTTATTTAGAAAAATATCATTTTTTTGTTGAAAAAGGATTTATAATACATCAACCAGTTTGATAATCATTTTCATGGAAAATATCATTATTAATTATAAAGAAGACATGAAATAATTTTGAAACATTTTCCATTGAAAACATATAAAATATTCTTGAAAACATTTTAAAACAATTTTTTTGGAAAAAAATGAAAACATTAAAGAAATCATGAAAACGTTTTGAAAATCTTGTTTATTAAAAACTTTAAAAAATATTGGAAGTATTTTAGAAACCACATTTATTGAAAACATAAAAAATTATATTTAAAATGTTTTAAAACCCATTTTTCTTGATGAAATATAAAATAATATTTATAATTATTTGGAATCCTTTTTTAAATACTTTTAAAAAATATAAAAAAATATATATATATATTTTTTGAATTATTTTTAAAACATAAACAAAATTGAAATAAAATTTATCTAAAACTCACTTTAAAAATAATTAATATCCATAATATTAAGAGAAAATTATCAACCAAAAAGAATAAATTATTACTCTCATAAAATATGCTACATGGTAATGATGATAGGTAAATCCATGCATTTCGTAGGTGGTGAAAGGAACACTACTTTTACATGGTGAAAAGGTTGGAACATGATGCACTTAGAATGTAATAATATGATTATTTTGTAAAAACTAATAAAATAAAAAATCGTAAACATGTATCATACAAATCATAAGATATGAGTATAAAATTATTGGATACCCATTTAAGAAAAAATAGTTTTCAATGAACAAAGATCTCCAACCAATAGAGGGTACTATCGAGCTTTTTGAAAAACACTTTATTAAATATAATATGTTCCAATGAATGGAAAAATGGTTCCAATATATGAATATATTTTGAATATCATTAGAATATAAAATTTCTTGAATTTTTATAATATATGGAACATGAGATTTTATCAAATTAAGCCTAAATAAAAATAATCTCGAATGACACTGAGATTGTCTCAATAAACTATTATAAGTTGGTAACATCAGATCATACACTCCATGTATTAATATAAAATTATATGGGGCTTAAATAATCATTAAAATATTTATATTAATGATATAAAATGTAAAATGGAGTTATATGCACCTAAAAAATGTTTTTTTTGTATAAAAAAACCTAAGTCTCAGAGAATGAAAATTGAGACAAAATATATTCATATATATATTATAATATATATAATAAAATTGTATGAAATGGAATACACCATTCATGGAGACAATAAGTCATACGTACACATGAATGTTGTTTCGTTTTTTATTATCTCTTTTAAAGAATGTATGTAAATGACATGTGTATATATATGTATGTATATTTATATAAATATTAGAGAATATTCATTATGTCATATATAATATATATATTTACTAAAACCATTTTTAATAAAATCAATTTAGTGTATGAATGAATCATATTGCTTTCAGGGGTGGTAGTCCACACTTCCAAAAATGAAATTATCATATTAACATCAAATGAAAAGTAAAAAGGTATTAATTGTAAAAATTAATAAACAATATCCATCAAAAAATAAATATTATATGGAAAAAAAATTATATATAGAGTATCTATAATAATTTCCACTATGATTGGTCGAAATGGAAAAATGAACAATCATCATTTCGTGAGATAGTAGTTCACCAAACAAAGAAAATGTATGTTTGGTTTCCATTAGATAGAGGTGTATGTAATTTTAGGTCGAACACATAGCATATCAAAAAATTAATATTGATGATACATTTTTTATAGAAAATAATGAAGTTAATAGAGTGAATGAGTAGTGAAGGAAAATAATGGAACATTGCTTGAGAAAAGATGTTACCGCTTAATTCTCTGTATGCTTTTGGATTTTTCTAGAAGGCCTCCTTGATTTTCTTTATTCCCAATATAATTCATCTCGGAGTAAGATAGGGATGTGGCAAGTTCATTTGGGTTGTGTTTTATCGAGGAAAGGGGCTTGATAGGTGTGTGTATGTGGGTTCATTTGGTGACCATTTATAGGGAAGGGGAAAGAGACAATTGGTATTTTGGCAAAAAATTAGGTGTACACATGTTTTTACCTAAAAATGTCATAAAAAAATAAATCTCAAGACATTAAGTTTCATAGATGAATATTTTTCAGAAAATGGTGTTTGGAAATGATTCAAGGTCGTTTTTTGTCTTATATTAATGGTTTTGTACTTTATTAACATTATTTTTCACTTAACCAGTGTAATTAATTTTAATCACATTCACTAATCCTTTTGGTCAGAAACAATGTTAACCTTAATAGAAATTATAAATAATTATGATTCCAAATATCAAATCTATTTTTCAAAATTATAATCACATAAGTGGTATAAATAAATTATAAGTTAATCTTGTCGATGAGATGACACTGGGTGTTTTTAATGTAAAAATATCCTACTGTTTCCTTTATTTCTATATCCTTTTTCATTGTGAAATTTTTTATAATGAACAAAATTGAATTAATTGATAAAAAATTTATTGAAATGAAGTATTAAAAAATTAAAAATTTTATTGAACCTTATAAATAAAATATATGAAAAAGATGTTTGGAAATAAAATCCATCATTTGTAACTATTCATTAAAAGATAAAACCATACATAAAAATACCAAATATTTATCCTAATGGAATTTTTATTTTTCTATTCAAAAAAAAATACTAATTTTAAAATTTTGTATATAACTATTTTGAACATTTTATAGAAAATGGTGTCTTCATTAATTGTTGTAAAAATGCCATAATTTAAAAATAGGTTTATTGTTCATAAAATTGTGTTTGTTCTTATCTTATGCATATCGAATCAATTGTAAAAATATAAAAAATATTTCATCAAATATATAACTTTTTTATTACATTAATATAAATTACTAATTGGAATTAATTTAATTTACTTGGTTAATATTTCTTTGGGAAAATAATAGAATTTTTCTTTATATTCAATAATTTTTCATATATATTTTTAATAAATTGGTAACCTATGAATTCATTGAATATTTGGTTAAAAAAATATTATATTAATTTTTTTACTACTATTAATATCTATCCACTTAATGAAAATGTTATATTTGATTATAATAATATGTTTAATAAAATTTTATAGTTAGGAAACACCTTGTCTTGTGTGTTATAAAATTCATATAGGAAGGTCAATCTTGCATGAAATATATGCTAACCATGTTGTTTCTTGTAAATTACAACACATTAGTTTAGCATCTAACATATTTCATGATGCTTACATGTGAAAGCAATGTTTGACATAGTGAAAAAATATTTACAGTGTTTTGAGAATTGAAAAATATAAAAAGAATAAATTAATTTGAAAAAATATTTCACAAAATATTGGGGTGTTACATTCTACACCCCATAAAATTAATTCCACCCATGAAATTCCTCAGGGTTATCATATGCTTAATACATTAATGTTTCATTCATAGGATCCCACATTGTATAAATGTATACTAAAACTTCACTTAATAGGGGAAATATGGAATCATCACAGCTACCCAAAGTAACATAAAACAAGGTTTCATCATAGGAGAACCTAGGTTGGGATTGAAGATTGAACATGGATAAAAAGCGTAAATATTTATATGTAGTGATTATTTTCTCAAATAAAAAACAATTGTCTCATCATTTAAATGTTGATGGCCTCAATGTAATAAATATATGATGATTTCAAAATCTATATTTTCATCAAAATTTATGGTATTACAATAATATTCATGTTTTTTCACTTTAATAATGTTGAGTAATTATAGATATATTTATATAAAAAACATCATTATATTTTGGATATTTTATCAATTTATAATGCATCCATTATCTCAAGGAATGAATTTCCAAAATTAACATTGATGCATAAAGAAATAAAATACACTTTTAACAGATCTTATGGCCTATAATAGAATGTAACATCTTACTATTTGTCACTTAAAAACAATCTTCTTGAATCTTAAAACATATAAATTAAAAGTAATGATTCAACATTAATATTTATTCCTAAAAAAAATTATACATTAATCATGACATCATGTAGGCTAGTGGTATGTGTGAAACCCTTATCATACTTCGGTTATGGGTTCAAGACCCATATGCTTGCTAGACATGAATTTTTGTCAACCAACAGAGATGAGGTTATTTTTAAAAATAATTATAAAATAATTTACAAAATATATAAGATGAAAATCCTTTAAAAAAAATTTAATCACCAAATTACCTTTTAACAAATATTTTTTAATACAATCTTAGTGCCCAAATAATTCATCTGAAGTTTAACTTAAACATTTATGAACAGTTAACCATATAAAACTTTTCAAAGGTTAATTTCAAAAACATTAGAAACATAGTCAAAAATCATCTTAAAATTGATTCCCCTTTATAATGAAATGTGTCTTTTGATTGTCACATTGCAAAAATGTGAATACCCTCATAATATATTCTCTCTAAACATGGTAATAACATTAATTACCATAAAACCTTTTGTAAATCCTGTAGAATTACTTTTTTCTATTATTATTAGATATATTATTTAAATAATAATAGTCGTAAACATCTTCCATGATGACATAAAATATGTTTTTAAATAACTACTTCCATTGAAATTCATGCCTTCAAATTTACATATTCATATCCATGATACCATTATCCAAATATCATTATCTAGAATTCAATATACTAATTAAGGGTTAACTTCTCTTAATAAAAATATCACCTTTCCATGAAATAACTTTTCTATATCATCATCACCATTCAACATGTCCTTTTAAATCCTTAATAAATGCATATACTAAAAACATTTAACCTTTAATGAAGACATAGAGAGGCCAATTCTCTAATACATTTCGATAACCAAAGTATTCATTTTTTTATTATAGTCAATTTATTTTTGACTTTATTTTCCACATTAAAAACCTATTCTTATTACCCTATAATATTAAAATAGTCTATTATTTCAACATTATTGACATAAAAGAAAACTTCATTTTCATTCCTCTGTGGTCTCCATTACCTGAACTATTTATTTATCTCCCTTGGTGAGTCTAAGAGTTGGTCAAGGTACACATTTTCAATCATGTTCCATGAAAACTAATTAGGAATGATCACACCATCTCTCACCCTAGTGATCACACCACTTAACATCTCATTACAAAATTATCCATGACAATCAAAATTAATCTAGTTCATTTCGATTCCCACCATTGACTAAAACCAAAATCATAGTGTGAGCATAACTTATTATAGAAGAAAACGACATAGTCATGAAAATAATAACTTATTGGATCTATGAATTATGAAAACTTCATTAATCTGTGACACCCTATGTTCATCATTAGTTATTAATATTTTACTTATAATTAAACACTTTATAATGGTTTATGAAGAGTTTTTTGAATTCACAAAGCATGTCCAATGAGAGTCTCAAACAAGGTGTGTAGTAATGCCCATTTTCGTGTAGAACATAACCATGAGTCTGGATCAGAACATCATTTCAGAGATACTACCCCTAGGTAAATATCATCCAAATCAACATCTTTTTGTAGAATCTAGAAATGGATGTATTTCATGCCAACCACTCACTCTATATTGAACCATTATTATTGAACACTTTCTTATATATTAAATCATCCTTATTCTAATCTTAGAAAAATAGCTAGTCGTATCCTTAGAAATATACTTTTGGATCTCACTTAATATTTCTCATCCTAGTTTACAATGGTTGAACAAAAATTTTCTTTTGATACCAATAATAATACCCTATCCTGACATACATGGATATTACATCATTTTAGATGAAAATTCTATATAAAACTAAAATACATGTCTGAGAACCATAATAGTTTAGTGTCTTTGGAATGTTGGAAAAAAAATTCTACCCTAGTGCAAGATATTCATAATATCTCATAATGATATACACCATTAGTACTTCTACCTAAAATCCGACATCATAAAGTGGGGAAAGGAAATATAAGAAAGGGGTGATCTCAGAAGCTCAGTAAGGGTAAATAAATGAAATTTGAAAGCATAAAATGAAAAAAGGGTATGGAACTTGATAATAGAATTTAAAGATCATACCACGTATACAAAAGATCATAATATAGATTGGTAGTTCCTAATACATGAATCATAATTGAATAAAGAACATAATCCATGAAAGCATAACATTGGAATAAATCATGTCATCGTGAGAAACACAAAATAATATAATATGACTTCTATAGTATCCATGGAATTGCTACCAAGACCATCTTGGTAGTATTGGTTAACTCCTCATACCATCTTGGTAGTCATGGTTCAAACCCTTATCCATCTTAGTAGCACGAGTTCACTCCACATACAATTTTGGTAGTCATGGTTTACTCCCATGTCCATCTTAGTAGCAGGTTATCACTCCTCATACAATATTGTTTGTAATGGATCCCTCCCATGGACATCTTAGTAGTCAAGGTTTACTACCAATCCCATCTTAATCAATCTCATGAAGAATAAAACATTTACTAATGCATTGTAGGGAGATATAGGTCCAACCCATCTCATGTTGAAATCATACATACATGTGAAACAAAATAATAAAAAATAAATTATAAACCAATGAAATTAAATGTGTATCATTTACAAGTAAACCTATTATAACCAATGGAAATGATACATGTTTCATAATCACTTCATAAAAATCATAAATCATGAAAGTGAAATGAATTTCATAAATATATTACCAATGAAAAAGAAACAGATTTCATAAAGACCATGTTATGAAGAAAAGCCGATTCATATAAAGGATATTAGTGGAACATTTAGATAATTTACTATAAAATAATTTGTAAAATAAATAAACTTCATCTTAAATTGAATTGATTCGGAAATATCATTCAAAAACATTTCTTGTGGAAAATATCATTTTTTCATCAAAAAATGATTTTTAATAAAATAAAACCATTTAATAATAATTTTCTCAAAAAATAGCATTAAAATTATAAATAATACATGAAATAATTTGAAAACAATTTTCCCCAAAATCTAATTAAAAATATTGAATTTTTTTTAAAAAAAATTCTTTGAAAACACTTTGAAACCCTATATAGAAATCTTGAAAATATTTTGAAAATCATTTTTCATGAAATCTTATTAAAGAATCTTGAAATTATTTTATAAACCACTTTTCTTTAAAACACATAAATGAATATTGAAAAAAAAGTAGAAACTATTTTTCCTGAAAAAATATAAAATACACTTGAAATCATTTTGGAAACCATTATTTTAAAATTTATTGAATAAATATAAATTAATCTTGAGAACTATTTGAATATTTTAAAAATCATAATTTTATTTTGAATGATTCTTCTACAAAAACCATTTAAAATTTATGAATATCAATAATATTAGGAGAACCTTTATTAAAAAAAATTAACTTTTTAATCTTGTAAAAGATTTTTCATGGGAATGATGGTGGGTAAATCCTTACACGTCGTATGAGGTGAAGAGAACATCTCATGTGCAGAGTGTAATGGTTAACAAAATGACTCGCTCAAAAGGTTGTAAAAATGTTATTTTTTAAAAAATGGTAAAGGGATAGAGGTTAAAAAGTTATTATAATTTTCATAAGATATTATTATAATATTATTAAAAAACCTTTTTATAAAACAAGGTTTTTAATGAACAATGATTCTTGTTTGAAGATAGGGTAAAGTCGGGCTTCCATAAAAACAAATTCTTAAATATCATATGTACCAGACCATTAATAAATAGTACCAATACATTGATATATTATGAATAACTTGAGGAGATAAAATTTAATTAATTTTTGTGTGATATGGGACATGCGAATTCATCAAATGAAACATAAATTTAAACAATCTCAAAAATAAGAGATTATCAAAATAACCTCTTATAATTTTTTACTTGGGATCATACTCTACATGTAACAAAATAAAATTTAATTAATCTAAAAATTTCATTAAAAGAAGTATATTCATTATAGAACCTGTAAAATGGAAGTATATACACCACAAACATGAGATTAGGTGCATAGCTAAACAAGATTATCAACAACGGAAAATTAATACCAAATATTGTTTCTAGTTTGGTAACTTTTGAAATATAAACCCCTTGAATGGATGACCTTAAAATGGATATGTGAATACCCATAAATGTATTTATAATATACAATTTATATAACCATGTTTAGTATATACACCCCAAAATTGGAATGAGTGGTGAACATAGCATGTATCTAATGAAAATAACAATTGAGATGGAATCCCCTTACCATGTCTCTAGACTCTCTTTGTACTGATATAAGTTTTTTGTATAATAAATATATGTTTATTATACATATTTTACAGAAAATATTTCTTATAAATAATAAAATATTTGTTTTTATTATGATCTTATATTACCATATTGTCAACAATCTTTTGTTAATGTTTCACTTCAGGTAATATTCGATTTATTCTTTGCATGTGTCTTAATTTTTTATATCGTTGGTCGTTATACATATATCTTGGTTAAACAATTTATATAATTATATAAATATAATTTCTATACATAATATGTAAAGTATAATAATTAATAGAATAATAATGTGTAGAATTTAATATACCGTTCATAGAGACGTTGAGCCGTACATATGCATGAACACTATTTCATTTTTTATTGTCGTATTGAAAGAAAATATTTAAATTTCATGTGTATATATATGAGTATATATTTATAATAATTATATTATATTTATGATATCATATATACAGTATATATTCACTCAAATCATCCTTAATACAATCCATGTAGTGTATGAACAAATTATATCACTTTGAAGCGGTTGTAGTCAATACTTCCTCAAATGAAATTATCTTATTAACAATAAATAAAACGTAAAAAAGGTATGAGTTGAAAAAATGAATAAATTATATCGAAGAAATAATAAATATGATATATAACATATATATACTCATATTCGCTCATAATTGTTCCCATGATTATATGTAATAATAAAATTAACAATCATCATTTCGTGAGGCAGTAGTTAACCATACACATAAACTATATGTTCGATATCCATTAGATGGGGGTGTGTGTATGTTTAGGTAAAAATATTTTCTAAAATACATAATAATATATTGACTACACATTTTTTTAATAAAACAATGGAATAAAGATAATGGGGGTCTGGGAAGAAAAATAATAGAAATGGGAATGAGATAAGCCGTTACCTTATAATTGGGTATCCCCTTTTATTTTGTGCCAAAAGGCTTCATTAAGTTTTCTTTTTTCTGATTTTAGGAATACTATTAGTAATTGATGGATTATGTAATATTATTCAAGAATTTTTATGGTGTGTCTAGGGGTTTTAAGGGTTTGTGGAAGTGTGTAGTGGTGGTGGCCTTTTATATGGAAGGGAAAGGAAACACTTAATATGTTTGAAAAAAAAGATAGGTGTACCAACATATTTACCTAAAAAATCCATAAAAACCACCAAAGATAATAATTGAAGATTAATTTTTGAATAATTTCTATGATATTGATTTTTTACATGTTTACAGTTCTTTTCGGTCTTTTATTTAATGTTTATTACTTTATTAATATTATTTTTCTCTTAGTTGAGGTAATTAATTTCAATCAAATTCTGTAATATTTTTGGTCAAAAACATTTTATAACTTATTAAACAGTACACATTATTCTGATTACAAATATGGAATACATTTGTACGAATTATAGTCATAGAAGTGTTAGAAATTACATTTAAATTATTTTCACTAACGGGATGGCACTGTGGGTTTTTAACATAAAAACATCCAATGATTCCTAATTTTTAAAATACAATATCAATATGAAATTGTATATAATGACATACATTGGACTAATTGATAACAATATTATCAAACTATACTATTAAATAAATTAAAAAATAATTAATCTTTATAAATAAATTATATGATAATGCAGTTTTGATTTAGAATCAAGTATTTTTACCTATTAATTAAAAGTTATTACCCTACATAAGAATACCAAAAAATTAATCTTAACCTAATTTTTATGATTCACATACAAATAATATTTATTTTTACATATTAAATCAAAAAAATATGTAGTAAATGTATTTAAAATGGGTTATCCATTAAAGTTGGTAACAATTCCTTAATAATACAATATGTTTTATGCATAAAATTGGGTTTGTTATTATATTCTGTCTAAAAAATATATTGGATGAATATAAAAAATATTTTATTGAATATATAACATTCCTACTAAATAAATATCACGTAATAGTTTCATTTAATTTAATTTACAGGGTTGATATTGTTTTTTTACTATAATAATATATTCATTTATATTAAATTATTTTTCATATTCATCAATAATTATTTGGTAACATATGAATTATTATTATATTTTGGGAAACCACATTTTTAATAAGCCATATAATTGTATTCATAACCATAAAATTGACAACTAGGTTATATACCATTATAATAATATTTTTAATAATATATTATTGTTCGTTAACACCGAGTCTTGTGTGTTTCACAAGCCATATTCGATTGTAAATCTAGCGTGAAAAGTATGTTATACTTACTATTCCATGTATTATACAGCAATTCGGTGTTTTATGTAACATAATCCAGCCCGATGTCATATAAATATAATGTTTCAATTAGTGAAAACCTATTTTTATTCATTCATCAAATGAAAATTATAAAATAATTATATTATTTTAAAAAATATATTTCACAAAATCTCATGGTGTTACAGATCTTCTTTAGGTTATAATTGTTTTCTCCCATGCGAATTCCTATGCCACCCATGATATAGGGTTAGAAACAATGGTATTTTATTTGATGTTGTGGTGAAATTAACTCATCGATTATAATTTTATGGTCTATACAAATTATAAAATCCTGGGATATGTTATCTACTACAATGTCCTAAATCTATGATAGTATGTGTGGATGGAGTTTATCTTAGACTATAATTTAATGAAATCATAATTAACATGAAAGGAAAATACTATAGATGTCTAGATGAGAATAATGTCTGAAAGATCTATCATAGAATATCTCGATTATTGAAGGGAAGTTACAGATTTAACATCTTTGGATATTAGAGATGACATGGTTGATGGATAATTATACTTATTCCAAATATGTATAGAGTCCACCTTGTTACGGAATCTAGAGTCTTAGTGGGGAGATTAAGAGGAAGAGGTGATGTGTGACAATATGTTGATGTTGATTACTATATGGGATGGTCGTATAATGTGCAATAGTGAGGTATATTATAGAGAATTATGCTCATACCAATGGTGATATGTGAGGAAGTACTACATATGTCCCCCAAAAATTTCTATTACATAGAGTTTCTTTTTAATATTTTAATGGTTGATCAAAATTATGTGGTCAGTTTTAGTTTATTTGGTATGATATCTAGTTTTTATGTAGGTAAAAGAAAGACATCATGTCTCCAATGTGTTCTTACATCTCTTTTATATACTTCAATAGTGTCAGAGGAAGTCACAATGGTTTTTGTAACAGTTTCATCCTAGTATCACAGTTGATATTATGTTATCTTGGTGATTTTAGACCGACTAAAAAATAATATAACTTTATGATGATATGTGAATCATGTTACGTGGATGTGTTATTGTGATGGTATATGGGTTATGTGGTGATGCATCATAGCTCAAAAATGAAAAATCAATAGAAACTATAACCCTTGTTTTACATCATGAGTATAGAGGGGGTTCAATCACAACATTCTATCTCATTTACAAAAAAAGATTTTATTCCACTCCCAGATGGATTGTAAGATGAAGTCGAACATCCATGAGCCAAAGGATAAACAAAAACAACATGTCTTTGATTTTAGATGATCTTGGGTATGATGCCTACCTTCGGTTGAGTTTCAAATAATATCATTTATCACTCTTTTATTTGTATGAAACCCATTAAGACATTTTTTTGGTTACCATGCCGATCCCCATCGAGTGTGAGAAAAATTATAGAGGTATCATTTCTTTTTCATGATGTGCTGAAGAGAATGATATTTGAGATCAGATGGTTTATGAAATTATGAAGGTAGTAAAGTAATCTCAAAAGGCTTATTATTATTGATAGTGGATGGCTTCAGAGTTTTATGTTAGAGACTATATTTTCCAAATTTTATTCCTAAGGCATGGTCAGTGGAGGTTTGGTTGGGGAAGCAATCTTTCACTAGAGTTTTTTATACCTTAAAGGTATTAGAGCTTACTGGTGAGGTGAATTTTTATGTAAATCAACCCACAAAGATAGATATAGTTCATGATGTATTAAACATGTCCTAGATTCATCGGTACATTCATGATGATCCCCCTTTCAACAACTAGTGCGAGTTACATATTGAGGACGATGTGATGTTGATAGAACAATATATCACGATTTAGGATTTTTAATAGAAGATTCTATTGGGGCGGTGTATCCCCTTCGTTTGAGTCCTATAGAGGCACAATGGTTAGGAGGATGATAATTATGAGTGGGGGAGTCCTATATAGGCCTGATGTGTTCCCATTATCCATACTTTTTTTCCTCATGTATTGGTTGTCTTGATTGAAATATTTTGTTTCTATCTTTTTTACTTCTTGATGTTTTTTACAACATATTGATATCTTTTGAGTCATTATTTTATCTTCATTAGAGAGGTATCCCATGGGGGGACTGATTTGGGGGAATCTAGCAGTTGATACTTCATTTAATTTATTTGTTGGTTCTGTTTCCAAATGATGATGATTATTTGATTGGTGTATTATATAATATCCCAAGTACTCGTGCATTATTTCTTACTGTTTTTCTGGTAATGGGATACCAAATATGAATTTTAGAAAGGGAGGAGAGGTATAAGAATAAAATATGAAATTTTGGGTGGGGTTTTATTCCATGAATTGATAGATCACCCCATTAATTGTTTCATAGAGTGGCTTCATGGCTTATTCTAGGAGATTTTTCTAGTTCGGATTAACAGAATGAAAAAATATTATCATTATGAATATTCATGGTGGAGTTTTTGGGAGGTTCTACCTTCATATATTTCATAGTGTGAAAGTGTATATTCATTATTTTAAATACCCCCATGTCCATTTTATTAAGAGACTTATTTCTTATGGATATGATCTTTATGATTTTTATAATGTTAAACACATGAGGTTCAAAACATGAACTGGCCATTCGATCCATGGAAACGAATATTTACATGAAGTATTTAAATTATATCATTTGAATAATATTCATCGTTATTTCATTGAATATATCAAAATTCATGTTATTGTCATGTAAATTTTGGATCCCTATTAACCCTTGATTTATAACGTTCACCATTAGATTTCATAGAGTCCATGTTTGTTTATTTTGGGGAGTTCTCGCTGTCTTAATCCCTATGTTGTTCTTTGTTTTTGGAAAGCTCTCATAATCATTGTTTTTGGGAGTAGTTGGTGTGTTTTTATGTGTGTTTTAGAATATATTAATGTGTTTTAGCTTTATTCAAATATATTTTGTGTGGATTTGGCCTCATGGTGTGTTGTCTCTCTCTTTCCATTTATTAAGTGACTCAGAAAGTATATTTCAAGGTATAGGAATCGAGTTCTCTATATTTTAAAAGCATATTATATGTACTCATGCATTTTATATTTACATTATGAGTATTATTAATTCTCAAAATAAAGAAAATAGACCAAAATAATGAAATTTATCAGAATAGGGGGGACACATTTGCAGTTACTGGATTTCCTTGATATAGTTCTTTTTGTTTCTTCATAAATTCTTGTTATTTTAATTACGACCTTTAGTGATCACATGATATGATTATAACTTCTAAAGTGAGAATAATTATGGCTGGTAAATAAAAAAATTAGTTGATATTTCTTTTTTATGCTTGGACTATTGTGTGTTGCTTGGTTTCTATGTGTTATTGTGGCTGGGTGGGCTTAGTTGTGTAGTGTAAGCTTAAAATGGAGGTTACATGATAGTGGTTTGGCAGAAATTTAATAATTTTGTCATATATATTATTGGTTATAGAATAAGTATTACTAGGTGTGAATATAATGTATTATCTATATAAATATTTATTACTGCATGTTTTTTTGAACAAAATAACAGTGAAATGGAAATTGGGTTATAGCACCTAGTGTAATGGTGTTGGTTGGTTGTTCCACAATAGAGGCAGTTATTGGTTGTGCAATCTTAGTAGAGACCAATTGGTGGTTGTGGTGTTGTTTCGTATGTGACCTCATATGTGTGTTCTTGTGTGAGACTACTATATAATGGTATTATTATATGATGATTATATGCAACCCACTCGAGTCGGGTAATCTAACCTATATATAGATAACCTAGGGGTATTTTATCTAACATCCATGATGGGGACGATAAATATCACTGACTACCTATCTCACCCATCCTCAAAATAGAAGTATAGTATGGTGGTACTGATGGTGGATTATTGGATATGTAGTGTGGGACATGAATGGTAGGATGAGGATGTGAGGTTGATTTTCTATTTATTCAGGACACTCTATTGTTTTTTCCAGAATGGACTTATGTGGTTGGTTCTACGATAATTGATACACTATTGGATCCTGAATACATGATATATAGATGGTATCATCATTTTAGTATATGTAAAGGATTGGATAAAAATACGTATTATCATTAAAAAAGAGTGGAAAATACGTGAGGATATTTTTGTATGGAACCAAAAATATATATTCTTATGATATTACAACTACTCTTAGATACTTTATTTAGTGAGGGAGCTATGGTGAGGCTGGGGTGTTGGTTGACCTATGTTGGTGTTGGTGAGTTCTTATATTTTCTCACCAGTTAATTAGTATTCTCTCTCCACATTTTAATGATATATATTTTGAATAATACTAATGAGTATATATATTAATCTCACCCTATATATATTTAAACATGTGTTTCAGTTTCCAGAGATGATTTTTTGATCATGTTGTATAATACTAGCTCGGAGCATGAATTTTTGTAGGTTTTTCCACATTATTTACTTTTTTTATTGTTGTAAATTTGTATATATTAATATTTATTTGATATTAATTCATATGGGGTTCTTATTTTATGGTATTTTGTGTTATTTTTTCATGGTTATTTTATGTTATTATCTATAGATATTCATGGTAATAACTCCCATTTTAGTTTTTATATTGTCAAATCTAATCGACAACATGGGTTGTATTGGAGGTGATACTATAGGGTCACTCCATCCCTCCATTTTTTTTCATATGAAGTGTTTTAATATAGCGGGTGTAAGTATCATATAGATGATGACAACTGATATCTTCTATAGGTTGTTTAATCCCTAAACAATTCACTAGTACGAAAGTTGAAAATATATAATATTTTCATCATGGAGGACAAATATAAGGATAAAAATATAAGAAATAGTAGCTATAAAGCACAAAATTTCAAAATAATAAATGAAATTATACATTTATGTGTATTGTAATATGATTATAATTAGTGATGAGAGGACTCATATTTTGGAAGAAAATCATAGAGATACTATAGGAGTTGGGGAATCCCAATTAGATGTTATAGGAAAAATTAAATATTTTAATCATACATTGAAATAATTTATAAATCCGCATAATGAAATGTTTCAATAAATAAATGTTTAATGGAAGGATAGGATTAAATCATTTGAAACCAAGATGAATACAACTTGTTAAATGTGTTGAGAGTTGGAGGTTGAATAGAAGAATATCTATCAAAAAATTAGAACCTACTAAATAATTGAAAATAAAATTTCTTTAACTCATTAAACAGAGTGGGTATTATTTTATAGGGGGCTCCAACTAGTGGATAATAGAGTCAAAGAACATATGGATATGCCTCCCCATCATTACCATAGATTATGGTAACCCACATTCTAGTTAAATATATTTGAATTAAACCTGTATTTTCTAGTAGTGAAAGATAAAAGATAAATTTTTATAACTGTATAGGTGTAAAAATACAGTGAGATTAACTAATGTTTCAATAAATGAGTTTATTATGTCCAACAAAATTTTTCAATTAAAAGAATCATAGTTTTGTAAAAAATTAAAAAAATACTATGTGAGAAATAATTCACCTAAAATGAGAAGAACAAGTTTCATTAGGATATTCTTGAACATTAATATACTCTACTATAGAACCATTTATTATTAGAATAATATATTTGTGTTTACATGTTCAGGAAGTCATTATTTAATGGTGTCAGTGATGGAGGTCAAAGTAAACCATTTAAGACAAAATAGCCTCTATGGAAAAACAATTCTTTTCTATGAATAATAAATTATTATTATTTTAAAAATTTCTATGAGATGTGAAATATATTTTTTCGAAATTATGGTAAATGTTGAAACAATACAAATTATCACCATTCATACACCGAAGAGAATAGATAGACACCCTATATTGAGATTTAGTGGAGACATGAATTTCTTTCATTCTTGAAAGAAACATTTTTTCATAAGGTTTTTGAATCGAATCCTTCCAGTAAGATAATTAATGGAATTGAAAACCATAATTTACCCCTAAAAAAGAGATGACTCTATTGTGTTATAACTATTCACATCATTGATCATTTTAATGTGGAGATGAATCTAATGAAGGAATGGATAAATTCAAATAATAAAATATACTCCATCCAATTTAGAGATAACCAAATTGTAATTGTTATAGATAATCTTTGTGAGGAGGTTAAGTATATTCGAAACAAAATGGTTGTTACAAGGTGGTTATAATATTTTTTGGAAGGTGTAATGAGAACATGTACGAGGTTATCAGATTTATGAATTATTTTCACTGTCAAAAGGAGTTAACATGTGACATGGGGAATGAAATAGTATTTTTTATTTCTCTAAATATTTCCCCATAGATGAGGTCTATATAGAATATGAATGAAAAGAATTTTCCTAGAGAATGTTGTATATATTTATTGATTAAAAATAAAAGGTAAAGAAGATGAAACAAGATAAACAAAGTAAAGTTTCTAGGATTTTTGGTGTTAAAAATCCTCCCCCAAATAATAAGTGAGATGAGATCAGTGAGAAATATATGCTTCACAAGAAATAATAGAAATATGAAATGAAATTTTTTGTAATCGTGAAGAAGTCAAGAAATTTTAAAACATCAAATAAAATTACAACTTGGTTGTAAAATAATTATCAACCACAATGCTACAGTAGAGGAGTAGTGGAAGAACCACATTATTCCAAGATTTGTGGGGAATGTTCCTTATAAATGTGGATTGAAGCTGATCAATGAGAGGAATCAATGAAGGCTGAGTTGTTTGGGAATCTTATATTTCTAACCATGATTGGGATTATTTAATTTGGTATTCATCTCTAATTAGTACTAGGTTTTCAATTGGAACAATATCTACTAGGATTGTATTTTTTGATGAAATTTTCCATTGTGATTTAGTAAAAAAATAGTATCATAATGAAGATAATGTGATATATTCATTGATTATAAAAAAAATTCATGTATCAAAATCTATAATCTAGTCATATGTAACATATTCTAATGTTTTGAAATGAAAATTGATATCATATCTCTATATAAGTTGTTTGTAATAAAAATTTTATGACTGAGTAATTGAATAAATATGGGGATGAAAAATGACATTCACCTGAACAATAATGATGTTTTTTTGTATATTAGTGAAATTTTATAATTTTAAATTTTTTACAACCCTAGATAAATGAAATTTAGAGTTCATACCACATTTGGAAATGTGGATGGACATCAATGATGCTTTTATAGAATCACTCAAATTTTATATAGAGGGTTAAATCACATATACTTATAGCTTACTTATATGAAGATTATTGATACGTAAAAAGTGGAGGTATTATTATCTCAAAATAAATGAACAAGTTATCAAAATAATCTAGAAGAACTTGGAAATAAGAAAAAACTTATGGGAGAAGTAGGTTCTTAAATTCAGGTGAGTAAGGGGGTGATTAATTTTCCTCATAATACCATCCTTTGTTTCAACGCTATGAACAAAGGGGGTAAATTTCCTTCCATTTTTTATTTTCATGAAGGGTGTAAATTTTTTTTTTATTTTAATGGAATCATGACATGAATTTTTGTGTCTTTATATGATTCATGTATTGAAAACTAATATAAATGGGGAGACTAAGGTGCTCATAAGTGGGGGTTATCATTTTATAATGGTATTTTGCAATAATGAATCATGACAATACATGACCATGGAGTTGGTGTTCATTTAATTATATTAATCTAAACCAAATGTTATTGAAGTTGTTTCTTAGGTGGGTTGGGTAATTTGAATGTTTCAAGGTCTCTATAGAAATATAAAAGAACATTACTGGTAATCAATGAATGTGTGATGGTAATGATTCTTTACAATTATATGGATAATGTATATGATCATCATAAAAAATATAAGTGATTTTTGACTAACAATTATATCTAGAAAAAAATGAGAAGTTGTCATCTAGAGTGATAAACATGAAGAAGATAGTTTTTCTATGGTAATAGCTAGTAATGGTAGCGACCTTAAAGTCCCATGATACTAAAGGAACCATCCATGGAAATTTGGATTAAGATTTCATATATATTGGTTAGTAGATATTTGGTTTCTAATATTTTAATCGTAAAGAAAATTTCAGTTGTATATAGAATTAGTGAAGTACATTAAAATTTTTGATGAAGCAACTTGATGTGAAGTGGAATTCATCCAAAGAACAAGTGTTAAATGGTACTAAAATTAGAATGAAAAAACCCTGGATTATTTTTTGAAAATAATTAATAATAATACATTAATTCAATTAAAGTAGTCACAATGAATTTATTTTATAAATATTATTTTTGATGTTTTTGTCAAATTTCAGGATATTTATTGATGTTTTACTATAACTTAAATTATTATATATTACTAAAAATAATTTTATATGTCTTTCCAACATTTAGTTTTACAATAGTAGTTAAAGTGATTAAAATATTAAATGTATTGCAGATTTGGTGTGTGTTCCCTTAAATTAAATTAATTCAACCAAACATAAGCCTTTACCATAATTCTTCATTGTGAGAATTTTGTGTAAGACTTCAGCTATTCCAATGACGAGTTTTACATCCAACAGTGCGACATTGGATGACTATAATTCTTCATCTTATGACTTTAGATGTAGTTTTATATAACATCTATAGTCTTAAAAAAATAAAAAAAAATATGGAAAGAAATTATGATTTTAGGTTGTCTAATGGCTTAAAAATGGATTTCCTATGAATTCCTACTACAATATATGACTTCAAAACTATGTAAAAAATTGAATGTGCCTCATTTTGAAAATATTTTTTTTCATATTTAATAGTTAATGAAGGTAATTTGAATGTATTTTCAATGAACTTTTATTTATATACATTATCATCACAAACACATGGACTAATGTGTTATCATATAATTTAATTTGAGAGAAGCTAATATTCAACTATCGTTATGGATGATCAATGTAACAAGAGAGATGAAGATGTGAATGTATTTAATGCTAACAGAGAATATCATTGGGTTACATAAAGGTAAATTTAACATATAATAGGATACATGAAGGTATAATAGACCTATGAATATATAAATTTAGGTGATTTAATGGTTAGTGGGTATGGTTTCACCTGTGTAAATGTAATATCAGACCAATGTAGGGGTTATGGTTTTTTATAATTTGAGATTAAAAAATTTTAAAATTTAGAAGAGGTGAATAAATATCTATATTCATATGATGACGTCAAATATTTAAAATATCATATTGAATAATTTTTTCCATGATGATTGAATATGAGTCTATGATGACGTTTTTTACTAAATGAAAGTACAGATGATCCAGAATAATATACATGTCTCATTGAATCCATTAAGTTGTATGGGATAAATATTATATTTTTTCGAAGTTGTGTAGTTCTTCAGACAATAAAAAATATATAATAATAATTATATGTGATGAATATTTTAGGAATTTGTATTGATAAGAAGATAAGGAAGATGATCTCAAGTATTTTTAAGGAAAAATTATTTAGAATATTGTATAGAATTTACATACATGAGAAAATAGATAGGAATGAATATGAGGGGAACTCCTGGTATATAACCGTAGTCAACAGATGCCATACAATGAGAATATTGATATTTTGTGAATTCTCATATATTGAAAAGGTAAAAAAATGATAGGATCATGTGGACCTAAATATTTTATGGGACATTATATATTTCATATAAAGAAAATATTACATCTTGTTAAACTATATGTAAAATAAATAGAATGAGAGAGATGAGTAGTTCCATAACTATATAATTTGAGGGGTTGTATATTTTGATGTGTTTAATATTGAAGAGAACCCTTGAGGTATATGAATAATGATATCAATTATATACTGGAGATTATGATCATTTTTTTATTGAAGCTAAAGGAAGAAGGCGCCAAAGATTATCATCCATCGATCAGACTTGAAATAAGAAGTCCATAAGAAGAAGAAAATTATGCTAGGAGACTGATATTATAATGACTTGTTATTTTTTTAATTTTTTATATATTTGAGTATGTGTAAACACATAAATTATAAGATAACAAGATCTTATCGATTGAGTGAGACAACATGATAAAAAAAATTCTTGAAGTCTGTGAAGTGAGATGTAAGCAGTGACTATGATACAAATCATGCAAAAGGACTAGATTCCATTCTATGAATCTACTATTGATTTAAAATACATTCAAATTATTGATTAAGATAAAACATTTGTGAAAATGATGATTGAATTATCAATAGAATATTAAATGATGAATTTAATATAAATTGAGTGAATACATAAAACTCATGCAACTAAAGTAATGATGTGAAATAATAGTGTTACTCAATGACCATAATTTGAAGCTATGTTGGTAGTATTATACGGAGATATAAGAATTTTGGGTGTGATAATATTTTTTCATTGTGGGGAAAGAATTAACCATAATATTAAACATTTGATCACAGTGGAAGTTCCTATATTGTAGAGAATAAAAAATGAAGGAAATGAGTAGTTTATTCAGATAAAACCATGTAAATATTTGTTAACATATTTATTTCAATCACATTTAATATATGTAGTATAATTTCTTGGTAAAATTTAAAATGAATTCAATGTAACTAACCAATAATAGAGACTAAATTATAAAGATGTTACGAGATTAAATGAGTATTTAGAATTTGGTAAATATTAAGTAATAACTTATTCAAACCTCTAATAGTTTTATTAATATATCCTAAGGGGAACATAAATATGTATTAGTAAAGAATAAAATTATCTGTTATATTGGTTCTCAAAATTATCCTAAGGAAAAATTGTTAAGGAAATAGTTCTATGAATTGTAATGATAATGAGCCTAAAATCATCTATGTAGAAAATAGAAGTTATTAACATCATATTATATTATAAATTGAGGTAAAACTTTTTGGATACAATTTTAATGAATTAACCATTATAAATCTTATTCATAAAGTCTCTCCATTATCCAAAAAACAATCTTTATATATTTTAATCACTAAAGGAGTTAATTAGAAATATGTTATAAAATTGTAACAAATAGATGTGTTAGGAAATACCCATAGATCTAATATGTTTTGGAATTCCCTAAAAGTGAAGCGGAATTATGGAATTTATTATGCTCTATCATATGAGATATGTATAGATGCATTATTATCAATGTTTGACAATAGGTTATTCCTTAATGATGTATATCATGTAGTATTATAAGATCTTATAAAAGGTTATTTTTAATGTTATACGGATTTACTATTGATATATGAAATATTATCACATTTTATAAATTAGTTTTTCATGATAGATGAATTTCAAAGTAAATCACATGGAGTGTCATACACTTTTCATTGTTATTCTAGTTGTGCATGTATTATATTAGGATTTCCATATACACAATTATGGAAATATAAATATCATGAGAACCTTCATTCATTTATTCTTTCCTTATACAATCCATGATTCCAAGATAGTTAGAATATTGTTTGGAATGTTTTTTTATCATTTTATCATTTGAGTAATAACCGAGATGATATTTTCTATCACACATGATGAGAATGAAATTTGGTCCCTTGATTAGGATATATGGAATTTGTGTTAAAAACATAAATATACAAGAAATGTTTTTTTTTTATTTTCTATTAGTTGAGGTTCATGTGATGTGATCATCCATTATGGTGAATGACTTATGATTCTTTCACCGACCTAATTAATTTACACATGAAGAATTGAAATTAACAGAGTTACTCGAATGAAATTTAATATTCTATGTCATGTAGCCAGTAAATGTCTTGAAAAAAGGGCTCATAATAAAATGAATGATTTTACAAGGAAAAACAGGTGCATGAATGTATAAATATATTTATGTTTGATAGTGATCATGAAATATGTCTTAATATATTAAGTATCAGTGATTATTTTAAATAGACCACTCTTCCATTATATCTATAAATTTGAAAATTCGTATTTATATTCAATTTTATAATGTATTATGGGGTTATAATTTTCGGTTTTCTAAATAACGATTGAGTTTTATGAAACATAGAGAGATTCTATAAAAGCATTAAAGAGTTTATTCGAAATTAAAGTTTTATTGATATTCACATGTTAAGGAATATAATGGGATATACATTGAGTTTAATGATAGATTTTAAATTTTTTATGGTTAATATTTGAATGTTTTATTGGATATGGTTTTGTATGTTAATGTATATGATAAAATATAATGTAAAATAATACAAAATCTATGTCGATTTAGTTTTATTGGGAGAATGATGGAGATATACCCTATATATTATATAATGTATAAGATGATTTTAGCTATATTATATTATACAATATGGGTAAATTTTAATTATGAAATATAATTTGTAAATTTAATTAAATACAAAAATGTCTATATAATTTAATAGGATATAGAGATATTATATTAGAGATTCTTAAGAAAATTAATTGTGTATAACATGGGCTATCATATGGAATTTTTTTAAAGTAGTCATATGTTATGATTATTATAACACTTTAGGATTAAGTATTGAAAATACATAATTACGAGATAATGTTTTCATATAGAAAGAACACGAGAAGGGAATGGCCCCGTAAGGGGCATCGACCACGGGAGCTCCCCTCGGATTAGGGTTTCCATGCGCCATCCTTCTCCCTTCATTCCTCCTCCCTATTCTCTTTATCTCGACGGTGTGTGCTCTCGGTGCTCTTATCGGCTTCCACATCCCAGCTCCTCCTCATGGATTCCATGTTTCGAAACCATCGTGTTGAGCGATCAGTGGATGAGGTCTCAGATGTGCTCGGTGGCCACCATTGTGTTCTCGGCTGGTTGTTATCATTGGATCGTTTCGTGGCAGGTCTTTTGTCTTCCTCTAGAGTCATTACGCGGTTGCGGATGGCGACCTCAGGACCTCTCAGAGCCGGAGGCACCCCCTCGCCATTTCTCCTCCCGATCCTTCTGGCCAGTCTTCTCGGATTCTTGGATCATCATACCCTGGTTCTGTGTTTGGAGAACTCTCCTCCATCGAAGGGGCCAGCGGGATTGCAGCATACCGGGATCCGGTGCTCTTCCAGTTTGGTTTTGGAAGCTATCTGATTTCATTTGGGTCATTACGAAGTCACAGAGGGCGACCTCAGGAACGCTCGGAGCTGGATTCATCCCCCTCATCAGTTCTTTTCCGGCATTTCTTCTCAGCATTTCAGTCTTGTATCCCTTAGTTCCGCGTTTGGAGTACTGTCGACGAAGCCTTCTCTATCGTCATCCGCCGTCGTCAGTTTCTATGAGTTTCTGCTTCCTGGTTTTCTTGCGGCCTTGTTCTATGGTATGGACCTTTGCAGGTTTTTGTTTTTCCTGGCATTGGATGGTATTGGCTTTCCCCGAACTCCTCTGCCATTTCGCTCTGCCCCGCCGAGCCTGACTCGAATTTTTTCTTTCTCGACGACTCCCATTGCGTTTTGGATGGTGTTGGTTTCCTCGGTATGGAAGTCATTTTCTAGCTCCCGGCACTGCGTTTCATGGATGGGTGGTCACGGCGGTGGTCGTACAGCATCCTGAGGATGGGTAACGTGTTTTATTGTTTCGAGATGGACTCAGTGTTCGATGGTCTGACTTCCTGTCGGTGCTTTTTGGACGGGTTGACCCTGGGTAGTGTTTCTTGGTTGTCTCGCTTTTTATTTTTGTTGTTTTGTTTCTCCTTTTGAGCAGGTCTGGTCTTGGGCGGGGTTACAAGCCTGCCCCGCTTATGTGTGTCTTTTGTGCATGCCGGTTCTCACTTTTCCATAATGTTCTTTTATAAAATGAAAAAAAATATTTGGTGGTGGTTTTCATATTGAATATTAGTTATATAATTAAGAAATTGTTTATAAAATGAAACTTATGGGAGAATTAATTTCTTATTTTTAAGAAAAATTCAAGAATATAAACACACTTTATTTTATATTAGGTAATATATTAGTATATGAAAATGAAGTCCTAGGAGTGTATTGAGGCCTTTATAAGGGGTATGTTAAAATTGATTTTTAGGGTTGATTCCTTCCCAAACCTTATATTCCACATTTTCGAAGGAAAATCTATTTCACTAACACCATTTACTAGAGAGGTTTACTTTCACACCATTGGATTCATGGAGAATCCCACCAAAGTGTTTGGTGATTTAAATTCATCCATGCATAAAACATATATGAATGTGTTTTTAGTTTATTTATATTGATATTAAGTAGAAATATATCAAATAAAACAACAAAATTCTATTTTAGTGTAAGGTATTTGTTCTTTATTTATTATAAATAATTTAAAATTTCATAGAATGAACTTTTTGGGAATGAGTTTCTTAAGGTATTCATTTTCATTTAGAAAAATGTTTTTTAATCCTAAAAAAATGATCACCCATATCCTGTTACTAGATTTAATAATATTAAAATAGGGGTCAAAGATTCAATTTTTTCATCCATTTTTTATTATTGACAGGAATAAGACGAAATTATGAGTATGATTGTACTACTCGTACATGTATTGAAGTGTAATTATTGGTTTCCAATTGTTACATGGGAATATGAAATGGGATTAATATTTCATTGGTCAATGTTTTTCTATAGAGAGTCATAACAATTCATCTGAAGGATAAAATTACTTATAGAGGGGATTTTTTAATGGATTGGGCCATATGGAATGTTAGTTGATTTTTATTTCAATTATTTTAAATTTTATTAAATGAATTTTGATAATTTTGTGTTGTTTGTTTGAAATTTATTGATTTATGGAGGAGTGTTTTTGAGATGAAAGGTTGTTGGTGTTGGTATTTATAATTGGATCATCATAAGAAGTCAAATGGGAAGCATTGGGTCTCTGATGGGTTGTACAAATGTAGTTTTTATGATATATATTTTCATAGAGAGGAATATGTAAGTAAACATGAATATGATGGGTCATTGATCGTTCAATAGAGTCCTTATATACATACATTTTTGTTATGGTATTTTATTTTAGTGATTTATTTTTTATTTTGATGATTAATTTCTTAGATTCTTGTAAAAAAATCAATTGTATTTAACATATAAGAATAGAATTATTATTTGTTTACTTAGAAGGTGTTATGGGAATCAGAGTAAGTTGGGTATAGTGAAATTTAAAATTATATCATATATTATTCATAACATTAAAATCATTACATATTATATTTAATATATATCATGATTAAAACTAATAATATATGATGAACATAATGTGTTTTCAGATATAAAAGATAGAAATTGATTATATCAATGGTGATGGATATGCACTAAAAATAGATGAATCATTATGTATAAATCATCTACATAATAAATATTCTATTAATATAATGTGTATAATAAATAACAATATATTGATATCTTTAAATTCATATGATTCCTATATCAATTTGTATAATTTATCCACGGATATGTGATTTTAGGTGCATTATTGGTACCACATTGTCTAAATAGATTTCCATCATCTCTGAATCATTAGGATTAATCATTTTTAAAATGATATTTACATAATGATTGATTAAATATTAAATGATCATAACAATAAATCATGAATTTATTATGGTAAATATAATGGTCTCCAAGCATTGGTAATCGATACATGACCACTTCAACTGAATGGAGTATATATATTGGAATGGATCCTCCTAGTGGGTTGGTGTGGGGATGAATTCAATATAATACAATGATATCATCCTTATTTTCTGAATTTTTCATTAAGGGGAATTCTCTTGATCAAATTTTGATTCTAGTAATCCCTATAATACAAAACACAATTTCATGTTTCCAATGTAATACCTATGGAGGCATGCATGTTTTTGATTTCAGAAGGACATTCCCATAAATTAATCTTCATCAGGATAAAGCTATCTAGAGAAAAAGTCTGCATATTTAATTTATGTCCCTCATTTATATGTTGATTCGATGAAGATAGAATATTTGTATTTATTGGGATTATTAAACTATTATGAGCATGACATGTTATTGAAATCCCCATCAAGGGTGTCTGATCTTCTTTTATTATTGACTCAATATGTTTTCATAATGATTTTTTGAATAAATGTTTTTAATAATGATTCTTAAGATGATATAATATGTTATATTATATAGTTTCTAATATTAGTTTTCATATCAATATTATTTTTTTATGATATATTTCACTTTTATATGTGATTCACTATTTTTCATAGTCATAATGTTTGACATGTTGATACTGGAAATATAATTCATAGATTCCCATAGTTTCAAAATATGTTATAATATATGATACATTACAACATATTCTTTGAGTTATATTCTACACTCTGAAAAATAGAGAGTGTCTCCATAATGGTGGTATAAGTTATATTTTAAATTATGGAAATGATAATGCAATGAATTGTGCTATATGATAACATATATCTTATGATTCAATTTTAGGCATTAGATAAATCTTTTTATTTTACACGATTATATAATGTATTAAAATTTTTAATACCACTAGATATCCTAAAATATAACATAATATTAAAATTTCAAAATTTTAAATTGTTTTAAATTTTTATATTTTTATAATTATTAATGAAATATGCATTTCTGGAATTACAAATTGAAATACTTTTATGCAAAAATAAAAAATGATATTTTTATATTGATTTATCTTATTTAAAAAATATGTAAAATTTGAATTTATTTATTTATCCCTGGTAAATATTCATATATATAAGATGTTTATATGACGGGAATATTATTTATGATAAAAATTATTTGAAAATATGATTCTTATAAACTTTTCATACGATGAATTATCTGTTTGGAATAAAAACATAAGATTTAGTTCTCATATTACATGACATCTGTCTGTTAGGAATTTATAATCATAAATTTATAGGTTGAGTACAGTTTATGCATATTAGGGGTATGATTTATTAAATTTTGGTATCTATTAAGTAATGAAAATTTTGTTTAGGGACATTGATTTGGATTTCTCTCTATATATAAGGCATATATGTTGTCTAGAAAAAGGTGTTTAGCTAGCAGTCATTCCATGTTTACTCCCACAATGATTATTATTTTTATATAACTCCAAGACATTAGATGGTAGGGATTTTTTTAAATCATACATGGGAAGGATTTAAATACGTGTAAATATTTTTAACATATATTATTGTGTTATTAACATAAACTTTTAGTCGTTTAAATATTTAAACATTACTACAGTTTGAACATATCAATGTTGTGGATGGAATTGGATTTCCAAAAACTAAATCATTATAATTTTTCATAAATATAGGAATAAAAAATAAGATAATAAATATTTATTGTAATGAAAATTTAATGGATTATATGTATATTTGACGTAAATTAAAATGGTGAGACCAAGAAAACCCCAAAAATACTAAATTTGAGATTTTTTCTAATGAAAAGACATGTTAATACCATAATCATCTCACTAGGTAATACATGCTAAATCGATATTCCAATTGATTATTTTTTATTTTGGATTCTTGGTAGGTTTTTTCTTATTTAGATTATGTTGTCATATTCATTTATTAGCTCTATGTTATAATTAGTTAGGAAAAAATAAAATTATTCGGATACATAAGGTATAGAGGTGACATTATCTATTAGGATTGGGATAAAAGGATGTAAACTAACCTATCTATGAGTAATATGTGATATGATTGGCATGAATGCCAATATAAATAACTATGTGATGGGAGAAATTCTAATGTATCTCAAAATAAAGTGAAATATATTTGTTGTCCCACTAATGGTATTGGTAAAAATGTCTATCATTTTAATGGGCATACATTCATTAAATAAACTTGATTAAAATATTGAAAACATTATACTCATCCATAGATATGTTTTCTGTAGAAAATGGAAATAATATTGACTAAATTTTGAGATATCATATTGGAAAGACTTATAAAAGTATATAATATTGATATGTAAGGTTGATAAGAATTCTAAAATGAATCATTTAGAGCATACATATTTGAATTTTATAGAATCTAATTTCTACAAATCTTATTCATTTTCATTGGATACCTAGTGTGTGACACACATTTTCACATATATATACATACTCAGAAATAAGTGGCAATTAATGAATGGGGAAATTGATCTAGGCATTCAAAATGAGTAAATATTTCCTACATTAAATGTTTTAACATAATATTTAATAATACCCTAGTGATTAGTTCTGTAATTGTAAAATTGTTTTTTGTTCCCATCCAAAATTAAGGTTTTTTTGTATCTTTTTTGACAAGTTAATGTTTTCATTAATTATTGTAATTAAAAATTATTTTATAATATGTTTGAAATAATTCGTGGAATTGGGAATATATTAAATGATATATATATTGTTGATATGTATATTATTATTTTAAATATTTACAATAATAATATCAATTATGATTATAGAACCACTATAATATGGCATTGTCACCGTAGAAATATAAATACAAAATACAAAAAATACCCATCGATATCGATTATTTAATTAATTAAATTATAAATTAATCTTCCGTGAAGGTCGATGAAACACTAATAGAGGAGAGTGAATTTGTGATCACATAAATTTTATATGAATTATTCCAATTTTATAACTCATCCTCCTAGACTACTATTATTTTTGATCTGCCCTTCTTATGTTTGATAAGAACGCCAAAATAATTTAAAATACTAAGACAAAAAACCAAAAGAATTTACTAGATTTCATATCATAACTAAATCTTTTCTATAATTTATTAGGTTCCGAAATAAAGGATTTTTCACTATTATATAATGTCACCAGTTACATGTTATAGGTGATTTACACACAAAAACGTGTTCTCAGTCTCACTAATCCCCTATCAACAAGATTGATATAGGGCATCTTCAATAGTTTCTCACTACATTAACATATCCACACCACATTATAAATGTATAATCAGACTAAAAAATGTTCTATAGATTCCCACCATGTTTGTGAAATTTATATCTTTAATATCCTTTATAAAATTAATCTTTTTTTAGTATAGGGATGTCATGAAATCTACTAGATAAGATATCCTTCAACATAAAATCAAATGTTTTGAATTCCAGTAGATCTTAAAGAATGATAAATGAATCTCAATCTCTACTATAACTCTATTCATAAAAAATATACTATACTTATGCATATTTAAATCTCAAAAATTTATTAGTATGGGAAATGATAAAAACTATAAATGAAAAAATTAATCGAAAAATTGGTATTTCCTTTTGTTTTCTTTATTTTTCATATTACTTGAATGAATTTGTCCAATAGTACCAACCAAGACACTGAACTCTTATTTTATACTTTATTTTGAACCTAATATATATAAAACACAAATACATGATCATTTTTTATTCTTCTTCCTCAATTTCTATTCTCTCAAAAATCCCACTTCTTCTTCCACTAGAAAGTTCTTTAAAAAATCACAAAACATGAAGTTTATCAAAGTATCACTAACTTTAGTAACAAATTTTATTCCTTTAATTTTCTTCCTCATAAATCTCCCCATAAACTCATATGAATGACAGACTACATTATTTTAATTCTTCCATTTCTAATATTTGTAAATGGAATATCAGGTTATATTTTATTTTCCATCCCAAAATCATGATTTTAAACACTCAAAATGGGTTTCATGACATTTGATTCCCCCTTTTTAACTCAAGGGATAATTATAAAATAAATTTATCAAAATCCTATAATTTTTAAATCAAGGTAAAAAAAATATTCTGGAAATTTATACACCAAAATTCGATTCCTCTTCATAAAAATAAATCCACTAAATCTGCATATCTAATCTTCCACACTATATGAAATTATAACAAAACAATTAATATCAATGGTATGGATACTTCCTCCTACATTGTAAGAGATTCACATTATACCAACTTAAAATAAGTCTTGGTTCTACACACAAAAGTAGTAGATGAACCCATATTTTATATCTTCCCCTTTCTCATTCATGAATCACATCATCTCTTTGATAATTAATCCTATAAAAGAATATCCCAAGAATCTATCGATTTCATATATTTTAATTTCAAAAAATATAGAGAACTCATTTCATTTATACATTGGGAAAATTAATAAACATTCTTATTAGTTTCTTGTTAATTTTTTATTATTCATGATTAGATTAAAATGATGTCGACATTAATTAATATCTCAATTTTTGTTGCATCTTCATCTATTTTAATATTTAAAACCAGAAAATTAATATTTCAACATCAAGAACAATTCCCCACATATTTAACGTGTTTTTATTATCCAAAATTATATTTAATAAAGGATATTATTATCTTTCTGATATTTAGGGCACATATGAACAACATTAACACTATCTCCATTAATTCAACATTTATCATAGTAAAATATGTAAAATATGTTTTTTCATCTAGTAGAACAACCGAATTTTATCTAAGTGTTGATGGATTAATCCATTTATTTAAAAAACCTTGAATTATTATGTATTATGGCCAAGAACTATTTAAAAAAAAAGGTTATAAAAAATCCTCAAATTCATAAGTTGAAGGACCATGATAGTCCTTCATATGACATAAATTTGAAATAAAAGTTTTACATTTCACTCAAATACATAATCCTAGAGAGATACCTATGATGATGAATTCATATGATCTATTGAAGTCATATTATAGGCTAAAATACATAGGATGGTCTTATGATCATGAAATAAAATATTGATGAATTCATATGATTAGAACATGAAGTATTAAGATTGAAATATGTTATATAATCAGAATAGGAAAAGTTATATCACCAAGATGTAACCATTAATTAATGAACTCAAAATATCCATAGTGAGTAAAAATGATATCAATAATGTAATGACCCAATCATTTATTAATGAAAATTAATCTTAAACTAATTAAATGTCTTATAATGAAATTCTGTATGGAAAACATATCCACTTTCATGGTTCAATGTTCAAGGATTTCTAAATACCATTATAAATTGTGACCATTTCTAATATATCCATTGAAAAACGATAACATTATTAGTATAAATATAGTGCTTTTACAAATCCAATTTACTCAGACAAAGGAAGTGATGGCCTCATCCAGTAGAATTTCTCTATAAAAATTCCATTTTTCAAAGATTAGAATAGAGGTTCCATCATTGGGTTTCTCTCTACAGGAAGCCAAAGCCGAGCTTCAACACTTAAAGCATGAACGGAACCCCCTACGGGAGAAGTGGTAGTTAATAGAGATTACAACTCGAGCGATGTTATCTAAGACAACCCAAGAGTATGTCTCCATTGCATACCATACCCTTAGTTCATACGCAGGTGTTATAAGGGGCTATGTAACAAGACTCTAGAACTGTGATTATGTTCATTATTTTTTATAGAATAATGAATATACATTAAATTTATTATTGTTTCCTTATAAATTGATTATAAATAACATGTAGTGTTTTTAGTTAATATTCAATTAAGAAATATATTTTGAGTAACTAATGGATTTTTAAATTAAATATTATTTTTAAAAAAATATTATTTCTAAATTAATTTTTATTAAATGTAGATTATTTTATAATTTTTATGAGTACAATTGTAGTTTTTATTATGGATTTAAAGCTGTTTCTGAAAAAACACATTAATTTTCAATCAATGTCAGTTTTTATTTTAAAAGTAAAAATTCATATATTTATTAAATTATTTATATAAAATTAATATTATTTTTGGAATCCAGATGTTGAAATTATCCAATGGGGAATTTTCCATAATTTTATGAGACAGTCAAAATTTTATGTAAAAATTAAATACCATTTAAATATATAATGTGTTTTTTTTTGACATCAGAATGACCCAATAATGATGTAATAAAATACTATGAATGATATTTTCGTCCAATATATATTTTTTTCTTTAATAAAATGTGAATTGTTATTTGGTTTGTTAATTTAATTATGTTTTAGTGGACCCTCCAATTGTAATAAATCATTTAATTTTTTTTATAGATTTCCGTGAGAGTATGACTCACCTCCTCCTAAATGGTCCTAATATTTTTAGAAGTTGTTCCACTGGAATTATAAAATAATATTTTCCACTCCACTTGGGATGAAACCTTGGGCTGGTGTATGGTTTTCATTAGTATAATGTGAGGTGTCCAAAACATAAATATTAAATAATTCCCTCTCATTTTCAAGATAAACCAACCCAAGATCCCACATAATCTTCACTAAATTACATTGAAGATAAAACAAAATCTTCCATAGTATGTCTGGAATCCTTAAAAGGTTCCCTAAGCTATCAATAAGCCTCTCTAAAGCCTCTCCCAAGACATTGGTATCACACTTCTAAGTAAGGTATTTCTTCCTTTCTTATTTTTTTTTCCAAATTTCATTATGTTGTTATACCACTTTGTTATCAATTAAAAATGATGAGTATTATTTCACACCTCCTCTATAATTCCCTCATTATTTATTAATTTTTACATACCCTTTTCCCTCTCATTAATTACTTTCATGTATTCACATTACAATACCGAATTCTATATGGGATTTTTTCTCCCCATTTACATTCAATAAATTATTTTATATTGTGCTTCTATATTTTATCACATATATTGTTAAATTTATATACATAACACTCCTATTGTTAATTCCATGTAAATATTATGAGATACCCCTTAAAATCTCATCAACCATTTTTATGAATTCTTATATCATGTCGTTATGATCCCAAAATTGTACTGCAATTTCCCAAGCCAAAGTCTTTGTATAGTGAATACCATGCTCATTTATCTATCAAGTATATTCACCTTTACACACATTAACATGTTTATTATATAGTTCCATGTATGTAGTCAATATTTTTTTATCGTGAAATAAATGATGTTTTTTATTGATTCAATGTAGTACGATCCATGTGGCACACTTATGCATGAAATGATATGATTAAGAAGGGTTCTCTGTGATAACACTCTAATGAATTGGGTAAAGAATAATATCATGATATGTCAAGTGAAATTGGGTTTTACTCATGGTAATTAAATTAAAATTATGATTTTATCATTCTCCAGTGCAATTAGTCTTGCATCATGATAATATCATGTTAAATGTTGTTTCAACATTTCTGTGTTATGATAATCATGCTATATCATTCTTTTATGTTCATGATTATAATATGTTCCATTGATATGAATATTGCATAACATTTAATATATAATTCATTTTATTTCTTTTTTACTCCCTTATTGGGCTTTATAGCTCACCCTTTTCTTATTCTTGTCCTCAGGTAATCCCATACAATACTAAGTACGACATAATTTGTGTGGTCATGTAAAATTATTTTTCAAAAAGGTTGTTGTATTTTATATTCTATTTTTTATGTAATGGTCATAATTATCCATGACACTAGAACTCTCAATACTCATAGTTTTGTTATGTTCAATTTTATGTAATAAATCATCTTTAATTGTCTAATAAAAAGAAGTGTTTTTATAGTTGGTACCAAAGGATAGATTTAGTTATTTTGAGAATTAGGAATAGAAAACCGTAGTTATAGCCTTAGGGATAAGACTATTTATAATAAAAAACCCCTAAATTTTTGTGATCATTGAGTAAGTGTTTTAACAAGAAAATACATATTTTTTGGGATATGAGTAGGTAGATTCGTCTTTGACATAAATGTATCTAGGAGTAAAACTTGAAAACACTACTTTGAGCTTGACTCGTACCAGAACTAGTGACCAATAATGGGGCATTATTCACTCCTAGATATGACACTTTAAGAGGATATTATTTGTTAAATTCATTAGCATATTACGACCCATTATTAGGGGAAGAAAAATAAAATGATCCTATGAATATCTATTGGGAAGTAGATCATGGATAAGATAAATAGAAGACTATAAATTCATAAGTTGAAAAAATAAAATTATTTTATTAGTCATCCATTTTTGACTTTGGATTACCATTTATATGTTACACTTAACTATTATTTTACTCCAGAAAATGGCTAGTAATATGATGACTTAAGTCAACAATCGATGTGAATATCAATGTGATGACTGTTCTAATGAGATGCCCAATCTGATGGGAGAAGGAATCGCGAACATTGTCATGATACTCTCTTGGTTGACTCATGTTATGAATAGAAACATGGGTCAAGAGGAATAGTCAAACCCCCCAATGAACTAACAAGTCTCAATTGATATATTCTTGAGATAGAGGCCAACTACTTTTTATAGATCATGCCGAAAAATAGATCGACATCATTGAAGAGATATTATCCATCCTTCAATGTTCTAAACAAGAGATGTTAATATTTGATTCTTATCGAATTGAGGGTGAATTTGAACAATGGTGGACATTGATAAAAAATACAAAGCATGAGGAGGAGATATACCTTTTGGAATGGAAGGATTCCCAGAAAATGGTTTTCGGAAAATATTTTCCTCGCACACTCAAACTTATGATGGATGTGGACTTCCTTTCCCACATGAAAAAAGATGACGAATGTATCAGAGTGTATGACGAAAACATTAAAAGACTAGAAAGATATTCCTCCAACATTATCATTACCCCCGAATGAATGGTTGACCACTTTTTTGTGGGATAAAACCTAGTACATAGAAATCCCTAGTGATCTGTGACTTCGAGAGATATTAGAAAATTGTATGATGTGACCTCAAGGTCGAAATGAAGATCTTCAAATCTCAGAGGTATCAGGGGGATTATAATCATAGAGTGGACATTAATTCTGGTGGTTGGATGGATGAATACAACGATGTTATGAAAATAAAACACACCACTTTCCAAAGGTATAGAAAGTTGCACCCTGTAAACTCCTGTTGGGGATGATGAAATTCATTAGGTGTGGAAGAGAGGGGAACATGGCTATTAACTACTGACTAGAAAACCATGCTGCTGCAATAGAGAAAAAAAATTATCCGTTATACCCTCAAAGTGTTGTTCATTGTTTCAGATAAAAAGAATCATGGAGCTTTAAAAAACCATTTCCCTAATCTAATGGTATTTTTTTGGAAACCAACCACATCCATGCCAGCAACAGTGAGATTTGGTCATCACAAATACCGAAGTGAAACTTGACAATGAAGTAGTGATAGATTCTTTAGTTATTAATTCGATAATAGAAAACATACATTTTTATTATGGTTCTATGAATTCTTTATATCACAGAAGTTTAGTTTAACTATCCCAAAACCACCACAAATCATGGAAGTAATGTTGTCGGTGAGAATGGAAAATGGGGAAATCATTGCATCGTATGATTATAACTCATCCGAAGACATAATTTTTATCTTAAACAGCCTGGAGATCCTCACCATACTCCCTTTGGTGAAATTTGATTCAATTATTGGCATGTATTTGATTTCCTTATATAGAGACAACTTAAATTTCTTTGAGAGGGAAATCACTCCCCATTTAGAGAATCGTCCCCTGATTCGGTACAAGTGAAATGAGAAGGACGAATCTTCTCTAGAACCATCATACCTAGAGTTGATGTTACATCTCTATGAGAAAAAACATATTTCTCAGATGATTGAGTCTAAATATGAAACCATCCTTCAAAACATGCCTATTGTGAGGGAATTCACTGATGTTTTCTCGAGGAATTGTATGGTATTCCTCCTATAAGAGATTTTGAATTATCAATTGATCATAAACCTGGGGAATTTACAATATCCTAGACTCTATATAGAATAAATGTTTTAGATATTTGGGAGGTTAATAAAAAAGTACATGAGAGTCTAGATATTGGGTTTATATTCCCAAGGGCGTCACCAGGGGGTGCACCAGTCCTCTTCCTCAATAAGAAGGATGGGTTAATGCACAATTGCATTGATTATTGTGAGCTGAACAATATCATGATAAAGAAAAAATATACCCTACTATGAATTTATGACTTGTTAGATCAGCTACGTGGTGAAGCATATTTCTCCAAGATGGGTTTTCGGTCGAGATATTACTATGTAAGGGTGAAGAAGGAAGATATCCCCATGAATGATTTTCTTACAAGATTCAGGCACAATAAATTCATAGTAATTTCTTTCAAACCCACTAATTCTATAGTAATCATAATGGAAATTAGGAATAGAGTATTTAGAAATTATCTCAACAAATCATTGGTAGTCTTTATTGGAAATATTCTAATATACTCCAAAACAATGGAGAAATATGAGAGGAATCTATGAAATGTACTAGAGAACATGCGAAAGGAGAAGATCTATGCTATGTACATATAGTGTTTGTTATAGTTGAATGAGGTCTACATCATGGGTCATATCATCCCAATCAATGGGATATTTATGTATCCCTATATGAAATCGACAATTGAGGGATAACTGAGGCCAACATTAGTAATAGATATTCATAGATTTCTGAGGTTAGCAGGATATTATCGCTGATTTGTGAGAAATTTATCATGATTGTCCAACCCTCTTACCAAGCTAACATGGAAGGGAGTAAAGTTTCCTTGGAGTGATGAATAAAAAGAGATATTCAAGGAGGTAAAATTAAAGCTTATCATTACAACTATTCTCAAACTACCCACAGGTGGAGAAATTTTTATGGTATTTACGGATGCATCAAAGAAGGGTCTAGGCTGTGTGTTTATGGAAAATGAAAAATTAATTTCCTATGCTACAAGTATATTTAATGTTCATGAGAAAAAATATCCAAAAAAAGATCTGGGGTTGGATGTAGTAATCTTCTCTTTGAAAAATTAGCAAAACACTATCTCTTTGGATAGAAGTGTGAAATATATACAGCCCAAAAAATCCTCAGGTATATATTCAATCAAAAATATTTGAATATGCTCCAACGAAGATGGTTAGAGCTAATCAATACTATGACCGCTCAATCCATTACCACCCTTGGAAATAAAACAAGGTGGAAGCTTCCCTATATTAAATGTACCCAGAAATTCGATCATTGATGATAATTGAAAAGGATCCAATATTATTATATTTTATAAATTTGAACATGGGAAGAATAATGAAGGGAACATCAAATTTCATTTCACAAATGATTTATCAATCATCTCTGATGAAATTTTAATGGATGATTCGATGGATGATGTGGGAGTTCATAAGAAGGTAGAAACTATCCGAAAAGGTAAATACTCATAGATCAATGTTAATGGAGAAGGAATTGTGGTATTTGAGTCATGATGATGTGTTCCATCAAATCAATAGTTAAATAATTATCTTTTGGATGCATAATATGGTTCGAATTGTTTTATTCACTGAGAAAACACAATGATTTATTGAGATCTCTGAGTTCATTATTGGTGGGATAACATGATGAATGATATTGTTGAGTATACATCCAATTTTATGGTATGTTAGAAAGTGAAGGCTATGTGTAAGAAGTCTAAGGGGATGATAAAAACATTATGCGTACCAAAATGAAAATGGGAGAACATCGTCATGGAGTTTTTGACCAAACTTATGATGATATCCAAAGGAATAAATGTTGTTTGGGTTGTGGTGGATCATCATACAAAGACAAAACAATGCACATCAATTCTAGAGGATTTCACATTGGATCAACTAATAGAGATATACATCAGAGAAGTGGAAAGGATTAATAAAGTACCACTATCGATTGTATTTGATCAAGATCCAAGAATCACCTCTACATTCTAGAATGGTCTTCAACATGCTCTAAATACTAAGCTAAAATTCAGTACATCTTACCATCCTCAAACTGATATCCAATATGAAAATACTATCCTAACACTTGAGAACATATTGAGAGCATTATTAAAGGACTTCAAAGGAGGATGGTATCAACATATTCCATTGTTTGACTTCTCTTACAATAATAGTTTACACTCAAGCGTCCAAATGGATGCTTATGAAGCCCTTTATCTGAATAGGTGTAGAACACCTTCATGTTGGGATGAAGTTGGGGAGGGAGAACTCCTAGGTCTAAAAATTGATGAAGAAATGGCGGATAAAGTTAAGACCATCCCACATCACATTAAAGATTCTCATAGTCGAAAAACTGCTATGATGATAAGCATCGAAGAGATCTATAGTTTGAAGTCGATGACATGGTATTCATCTGTATATCACATAGGAAGAGAGTTATGACATTTGGGAAGAAGGTAAAGATTAGTCTGAGGTACATCGTTCCTTCTGAGATCCTTGATCGCATTGGAGTAGTGGCCCATTGACTAATGAACCTATCATAAGTACATGATTTATTCCATGTATCACTATTTAGGAAGTACATACATGACCCATATCATGTACTAAATTTAGATATGGTACCATTCAAGAATGACCTCTCTTATGAAGAGAAGTTGATGAAGATCTTAGATCATAGGGGAAAATTTCTACAAAATAAGACAATTCCCATCATCAAGATCTTTTGGCGAAAACACAAGTTTGAAGAGGCAACATGGGAATCAAAGGAAGTGATGAAGCAGAGTTACCCGCATCTTATTTATTGTGGGAAAATGAAATTTAGAGGGAAAAATTCTTAATGGGGGATGATTGTAATGACCCAAAATTTTATTAATGAAAATTCTTCTTGATCTAATTAAATGTTTTATTATGTAATATGATTATGTAAAACATATGAAATTACATGGTTTTTTGTTTTTAGATTTCAAAATAATATTATGAATTATGACTATTGGTAAAATAGCCATTTAATGTGATCACATTTTTAGTATAAATACAAGGCTCTAAAAAATAAAATTTACACAGACAAAGGTAGTGATAGTCTCATCCAGTAGAATTGCTTCGTATGAAGTCCATTTTTTAGAGCTCATAGAGGAGGTGGAATCATTGGGCATTGGTCTTGACAAATCCCAAGACCATCATAAACAAGTTAGGATCAAACAAACCCTTCTACAGGTGGAGTGGAAGTTGATAGAGATTACCACCCGAGCAATGTTATCTGAGCCACCCCATAATTCTGTCACCATTGCACACATTAACCTTAGGTCATATGTTGGGATTATAAGGGGTTATGTAACAAGACCTTATAAATATGATTATGTACATTATTATTTTTTTATAAAATAAATAATATATATTAATTTTATTATTGTTACCTTTTAAATAGATTCCAAATCACAAATAGTATTTTTTGTTAATATTCAATTAAGAAATATATTTTGACGAGTTAATGGATTTATAAATTATATAATATTTTAAAAATATATTATTATAATTTTTTTTATTAAAACTAATTGATTTTATAATTTCTATGAATACAAAAGTAGTTTTTATTTAGGTTTGAAAGTTATTTTTTTCAAAAACCCATTATTTTTTATTAATGTCGTTTGTTTATTTTAAAAGTAAAAATTTTCATATTTATAAAATTATTTAGATAAAATGAATTTTAATTTTGGAATCAGGATGTCGAAATTATAAAATTATGAATTTTTCTAAATTTTCTGAGACAATCAAATATTTTTGAAGAAATTAAATGTCTTTTTAATATATAATGTTTTTATGACATCATAATGTCCCGATAGTGATGTAATAAAATTCTATAAATGATATTTTTGGTGAATATATATTTGTTTCTTTAAAATAATTTGATTTTATATTTTTTTATTATTTTTAGGGTGTCTTAGTGGACCCTCTAAGACTTATAAAACACATTAAATTTTTCATTAATTATTTTTGAGAGTATGACTCATCTCCACATAATCAAGACAAATATTTTAATTATTTCGTACATTGGCATTATACATATTTTTTCCACTCCCCTTTTTAAAAAACATTATAAACAACCATGGTCTGGTTTGTGGTTTTTATTAATTTAATGTGTGGTGTCCAAAACCTAAAAAATAAATAATTACATTTCTTTTCCTATATAAACCCAACTAAACTACCCCTTCCTCTTCACTCAAGGCCTTTGGTTCTCGACCAACCTATGACCTCCTATCTTTATAATCCTCTAAACTCACCTCATTCTTCAAAAAAGCCTCTCTCAAGCCTTTACAAAGCCATTGGGATCACACTTCTAGGTAAGGGATTTCTTAGTTTATCATTTTATCCAAAAAAAATATGTTTTTATACAATTTTTTTCAATTAAAAATGTTAGGGTATGATTTCACACACCCCCAATAATTCCCTCCTTATGTTTGAATTATGAACGTCCCTTTTTACTCTCATTAATGAATCCCATGTACACCCATTACCATGCCAAAATTCCATAAGGTATTTCTCTCCCCTCATTTACATTCAAGCAATTATTTTATATTATACATCTAAATTCCATTACATTAATTGGGAAATGTATATATAGGACCCTGTTTCTTCCCATTTCATGTAAATATAATGAGGTTCCCATTTCTCTCTCATCAACCATTTTTATGAATTATTATTTCATGTTGTTATTCTGTCAAAATTTCATTGTAATTATCCAAGACAAAGTCATTTTATAGTGAATACCATGCCCATTTTTCTATCAAGGGTATTCGCCTTTTAGAAAATTTACATGTTAATTATATAGTTTCATGTATGTATTACATATTCCTTTATCAGAAATAAATTATGATGTTGAATGATTTTAGGTTGTATGATTCATGTGGCACACTTATGCATGAAATGAAATGATTAAGAAGGGTGCACCCTGATATTGCACCATTGAATTGGGTAAAGAATAGTATCGTCATACATCAACTGTAATCAGGGTTTAATGATTCAAATTCAAGTGCAATTAGGGTTTACTCATGATCCATGTGTAAGGAGTATTGAATCATGTAATATCATGTTAAATGTTGTTTCAACATTTCAATGTTATGATAATGATGCTATATCATGAATTTATGTTCATGTTTCTCTTATGCGCCATTGATATGCCTATTGCCTAACATGTACTATATTCTTTATGTTATGCCTTGTTTACTCCATTTTGGGGATATATATCTCACCATTTTCTTATTCATGTCCTTTGGGTATCCAATTCAATTCAAAGTGTGAAATAATTTTTGTGGTCATGTAAAAGAAGTTTTCAAAAAATATGATGTATTTTATGTTCTAATTTGTTATGTAATGTTCCAAATTTCCCAAGAAAATAGACCTATTGAACCATAGAGATGCCTGAAGTGTAATTTTAGGTAATTAATAATGTTTAAGTGTGTAATAAAGTGAATGGTTGTTATAAATATGCTATCCAATTTCTCTATTACTCATTTAATCTTCTATGAACAACATCCAAGGATTCCTTACAGTAATTAAAACAAAAAAAAATGTTTACTACTCTATGTATAATATCTCTCACTACATTGGGCCTTTATATCTCCATGATAGCTAGCTTTACCAATTAGGAATAATAGCTCACAATTTGTACATAGTATATCACAGTCCATAATCGTTCCAAACTATTTTAAGTATCACTTGGAAATATCCTTCACCACACCTCACATTTTTTTCTTAATGTCCAATTAATATAATCATATGATATCTCTATAATGATATTTAGGGGTATTAGTACATTCCTCTTCTCATTACCCTTGAGAGTATCGGTAGATCCTTCACATCATTTTCCAATATGACATATGTTCCCATTTTCATGTTCAATGGGATAAATGGTTTATTATTGAACACATAATGAATTTCATCATAAGGGAAAAAAATACAATCTAGGTACTTCAAATCCAATGGAACTTCATGAATCATTTTAAACATGATAACATTGTTTAGTATGAAATATTAATAAGGAACCATTTAGTGGAAAATGTAAAATGGATAGTGGACTATTGAATCTTATAACTAGTAATGTATGTGGATGAATGAGTAATCAAGAAATCTATATGCATAGTTATGTTATATCTTTTACTACTAATGTTGATCTGTATGGTTATGTGTTTATGATGAGTCATGTTGTTGAAAATTTTGACAATATAAATTTTTTTTTGAAAAACTATAGAATGAAATGGGAAAAAATATTAATATTCTCTTATAAGATAAGAATGGTAAAAATTTTAGATAGGATTTTACTAATCATCATAATGAATGTGGAATTTTTTTCAAAAATCACTCCTAAAAGAACTTCATAGTTGATCTATTTTTCTGATTGGAGAAAATATGCCCTGTTAGATATGGTTTGATAGATTGTGATTCAATATGAACTTCCTATATAAATATAGGTATATTCCAAGAAATTTATAGATTTCCACATAACCTATTTGTATCTAAATAAATAATAAATTCAACACTTAAAATTTTGAATTGGAAACAACATAGTTTATATTTTATGAGGATTTGGGGTTGGGAATTATAAATTTGATGTATATTATATAATAAAAATTACCCAAAATAAAAACAATAGTTTTAATCCAAAATAATAGATATTATTTATATATTTATAGAAAGGAAAATTTACCTAGGGATTGAACTGGTATATTCCTTGAGATGGTATTATAAAATGAAAAGTAAATGGATGGAAATTTGAAATGGAATAATTTTAAAAGAAAAAAATAAATAATTTGTAATATGGATGTTGTGATAGTTCATCATAGATTTATGGAGTAATATTTATCTTTAGTTACATAAGAACCTCAATTATTTGGGTTGATTCATTAGAAACCTGATATATATTAATATTTATTTTAATTTTTTTAATTATTTTTGAATGATATAAGAATTGAACCTAATTATAAGAAATTAATGGTTTCATTTATAGATATTGGATAAATTTTAGGGAATCTGAGATGGAATCTATGTATATTGACCATGTTTTTAACTTAGTGGGTGATACTAAATTGATGGGACCCATAGGGATACGATATTTTTGAATGAAACATACTCGGATGAATAGTTTCTTCATATAATTTGGTTTCTTTGTAAAATATTACTTAAAAATCATCAGTATTGACTATGAAGACACCTTTTCTATTGTTATGATTATAAAATCTATGTAAATATTGACATCTATAACTACAAATAATAATTATGAGGTATATCAAATTGATATAAAAAAAATTCATAATAATAATTATTTTTGTTAATGCTTTGATGATATAAATAAAAATAATCACAGTACCAAATAGAAATATTAAGGATTGAAAATTACAATAGTTCAGAGTTTAATGAAGTATTATTAGGGTTTGAACATTATTTTTTTATGAAAAAAACAAAGAATTTAATTTTATAAATAATCTGGATGATTCTTATATATTCAAGTTGGTTAGTTAGAGTTTTGTTAAATTATAAGTATTGTATATAAAACACATACTAATTATCAAAAATCATATCCTAATTTTATATTCTGAAATGGAGTATATTAGAGAATTATTCCCAATTAATGTTTCCTGTGAAGTTTCATATGAAATGGGAATGAAGATCATTAGTGATATATAACATATATTTCTTTTTATGAGAAAAATAAATATACTGGTAAAGGGATAAAGTAGTTTTGTATAAAGAAGACAAAAACAGGAAACATTTTCATATGATTTATGATTATCATATAGAATTTAAAATGATAGATATGATTCCTTATTCATATTCCATATTATCTATCTTATATCCAATGTTATGAAGTCAATATAATCTAGTTTATACATTGAGAAAAACTAGTGGATACTAATACAATCTTGGTGAAAGCCACAATATTATTATGAAAAATGTCCCAAAGTGCTCAATAAGAAGAAAATATATTTTAATGGTCGTTATAGCATATGTATATTACATTTTAATGGTATATATTATAACATATTATAAATAAAAATTTATTTGGAATATTTTGATAAGATAAACATTACATGTCATAAATAATTACAGAATCCCAATAGTGAAATTTTTAGTGTAATAGAGCACTATGTACACAAGAAACTTATTTTTCAGTCCTTTTTAGAATTTATCCATAATTAGGCATCACTAGAATCCCTATTATATTTTCTATATTGTAAAATATTCATCTTACCCTGGGGAAATAAAAATGTAGCAAATAGGTGAGAACAGATACCATATATGGGTAAACATAAGTAATAAAAATTTAATATGATAAGTGAATATGAAATGATAATATGGGTATAATCAATATGAATATGAAAATGCATACCCATAAAAACATATATCATAGATCATGTAAAATGACTTGTTATGAAATAATACATGACTTAAATGATTGTGGAAACATGAGTCAATAAAAATGATCTATGAGAATATAACATTTCAATGAGAATAATGATAAAACAATGAAACATATTTCAAAAATGGAACAACATTGGTGTATGGAACACTAATTTCATTATCCACACTATCAGTTTCTACATATAAATGAAACTAAAATATAATCATGAATACTTATCTCATAAGATATAAACATTGAATCAATGCCTTAGAGGTCAATATAGGACCCCACCCATCATTATCCACGTAACACCCCACTACCAATATTCTGGTATGGTTTGTCATATTTTTTTTGGTTTCCCTTTTTTTTGGTGCTTCTTGGGATTATTGGTAATGAAAGTTCATTATTAGGTAAATTGACTAAATGTTCTAGTATGTTTGTTTTTCTATGTTATTCGATTCCATTTATAAATGCTTAATTTTCATTAAAAGGTGATACTTGGGAATAGAGGGACATAATCTCAGGTTTATATTCTTTTTTATAGTGACTTGGGGTGAGTAATGTATTATGTTAGATTACACTTACTATAATTGGATTACTTGTTATATAATTTTCATTGGATAGATGTTGTGAGTTGGGTTTTGATCGTGAAAATATTACATGTCATGTGATGTTTTAAAAACCTTGAGTCAAGTTTATGTAGTGTATTGGTCTATGGGATGATGCAGAGAACATATAAAATTCATGAATGTATTACATTTTATAAATATATTTCACATGGTTTATTATCAAATGAAATGATTTTAAATCTAAGGTTACTTCTTTTTCTGGATCATTTTAATTCAAGTAATTATATGTGTTATTTGGTTTACAAAATATGAAATACTCTATTCTATCATTTTTTTAATGCATATATCACCTAAAACATATTCCATTCAGTCTAAAACCCATCTTCTAAAACCCATAAGAATGTTGGGGTGATTTTGGAGATCTAATCTTCTTATAAATCATCTATTTAGTGATTGATCATCATTGTGGTTTTGGTTGATCTCTCGAGTTAATAACCATTTTTTTATTCTTATTCATTGGTTGTAATTATTTTATTGGATGTGGTTCTTGTTTATATTGAGGATAAATTAATTTTTCTATTGATTCTGTTTAGTATCTTGTCGAGCCTTGTCTCTCGAAGTCTAATCCATGGTTTCTTGATCTCCAATTTCATGTTCAGATACATTTCTATCATTCTTTGGGTAGGTGGATATATGTAAATATTTCAAATTCATGGAATGATTTATGTTGTTATTTAAGTTTAATTCATTTGAAAATGACGGGTTTTATTTTAATGAAATATGGGATTTGAAATTGTTTTTTGAAAAGACTTTTCTAATTAGGAACCTTTGGGGCATCGAGAAATAGGCATAGGTGACTCTAGTCTGTGGAACTAGTAAGGGATAATTTAGTTATTTTAAAATACTAAATGAAGACATTATATTAGATGGTTTAGTATGTATCCATATATTCATGGTATTAGTCTCTTTTCTGTTCCTTTTATACATAGTATTTCACATGATGGATTATTTAATGAATATTTTTTCAAATGATTTATATAATATTTTTATCTTAAGCCTGATATATGTATATCTGGTGAATATAGTATGAATTTATTGACAATAAATAAATTTTTTTAAAATAAATTTATTTATGAAAATTATTTATAAACTAGAATATTATTTTACAATCTAGAACTTGTGTACTCATAATTTTATAATTTCAAAAGATTATTTGGTTGTATCCTACAAAGCCTTTGGATCACAACCTAATTTTTCATTTTATAGATTATAAATTTTTTTCCAGGACTCATGGAATGTGAAGCGAATAATGTACCAATCCATGTTCCATTGTTAATAGTTTCCTTTGTCGAATTATTTTTTAGAGTTAACAATTGGTCACCAGGAGACATGTTTTGATACCCTAGTTCATAATATTCTAGTTTACCTTATTGGATTGATTTGTACAAATATTTTTGTATCTTTTCCTTCCAAATTTCAGTCTTGTTTTATGTCTTATATTTCTTATATTTGATAACTTTTTTTCATTTAACCACACTATGATGGGTCGACTCATGTAGATTCTCTTGTTTACCTAAGTTAGTTCTCACCAATCCATACTAATGAGTTCCAAAATCAATCAGTCACTTATTATATCATAATGATCCCTTGGAAATAAAATTCTTTTTATAAAATAATCTACTTATAAATTATTCAATTTTATAGCATAAGAAAAATATTGAATAAAATTTTGTTTTGAATGGATTAATGTAAGGAAATCAATAACAACACCACCAAAAATCATAACATGATAAAATAATCATAAATAAATGGGAATCCAGTGATATCATGTTACTCATCTATTAAATACCGTTTAATTAAGATTAAAATCATATGGTATTCACACCAAATATATATATAGTATATATTTATATTAATAATTTACCCATATTAATTCATGTATGGTATCTTTGTGGGAACCCTTAAATAAAATCAATCAAAAATAAGTTATTCTCAATTGAATCATGTTCTTTTAAGGGTTAGGATCATATATAGTGGATGATTAGTCTATAAAAATGTAGTGGTGTACTATTCACCAAAAATATAAGGACCTTAGAATGGTCCTACACATAATGATAGTGTATGGAAACATTAAAATAATATACTTCATCAATCATAATACACGTCAAATGATGTAAAATTACATGAAAACCATTTTTAGTACCACTAGGAAAAATCACTTTACAAATAAGAAACATCCATATAATATTTTTTAAATAAATGATAATTATATTTTATTTGAGAAAACAATTAAAACATAGAATTTTAGTTTTTTAGTAAATGATAAAGATGGGGAGATGTGTTGTTCACATAAAAACATTACAATGAGATTATTTTCACACTATGATTAAAATAACCCATTTGGGAAACAATATAAATTTAATTAAAACATTTTCGAAGAATTTTGTGTATTAGAAAATTAAATCAATCAATTATTGAGTTATAGATATGTGCATTATATAATGTATCCAATTAATTATGACATAGAGAAAGGGAGTTTTCTAATAAAAAAATATATGAAGTTATTTTCTCTTACATAAAATAGTTCATGTAAAATATGATTCAAGGGGAAATGAATTTTCAACTGAACATATAAAAACCCATGAATATATATAGTAAATGATGAGTGATTTTATGTAGAATGAAAATTCTCTAAATGGATTATCTATAAATAAATATTGATTTTAAAATATGATTGGATAAGAAACCAATATGGTTTGAGTAATATTTTGTCCAAAAACACATTCTATTTGGGTATCTATTGAGTCAACGAACATTTAATGACTATATATGATATGCGTATTTAACCCCATAAAATTGGTAAAAATAATTTATTATATTTTTATCATTCCAAATTAAATGTATCATGATTAATATTAAGAAATAAGTCAAATGAAATTAAATTTGAGACACAAAACCCCTTGACATTACTCTCATTTATCCAAATGAGATCCAACCTCCTATAAAAATTCCACAACAATTTCAATAAACTATTTTATAAAATTCTTTCAAATATTACACACTCATAGGGTTAATTAATTTTCATTTATTATGAGTATATTAGATATGGGTTTGTTATTTTTACCATTGGTAGTCAGAAATTTTAGTTTCTTATTTCATATCAACATAATAAATTTGTGATCAATTCTCACTACATGATTTTTGCTTTATCATTCTTATATAATTAAAGATAGATTAACCATTTTATTTTAACTATTACTTAGGATAATTTTTTATTAGGTTAATGAAATGAAAAATTATTCTAAATTTGAAACCATTATACAATAGTTTTATTAATGTTTCATGATCAAATCGTTATATTTTAGTAAATTTTTTAAATATTAACATAAATATTCTTAATCACACAATCATTACAACACTTTTACATAGGTAGTTAAATCAAACCAAATGGTTAAATGTTTTAATGATTTAATGAGTAAGGGTATATATTTAGATAATGAAAATTTGACTTATATAAAAGATTAAAAATTCCATACGAATAATTTATCTTCATTAAACCCACTCAAGGAACCATAAATTTTGAGAGGTGATGAAAAATGTATTTTTATTACTCTTGGAGGTAGTGGTTCACACATATAAAAAGGTGATGATTTTTTTTAATAGATGGGATAGATGAATATAAAAATGATACCACTATTATAATATCTTTATAATATATAAATGATAAATATATCATCACATTAGTGTATATATAATAAGTTTTAATGAATATAAATAAGAGGATAAGGTAAGTAGTTGATAATATTCTTGTCAATGACTTGATTTTCCATGGAATTAACCTTGTAAATGAAGGTCATATTCTAACTAATGGTGACTAGAATATTTTAAATGAGATATAATGTTCTAGTATGTGTCATGTTGATGACTTTAAATAGAAAATTATAATGATAGGTGAGTCATGTATAGGTGGAATTGTTACCATTTTATAAGTGAAAGGAATGATAAATTATGTTTTAACCATTGAATTTTCAATAATGTGATGTTACTTTTCAAAGCTAAAAGTATTAAAAAAGAAAAAATGTATTGGGTATGTGTTTGTGGATTAGGATTCTACTCATGTAGTAATTTTTTGAGATAACCTAGTGTTTTAAGCCTTTTTCTTTTAAATATTTACATTTTACCCAAATTTACTTTTACTTCAGTAAATAATATTTCAACATGGTAAATGAGAATTTAAAAAAATAGTGTACTTTTTATAAAATTTGAAACATTTCATTTCAAATTTTAAATTACTTTAATTAGATATTTTATTTAAGGTTTAGAAGTATTATTTTTTTAATATACGTAGATAAGGTGTAAAAATAGTTTTTTTGAAATGTTCTTTATTGGGATTAAAAATTTATGTGCGTGATATTATTATCATATATAATGATTTTGAGAAATAAATTTCTATATTTTTAGAAAATTAAAATGTAGTTAGATTTTAATGTAAGTAAAAACTGAATTTATTCATCAAATCTCTCAATTAGATAAAAATAATGAAAATAATTTTGATTAATGTAGATTTTTAATTTAGTTCTAAAAATGTTGGACATAGGATTTATAAGATCAAAAAATATTTTAGATTGTATAATTTATTTGAAAATACATGTTTTAATATAAATTTTTATTAATCTTAACGGGTATTATTATATGATCATAAAAATAAAAAAAAATTTAAAAATAATTTTTAGCTAAAAGTAAACTTCTAAAAAACACATAAAATTTATAATAATAAAATTTTGATGCGAGGAATTAAAATATTAATTTTTTTAACAAATTTATAATCTAAAATTTTTAATGTTTTCTTTTCTAAAATAATCCATATTATAAATAAATATTAATTTTATTGAAAAATATTCATTTTCAATAGATACCATTTTTAATATATTTTTATATCAAATTATTATTTAAAATATATTATTTAATTTAGTAAATATATAAATATATTTTAAAACCTTTCAATTTCATATATTATGATTAAATATATATTATATTAAAATATATTATTATTAAAAATAAATATTAATCTTGTACAAAATACATTTTACCAAAATAAATTAATTATTTATAAAATCATATTTAATTTTACAGCACCATTAATATTAAAATATTTATTTTTTAATTTTCATATTTGAATAATATTATTAATATTTCTATATAACCAATAAATATAAATACATATTTATAATATTAAAATATAATAATTTTATTTCATTCTGAGTTATATTATTTGAAATTTACTTCCTAACAATACGCGACTTGAGTATACCAATTAGATTTTTGACCAACAACCATATTAGTAATTTCTATATTGGAAATGATTATATTTTTAATTAATATATTTTCAATGCCCAAATTTAATAGAAATATATATAAACATACAAAAACAATCCTTCATTCCACTCTCACATTAAAAGACATAGTTCTGATTACATACTATTGATTTTGAATAATGTTTTCTTCTATCATGGTGATCTTCCTCTTTATAAGATTTTTGTGGATATTGATGATACTCCTTGTTTATAACTACCACAATGATTTAGATTCATCAGGATATTAATATTTTCATTATATTTCATCTATTTATTAATGAAAATTTTATTACAGCGTTTTATCAATAGTGAATTATAATCCACGGTGTGAAATAAATTGTGTTATATGCGTTTATTTTAACATTCCACATATAAATGAATAATTTTTTAGTTTAATTCATATATTATTTAACTTATTTTTAAATAAATTTATATTCCATTGAAAAAACAATATATTTTTTATAATTATAAACATATAGTTTATAGAAAGAATATCCTTCCTAAAACCCTAGGGTATTGAAACTTACACATTTTATAGTTTCCAATTATATAAAGATGATATGAAATATCAATTTGGTTTTTTATTTTAACTAAATGGTGGATATACAAATTTTAAAAGATGAAAATAGTATACCATATATTACTAGACAATAGATGGAGAGTATATCTCTATATCATGTATTTTGACAGAACTTATTAGGATCAAGAAGTTCATGCCAAAAAAGGTTTTTACCCTAGAATTGGTGGATAAATTAATATTTAATATGAAAATATTTGAAATATTTCTTATATATTCTCATAAAAGGAATAAAAACATCATTAAAAAATTATATATCATTTAAGAGATCATTAACAGTGCTTATATAATGAAATGTTTGTTGGTTATATAAGATAATATAATAGATCTATTGAGATAGAAGTTATTGTAGATGAATCATGAGGCTCATATAAGGCTTATAGGTATTATATTCATTTGATACTAGATTAAATTATTTTTATCAAAGGGGTTTTGTAATATTTTTTAAAAAATCAAAACCCTATTTATAATTCACTCATATGTGCTACTTATTTTATTGGAATTGATGAAAAATAATATCCACTAAAGTATGACTTTTAGTTATATATATTCATTTATCATCAATGAATATTTTGGTTTTGGATAGAAATTTATTATTAATTATATTAAAATCTTATTTATGATACAAATAGTAGACTCAATAGTTAATAATTAGAGTCTTTTTTCATCTACTATCAAAAGAAATTATATCACAAAAAATTGTGTACGATCATTGGTTTACGTGGGGATGTATTAATTTTGTTAATAAACATAATATATGGTTTGAATTATTCTCAATAAGTGACCATTAATATATTGAAAACATTTTTATAACAACCCTCGAGAGACAGGTAATCATGGGGTAAATTGGTATGTTGTTTATCATGCCATCAATTATGTTTGAACAAGATAATAATTTTCTACTTTTTTTCATGAAAAGACATCTAGGTCCATGATTAAATTATAATAATCAAATTTATGTCCAATCATAGTCAATTTACATGTGATGTGACTGGATACCTATATTGATGACATATGATGTATTAGTTAAAATAGGTTAGTCTATTTTTAAGAATCATGAATTTTTGAGACAACATATACATGATGAACATGCTCTATGTCAAGTAGTCACTCTATTTAATGTAATAAAGAAATTATAATAGTATATATTTTATGTATGTGATAAATTATATTGAAAAATTGTTATATAGAGATATGAGTATATTTTATTGAGATATTTTCAGAAACATTTATTTATTTAGTATTACAAACAAATTTCTAGAGTGCAATCATTTCTTATATCTATGAATTAAATAATTCCTAATTATTCTCAACACTAAAATGGTATATTGGTATATATAGTTATCTCTTAGAACTAATATAAAAAACATGAAAATTTTGTTTCTTTATAAGTTAAGAGATCTCGATAAACCATGTCCAAAGGTGTTTGGATATATCCAATAATATTTATGATGTTTTCCGTTAATTCCTTATGTAATTTTAGTGTGTGTTGAAGATTGAATTATATGAACTAAAATAAGATAAATAATATTGGATAATTAATCTATATCATATGAAATTATATAAATTTTAATCATATAGTAGACAAAGATACAATGGTATTTCTAAAGGCATATGATTCCAATGTCAAATTCTGTGATTTATCTAGTGATATGTGAAATTGGGTTCATTTTTTTTAAATATATTCCAAATGGTTTTCCATTTACTATAAATTACCTGTTTGATTCATTTTTGAAATGAAAATTTAATATTATTGAAAAAATTTCAACGATCATAATAATCCAATGAGAATGCATTATGGTAAATTATGGAGAGTATCATGAATTGAAAATCAAAAGTCAAATCCGTATAATAAAGAGTCACATATAAACATGATTAAATCATTCTATTGGGTGTGTTTAGTGACTCTATCAAGCTATTACAAATATCTCTTCCTCCATATTCTCAATTTCTCTTTGTGGAGAAGATACCAACCCACCATTGTTGTTCATGGAATCCTCTCATGTAATACAAGGAATCAAGTAGATGGTTTAATATCAATGTAGATGATAGTATTTTATCTATTTATTGGTGATATCCATCAAATAGAATTCATTGATATGGAGCTTTCTAAACATGAGGTGACCATATTTATTTTAAATTTTTCTTTTATGTGAATATTATATGATGATATATCCATTTATTTATTGGGTTTTTCATTACGATCATGAAAATTTATAACAAAACATGTTAATAAGTACACAAAAATATGTAAACAAATTGTATTTCATGTGGTATTATAATTGTTTGTATTATAATATATCAGTTCTTCTATGTGGTTGGAAGGGTATCAAAAAGAATTTCAGTTAAAAGTATGAAATTTTGGATTTACAATATAATTCCCATGAATTTCAAAAATTATGTTTTCCTTTTTAATATTTATGTGTTCCCTATATAGATGTATCTCCATTATTATGGAATGTATAATTTATTATTTAAATAAAAAAATTACGTTATCCTAAAAAAATATTTTATATCTTCAATAAAGAACATTTTATATAATAGGTAAATATATTATCTAAGATATAAATGAGTAAAGATAATATCAACAAACCATATAACAAATAAAACATGAATTTGGAAATATATAGGGCCACCATATAAATTAATACCATATCAACAAATATTGCAATAATATGGTTAAAATGATTTGTAATAAGGTAGGTATTTTATAAATGAAATACAGAAAACAAGAGAAATAATAGTGAATGGAATGTTTCATACATAAGAAGTATATATAGAGTAATAAATGGAAAAATGACTCGAAGAAATATAGCCATAAGAATTTTTCCTTGACCATTGGAAGGGTAAACTGACCATTTTGTGACACTATATATTAATAATATAATGGAATAAATACCAAAATATTAATATATAAATATCAAAATTGAATGTATAATACAATAAATATAATTTTTTATTACTTTGACGCATATAAAATATATATTTTGGGTAATTTATTTAATCATTACCCATAAAAAAATAATATTTTATATTAATATTAAATATTGAATTTAAATAATTTATAGAAAAAACTACATACATTGATAAATTGGGATCATAATATCAAAATTATTTAAGATTAATTTTTGGAAATAGTTTAATTTTCAAGAGAATATTTAAATTTGTTATGTAATATATTAAACAGTACTATGGAAAAACGAAATACATATTATAAGATAAATAAGTTAAATAAAAATGTATTGTATAATTTTAAAAACCTATAACAAAATTCCATAATCTTATGATAGAATTTTTCAATGGTTAATGAATTTTTTTCACATTGATGCATAATTTTGGTCATATTTGGATGCTTTTATAAAATGTAATATCTCAAAGATAGAAATTTACTTCCATTAAATATATTACATACACGAAATTGGGATGTGTTAAATAGGTTAGGGTGGAAATTTCATATTTTTCATAATAAATAAATAAAATAAATAATTTAATGGTTGAATTGTGATGAAATCATGATATCATGGTGACATAACCATGGAGAAACATCTTGAAGATAAATTTTCAATGTTTTGTTCATTATTTAATTTTATATTCCTTATTTTGTCTCTAAATACCCTCCCATACATGTATAAATACTCCACCTCACCCCCTTTTGAAAATCACATCAAAAAAATAATTCTAATACTCGAGATATTATTATATCCCTCTTATTAATCCAATAAATATTTTTATATATGGTTTGGTAATTTAAAACACTGGGTTTCCAAGCTCTTTGAAACATAATTATGGAATAGTCCAAATTATAGGTTTAATACTTATTCCTTTATTTAATTTTTTCTCACTATATCACATTTATTCGTTTTTTTAATTTTTAAAAATCTATTATAATATAATTATACAATATATAAAATTGTTATTAAATATAATGTTTTAATTTACTTTTAAATGAAATAATTATAATATATGTATAAATTACCTTTATCCCGCCTTCAAAGCACTAAAATATAGTTATTTCAACCACCTATAAGTATCCAACAAACAAGAAACATCAGTATCTATAAATATTATTGTATCTAATTAATAAAAAACATAAGTAATTAATAAAATTTCCTATAATGTTAATTAAATATCTTTAATAATTACTTAATAAACATATGGGGTTTATAAAGGAGGATTAGGTGCGATGAAGAAAAATTTTACCTAAAGTATGTTGGATCAATACTGATTACCTCTTAAAAAATAGATTTATTTTACCTTATTATTTTCTCTTTTATTTTTTTATGGAATTTAAAAGCCAATATAATAATTTACCCTCTTATTTTGGTATATTATTCATTTAAATATTCCATTTACATTGATAACGAAATTTATTGGATGTACAATTTATTCCTCTAATTAATTTTATTATATCTTCAATGGAAAAATATTCATGAAATTTATATTCAATCGATTTTTATTTTAATTCAACCATTGTTGTGTATTTATTTCTATATATAAAAATTTATACAAGTGTTATTTTTAAATTAATAGTTATAGTAATTTTAAGAGGTTCTTTTTCTATGTTTTCTCTCGATTTAGTATCACATAATCTTTTGAATAATTTCCCATTATTTTAGTTAAAGTATTATTTTTTCATGAATATGTAATAATATGAATTCTTTTGAATTTAGTTTATTGTTATTTATAGATATCTCTACTATTCTATTCATTATTGAGGTTATGTATTGATGTATATGATTTCTAAGAAACCTGGTTATTTTTACACATAATATATCCATCTTATACATATTAATTTATGTATAGTCATTTTAATATTTATTTTCTAAATGGGATATATGATTTTGAACTTATAATTTTTAGAATGGTGGTATCATAATTTTATATCCCTCTAATTCAATAGGTAATGATTTTAACTCATTAGATACTACATAAGGGGTATGAGGGATAGCCTAGAATAATTGAGATATGTTTTCTTGTGATCCAAACATTATATATTACAATAATGTTTCGTTATTATTAATTTACCATATTCCATGTCCTATTACTAAAAATTCCATATTAGTATTATTATATCTATAACTCACCAACCCAAATCACCAAATCCGACCCTGAGTGGCCCCAGACCACATGTGTGTCTCCCCATATATAGTAGGTTGAAAACTGTCAGTGAGTGTTTTAATTTATTTAGTGTGTTTATTGTATCCTTAATGTCAATAAATATATAAAAAATATGTTTAATTATTAAATGAGAAATTCTGTAATATATGACTTTATATGTTCCTTATATAACAAAAAATAAATAGCCAATGCACCCAATGTGGAATGTCAACAAAAGTACAAGCCAGAATAAAATTAAATAAAACACCACAACATACTTTCATAGTTAGCATTGATACCACCTGCACTATACTCCATCTCCTAGCTCCCTACCACCAACCCTTTTCCCTTCCCTAAGTCCTTCATGAATAAATTTAAACATGCATCAATATTCCCATGAAGGGTGTGAGTATAATCCATGTAAGACACAACTAATGTATCCTTAACTGAATTGTACATGATATATAATAGTATATGTCATGATATAATGTACATGTTAAAGTAAATATATAATTATTCATCTACTGAGTATTAGTGTTCTAACAATGATTCCATGAATCGTGACCCCACCTTATTCAAAATAATGTAGGTAATGATGTCAATGTGTATCACATTATGTCATAAGACTTACCACATTTCTATTTATTGTTTGGAAACGTATTCCCATTATTCATTACCCTATGTTCTTACTTTATGGAAAAACTATACACCCCATCTTGATGACAGTCATTATTAGTAACACTACCATCCGACCATGTCAGTTATCTTTATGATGAACACTATATAATCCACCCTAATTGTTGTTGTTATACACAAATGATTATGAGAATCACCTGATATCCTATCAACACTAAAATTAATTCTGCCACATCAGATATGAGATGGTCGATTCTCAATTCCCATGCATGTTCTACTCCCACATCAACATATATTTATTTTATATAATACCTACCATCATATTATCCATAATTCAAAGCGATTTTTACATTATAATACATCCCCTCCAAGGGGATTAATAGACCTAACATAGTATGATGATCATCCATGTACCTAAAGATATTTTCCAAAGGTTATGTAACACTGTAAGAAATACATATTATATCAAGGAACAATAAGTAATATCAAGAAAAATTATCTAAAGGATATACCCAAATAAAATGATGGAATATCAATCATAGATATCATAAGTTATTCACTATCCTACTTGAGAAAACCTATCAATCATGTATTGTTATATATAGATTAACATATCCTAAAAACATCATATACAAGTCCCAACATAGTAACTTATTACCATAAAAATTCTAACGTCTACATAATTATTTTTTAAGGAATTGTAACATGAATCATATCTATGGACTGAACAAACAAATCTGTTCTATAAGGATTCCCAAAATAGATTATAATATATTTAATTAAAAAATGCAATAAAAACCTCATATATGAGAAATGTTTCTCTATCCTGGATAATCTATATATACATGATAAATCGATATCAATTTTCAATTATTTTTGGTCACCATTATTTACAGATTTTTATCATTTATTCAAAAATCAGAGGTAAGATAATTTAAAAAATAAAAAAAATGAAAAAAATATAGCATGGAATTATAACTTTAAAACATATGACCCTAGAAAAATAAATGAAATAATATTATTCCAGGAATAGAAATCAGTAGATAAATTTATATTGGTTGGGAAACAAATTTCAAATCAAGTTTGAAGAGTTTATGGCCTTAAAAAACTCATGATTATATCCAAAATAAAATGATAGGATATGAACATATATATTAATAATATTTTCCTAGTTCTATGGTTTCCATCATTAAAAACCAAAAATTAAATTCCTATTTCATTTTCATTAGAATTAATTCTTAAAACATTTAAACCTGCTAATACATATGTTAAATATTTTAAATAAGTCCATTAATGGAATTAACGTCATTTTTTCTTAAAAATTTATTAAATCATTTTAGAGTATTATTTTAGTTGATGAATAATAAAAAATAGTTTTTTAATATAATTTTTCCCAAAATGACAACTGAATAAGGTTAACATGATGTTACCCTTACACATCTCATAGTTATCACATGGTGGTAGTGGGTTTTACATTAATACCAGCTATAAGTATTGTTTACCATTATGTATCATCATATTACCATTACACATCCATTTCAATCATGTATCTACCCTTAAACATCATATAAAAACACTATATTACCTTTATATGGGTAGAATAAGAAGGATGTTATCATTATTTAATCCTTAAAAATATGTTTTTACCCTTATTTAACACATGTAAAATCATTATTAGCTTTATAAAACTCAAACAAAAAACATATTGTGTATACGTAGAAATAATTTCGAATTATATAAACCCTATTTCATATATAAGGGTAAAATAAAATTTAAAATTGTTAAATTTCAACATAATGGAAATATAAATTATATCCAAAAAAGGGATTGAAGAACAATTGAAACCCATGAACGTGTTATCTTCCCACCTATAATGAATTATTATACTTAAGAAGTGTCATTATAGTTCATGCAGGGAAACATTAGGCTATTGAAATGATACATCATTTTCTCACTCCAAAGTATCATCATGAATCCTTCCGTGATGGAAAATAACTCTAACAATTACACCATATTCCCTATTAATACCATCTCATTCTGGTATTTGATACATTATAGGTTCTCCATAATATATTTTAATAGTTCCAATTCAACATACTCTGATTTGATCATGTATGTAAGATATGTCATGTACCTCAAATGATGATAAATGTAGAACATATCATGTATAAGGACTCGACCATAAACCTTACATAATGTTTAATTAAGCAAATAGTTCATATTGAGGATCTTTTCAAGTTTATAATTTTAGATAATTAGGTCATAACATAAACATATCAACTTTAATATTACATGTAGACACTTCTACTCAGTAACCATTTTTCTAATAAAATAAAAACTCTTGGAAAAAGGTGTCCTATCTAGTTCCATGTTTTAGACAGCGTGACTTTTCCTTGATCCCATCCTTGACCCTATTCCACTTTTGTTCTTGTGATAAACATTTAAAAACCCTAGGATTAGCATAAAAAGCTCAGTAAGGGACACCCAAAGAAAGAAAACTTTTAGTTTTCCAAAACAACAAGTAAACCGTGAATTTCCTATCATATGTAATACTTTTCACCTTTATGAAGTAGTAAATACTCTTCATTGAATAAAATATCATTGCTCAATTATTTTTAACCAAAATAATAACATAAAACCCTATAAATAACACTTAACAAATAAATGTAACTTGGGATATAAACATACTTAAATGGAATAACCATACAGTTGACGTCCATACATATCGCTAAAGGGAATATCCATATGGCTGACTTCCATACCCAATGAATTGGAAGTTATAACATAACCACCTGTCATGGTTTATCATGACACCACCCGTCATTTGGTTTATCACGTAACCACCTGTCAAATGTCCGAGTACCATTATAAAATAATAACACATCTAACAAATATAAAGGAATGAAACCTTATCCACATTTAAATAACAATATATCACTTAAATATATTGACATAACAAATACTTTATCAAAACCAATTTCAATAACAAAATTCATAATATAGTATATGGTATTTATTTTACTTTTAAAAAATGTACGACTTGTTAAGGAAGCCAAAGGTCAAATAATACTCGCGGTGGCTGAAGGTCGTTGTCACTGCTTACGTTAAATGAAACATAATTTTTTGTCATTTAGTAAATAAATTCATAGAAAAAGATTCTAATTGAATGAAATGAAAAGTAAAAGGTTTTTATACATCATATAAACTAAAGTTGTATATTAAAACAAAATATTCCTCAATGAAAGAAGATTGAGACAAAGTCTCATACCTCGTGTCCGACATGACACATTCATTATTCAATCTCTTGAATAATAAAATAAAGTTAATTTATTCTTTTGTAATAACCATTTTTAAAGTTTATCGTTACTTTTAAATCACTTATTACCATGTTATTACATTTTGTAATCATTTATGTTAATAACGGTCATTTTGTCGATATTTGGTACTTGAGTCAAAAATGAACTTCTTATAATTAAAAATTGTTCATGTAGTCAAATATCCATTTTATTGAGAATTATATTAATGCTTTATATATCATATATATAAAATATATCTAGTTCATGTATGTATTTATAATAGTACATAATATTTAGAGATAAGAAATGAAATTCACCATTCTTGGAGACTCTAAGCTGTGTGTACGCATGAACGCTACTTTAAATTATATTTATTTTTTAAAATAATTAAAACATAATGTTAAATAGGTATATTATAATTCCAGTATAATATCATGTATAATATCATTAACTCTATCCTATATATGTTCCACATATGGCATTAACTATTCATTTCCCTTTGAGGGGGTGGTAGTCCGCACTTCCTCAAATGAAAATATCTCGTTTACCCATAATGAAACCATAAAGGTATGATATAAATGAAAAATACAGAAGTGTAGAATAAATATAAATCTAACATATATCATATATAAAAATATTTCCATCATAATTTCCACCATGAGAGGTGATTGGAGATATTTGAACAATCATCGTTTCGTGAGACAGTAGTTCACCATCCACAGAAACAATATTTTCTTTACCCATTAGACAGAGCTGTGTGTATGTGTAGTTAGAATCATTCTCATAAAAACAACCTAGTATATTTTAGATAATGTGGTTTCTATAAAATAAAGAAATAAAACGATTGTTTGGGGTTGGATAAGTAAAATAAAACAAAATAAAACATAATAATTTATAAGAAACCGTTACCTCTAATTCGGGTAACTCCCTTTGGATTGAACCAAAAGACCTTCATGAAGTGCATTATGCATTAGGTAAGGCATCTAGGTAGAATATAGGGACCATGAAAGCTTATTTGGGAAGGGTATGGATGAGCCAAGCGACTTTTGACGTGTGAGGAATGGGTTAGAGTTGAGGTCTTTTTATAAGGGGGGAGGGGCTCTTTAGGAAACCGTGAAAATATTATTTTATTATATAATTATTTTCGGTTTCTAAAGATCCAAAACATATTAAAGTATAATATAAAAAGACTAATGATAAATATAAAATCATACAAAAATAATTGGATAGTTATTTGATATTATATAAATTGTTATAATCTTATTTATTTAAATCATTTGTTAATGAGGTAAACACTCATCATTATTGTGTCATATATAATTTTATTTATTTGATGTCTAAAAATTATAAAAAAAATACCAATATGTAATAAAAAATTTATATTTCTAAGGAATATTTATTGTAGAAATTATATCTTATGTAAACCTATGTAAAAATTAATTTACTAAAAGATATTTTTTTAGGTCATTTTTGTGTTTCCTTTAAGTTAATTAAAATAATGGGTCATTATCACTCTCAAGTGGCCCCATGGGGTTCCAAAATCAACCCAAGGATTCTCATGGTCGTAAGTGTATCACCCAATAGGATTATTACACATTTAGGGTAATTTAATATTATAATAGTAATATTTGTTTGCCTTTATTTGCCAGATCTACCATTTAACCATGGTAAATAAAATATTTACTGATGTAAATATTCATAATGTCTAAAATAAAAGTTACCTATTTACACAATATAGACCTCCCGATTCCAAATATTGAATTCATTTTTCCATATTTAAAACATATAAGTGGAAAAAATTAATTTAATTTTAATTCCCGCTATTAAAACAAAAACCGGGTTTTTAAGAAATATAAACTATCAAAAGATTGACACTTGTTTTTATCCAATTTCAATGTAAAATTAATTAAAATGATAGAAATTAGATTAAATTGTAAAAATATAATCTAATTACACTTTAAAATCAATTAAATAGAAAATCTGGATCTATAAATAAATTATATTGAATGGCAGCATTGAATTAAAATACAGTATTTTCCATAATTCATTAAAAATGAATTTTATCATTAAAATGCCAAAAATTTACCCAAAGTAAGTTTTGATATCCAAATTATAAAGAAGGATTTTATTGGGACAAATAGAACATATAAAATTGAACACAACTATATTTAATGTGGGTTCGCCATCAAAAGGTGGTAAAGCAACCTTTTAAAGTAATTTATCCTTAAAATTAGATTCATTCACATTTTAAGAATCTAAATTCTATTGGATAAATGTAAAAATATTTAAAAAAAATCTATAATAATATTTTAGTTAGTTCTTTTCATTACTACCAATATAATAGCTCGGATTTAAATACAATTTTAAATAATAATATGATATTATTATTATGCAACGTAAGATTTCAAAGAAACCCGTTGTTGTGTATCAGGTCTGCTATTGAACATTGCAACCCCTTTAAGGTAAAAATTAATATTAAATTCACAAATACTAATAAATATAAAATTTAATATTTATTTATTTACCTAGGATGTAACATCTTTCCCCATTTTGGAAATTTCATCCTTGAAATTTTATTCACTTATCAAATAAATGGGGGTATTTATCCATCACAGAATTTTAAAATTCCCACATCTCCTCTTCATCCATATAGTTTTTCAACAAAACCTTTTCCTGTTGAATTACCTTATTCCACAATACTTGCTCTATTATGTCAAGAATCTGGACTGGCAGTTCCTTATACGAGATATTATCTTCTAACTAAACTATATTTGTGCTCAAAACATGATATGGATCTAGCATATACTTTCTCAACATTGAAACCTGAATAAAATTGTGTACCTGGGATAGACATGGAGGTAAAACCCCTCTGTACACAACTGATCCAACTTACTCAAGGATTCCCTAAGGTTCAATGAGCCTTGGACTCAACTTTTTCATCTTACCGAAATGAATCACACTCTTCCCTGGGGAAACTTTTAGAAATACATGACCACTGACCTCAAAATAATGATCCGTCCTCCGATTATCCGCACAAATTTTATGTATTCTCTCTGTTGTTCTCATTTTCTTCTGAATCAATTAAACATTCTCTGCCATCTATTCTACCAATTCTAGTCATATCATCTTTCATTCACCAACATCATCCCAAAAAGCTGGAGTGTGACACTAATTCCAATATAATGCCTCAACTGAAGATTTATGTATTATGGAATGAAAACTGTTATTGTAAGAAAATTCAACCAAAGAAAGATGTTGGTCCCAACAGAACTGGTAATAAATCGAGCAAGAACGTAACATATCCACCATGGATTGAATTATTCGTTCAGACATGCCATCAGATTGTGGATTAAAAGTTGTACAAAAATTTTATTGAGCACCCAACGACTACTGAAGGCCTTTCGAAAAGTTAAATGTAATATTGGGATCATGATCAGATACCATGGAGAAGGGAACACAAATAAACTTGACTATCTCCTTAACATACAACCGAGAATGTTGATCTAAAGATAGAGTATCTGAAATAGGGAAAAAAATGAGAAGATTTAGTCAAGCGATCAATAATAACCCAGATTGCATTGTTACCTAAAAATGTATTTGGTAATCACACAACGAATTCCATGGATATATTTTACCACTTCCACTCTAGCATCGGTAAAGACTGAAGCATCCCTTTCGGTAACTGCCACTCTGCATTAACCTGCTGAAAGATCAAACACTTCACAGTAAAATAAGAAATATCTCTTTTCAATGCATCCCACCTGTAATACTCCCAAAGATCTCTGTATATCTTAGTAATGCCAGGATGAACTGAAATCAGGGAACTATGAACTTCACATAACCACTCATTCTTCAACTACGAATCACTAGGCACATATAATCTCTTCCCAAATCTCAAAAAACAATCAATATCGATGTTAAATTCCGGAAACTTACCCTTTTGAACCAACTCTACCTTTTTATGCAACACACTATCTTCCTTCTATGCTTTCATTATTCTGTCTGATAGAGATGATTTCACTAACACCTAAAACAAAAAAAAAATAATTTCTTGCACCAAAAACTTCTTTTCTAAATTTCAACAAATCAAAAACCAAAGGATCTCATTCCAAATATAGAATGGTTAATGAAGAATTACATTTTCAACTCAAAGCATTAGGCACTTTATTTGAATTTATTAGATGGTAGTGGATCATGCAATCATAAACCATGATTAATACCATCCATCTCCTCTGTCTAATGTTTTATTCTTTCTGAGTGAATATATTCATCGAACTTTTGTGTTCAATATATATTTCACATTTTACTCTTTACAAATTATTCCTCCAAATTTTTAAAGAAAAAAAATAGTAGCTAATTCCAAATCATGTGTAGGGTAATTTAACTCATGAGGATTCAACTGACCTAAAACATAATCAATTACTTGATCATTCTGGGAAACAACCAATTACTTTCAACAAAGCATCACTATAAAAGAAAAACTCACCATTTCTGGAAGGTAATGAAAAAACTGGAGAATTCACCAATGTTTTTTCAATTCATGAAAACAATCATCACAATATTTTTTCCAAATGAAAATAACACATTTTCGAGATAACATAGTCATTTGACTAGATAACCATGAAAAATTCCCAATGAAACTCTAGTAATAACCTTCCAAAACCAAGAAAACTACAGATCATGGTTATGTTTGTGGGTCTTGGTCAATGTTTAACAACTTTTATTTTGGAAGGATCAACAATTATGCCTTTTTTTAAACAATGTTACCAGGGAATGAAATTTTTTGTAACCAAAACTCACACTTGCTGAATTTACCATACAATTTATTTTCATTTAACATTTGAAAGACATCCCTTAAATTACATTAATGATCATATTTTCTTTTATAATAAACCAAAATATCATTAATGACACTACCAAAATCATATGAGGAAAAGGATAATTGTTCTTAATTGTGATGTTATTCAATGCTCTATAATCAATGCATAATATCATTGAACCATCTTTCCTTTTAACAAACAAGATAGGAGAACCCATTGGTAATGTGCTAGGTCAAATAAAACTTTTATATAATAAATCATGTAATTTCTTCTTTAAAACTAAAAGATCAATTTGATCCATTAGATAATGTGGTTTTGAAATTGTCTTAGCATCAGGAAATAAGCCAATAGTAATTTCAACTTCTCGATAATGTATAATACCAGAAAACTCCTCACGAAAAAACATCAAGATACTCATTTACCACTGGCACATCATTAATATGAGCAGTTCATTTGTTTTAAATAATATGTGAAAGGTGAAATTCATTTCCATCTTTTACTAATTTCTCAGCTTCCAGATATGTTATCAAAAGTAAGGGTTCATTCCTGTACAGAAACCGAAAATATTTCTGAAAATACTCCTCTTTAGCACTATAGTCAATCTTTGCTTGATAAACAGAAATCCAATCCATACCCAATATAACCTCAGGCTCTACTAGAGGCAAAAAAATAATATTTTTAGGTATATTCTTTCTTCACACAAGGATAAGAAGGTTCATATAATTTATTTTTGTCTCAAAATTTCCGGAAGTTGTTTTTACTATATGTTAAAGATTCATATCTTAATATGGAATTACAAATTTACTATAAACCTACTCAGAAATAAATGAATTTGTAGACCCTAAATCAAACAACACATTGGCATAATCTGAACAAACAAACTGTGAACCTTATATTACTCCATTTGAAGCCCCAACATCAGCTGAAGTAGTTGTAAAAGATTTCACCACCCCTTTCTGCTTTTATTCCAGATTCTTTCCCTCAGTTGGGTTCTTCGTTGGAAACTCATTTTCATAATGACCCATTTCATTGCACGTAAAACATCTTACCGCTGGCTTCTCATTGCCTGCATGATCATCTTCCTTATAGTTATGCCCAATATGACCAGACATACCACACCAACAGAACTTTCCATACATTGATAACCACTCTCCATGATTCTTTTTTACCAATATTCTCAAAAGATGGATATTTAGTTTTCTTACATCCATACTTCATTGATTATTTATTTCCCCTTGCCTTCTAACTAGAACAATTATTCTGTATTTTGTCATAGAACACCTAATCATCGGAAAACTCCATTTCCACCCTCTTTGAACATAAAACATGTTTCTCATAACTATTGAACTCACAAGAGTCTAATTCTCTTCAATATCATGGCTTCAGTCCCGAGTAAAATCGATTTATCTTACTATTAAGATCTCGGATGAAATTTGAAGCATACCTTGCTAGTCGAGTGAACTTTACTTCGTAAGCAGCCATTGAGTCATCTGTCTACCCCAATTCCATGAATTGTTTTTCCATCCTAAGTCAAACCACCAGAGGAAAATATTTTCCAAGGAACATACCTTTTAATTTATCTCAATCAAGAGCATAAATCTCCTCATTATCCCTAATAATTTTCACTATCGACCACCACTGATCCACTTCACCTTCTAAACGGTAAACATCAGGACTATCCTTTTGATGTTTTGAACACCCCATGACATTTAAAATTTTCTCCAGTTATTTAATACACCCTTCACCTTGTACAGGGTCAGATGATACTCTGAATGATGGAGGATGTTTCCTCATGAAATGCTCCACTACCGACAGGTATCTATGTGGTTGATCTGGATACTCTCGTGCATGGATACCCCTACCATCTATATCCTGAGTCAACTATTCCATCACTGCAAAAAAACTATTCAGTTCTAATTCTAACAATCTCTGGTTGTTGATTTGGAAGGTTTTATTCCTCATGATGTCATCCACAATTAGCTTCCCTATTTCCTCTGTAGAAAACCACTCTGATTATTGAAATATCTTAGGGGAAGCAATATGGTAATCTGAAAATTCTATATCACTTCAATCATATGATAAATTTATTTATGAATATTAATTTAACAACACCTTAACTACTAATGTTATCAAAACTGACCTCTGATACCAACTATAAGGATCGGGCCTTAAACATTACCTAATCTGGAATTATGTTAATAATTCACATTGAACATCCTTTAAGGATTATAGATTTAAAGAATTAGGTCATAATATAAACATAACAACTTGAATATTACATGTAAAAACTTCTACTAAGTATCCATTTTTTCACATAAAATAAAAACTCTTGTATAAAAGAGTCATGTCTAGTTCCTTGTTTTAGACAACATGACTTGTCATTGATCCCATCCATGGCCCTATTGCACTTTATGTCATGTGAAAAACATTTCTAAAACATGGGATGAGCATATAAAACTTAGTAAGGGATACACATATAAGGAAAACTATTAGTTTTTTAAAACAATGTATAAACCATGAATACCCTATCATAAGTAATACCTTTCACCTTTATGAAGTAATAAATACTCTTCACTGAATAAAAGATCATTGATTACCATTTTGTAACCAAATTATTTCCATAAAACCCATATAAATAACACATAACATATAAAGGTAACTTGAGACATAAACATACATTAATGTAATAACAATACGGTTTACATCCAAACATATCACTAAATGGAATAGCCATATGACTGACTTCAATACCCAATGAATTGGAGGTTATAACATAACCACCCATCCTATTTTATCACAACACCTCCCGTCATTTGGTTTATCAAATAACCACCCATCAAATGTCCAAGTACTATTATAAAATAATAACACATAAAACAAATATAAAGGAACTTAATCATTTTAAAATTTCAATCACATTTTGTCGCTTAAATATATTGACATAAAAAATCCTTTATCAAAAATAATTTCAATACCAAAATACATAAAATAGTATATGGTATTTTTTTTTCTTTTCAAAAAATTACGGCTTGTTTAGGAAGATAATGATCAAATAATATTCTCGGTGGCTGAAGGTCAATTTCACCGTTTATGTTAAAAGAAACAATCTTTTTTGTCATTTAGTAAAAATATTGGTAGAAAAATATTCCGTTTGAATTAAATAAAATTTCAGAGGTGTTTATACATCATATAAAAGAACATCATGTATTATAACCAAATTTGCCTCAATGGAAAGAGATTGAGATGAAGTCCCTTACCTCGTGTCTGACTTGACCAGTTCGTTCTTTAAACTCATAAATAATAAACTAAAGATAATTTCTACTTTCTTAATAACCTTTTTTCAAGTTTATCATTCCTTTTTAATCTCCTATTACAATTTTATGACATTATGTAATAATTTAAGTTAATAACAGTCGTTTTTTTGATATTTGGTACTTTAGTCAAAAATGAACATCTTATAATTACAAATTGTTCATGTGGTCAAATATCCACTATCTCAAGAATGATATTCATGATTTAGTTATCATATATATCATATATATCTGGTATATTTATGTTTTTTAATAGTATATAACATTTGATGATAAGAAATGAAATGCACCGTCAATGGAGACGGTAAGACGTACGTATGCATGAACGCTACTTTCATTTCTATTTATTATTTTAATGGATTTAAAACATAATGATACATAGGTATATTATAATTAATTTATAATATAATATAAAATATCATTAAATCCATCCATAATACATTCCATATATGGAATTAAATAGTCATATAACTTTGAGGGGGCAATAGTCCGCACATTCTCAAATTAAATTATCGCATTTACCCTTAATGGAAAACATAAAGGTACGATATAAATGAAAAATAAAGAAGTATATAAAAAATATAAATATAATATATATCAAATATAAAAACATCTCCATCATAATGACCACCATGAGATGGTGTTGGAGATATTTGAACAGTCATCGTTTCGTGAGGCAGCAGTTTACTCTCCACATGAACAATATGTTATTTACCAATTTGATGGAGCTGTGTGTAAGTATAGTTAGAATTAATTTCATAAAAAACAACCTATTATGTTGAGGATACTGTTTTTGTGATAAAATAATGTAATAAAAAGAGTTTATGGTGTTTGAGAAGTAAAATAATTCAAAATAAAACAAAATAATTTAAGAGAAACGGTTACCTTTAATTCGAGTAACTCCCTTTGGTTTGAACTAATAAGATTTCTTGAAGTGCCTTATGCCTATGGGAAGGCTTATAGGTGGACGAGAGAGAACATGAGAGATTATTCGGGTAGGATTTGGATGATATAAGGGGCTTGTGATGTGTGAGGAATGGGTTAGAGGTGTAATATTTATATTTGGGGGAAGAGGGGTTCTTTAGGAAAGTGCGAAAATATTAATTTATTATATAATGTTTTTTGGGTTATAAAAGGTCAAAAACATATTAATGTCAAATATAGAATGACTTGTGGTCAAAATAAAATCATCCAATTAAAATTGGATAGTTATTGGATAATACTTTAATCTTTATAATCTTATTTATTTAAATCATTTATCAATGAGGTAAACATTACATCATTATTGTGTCATAAATAATATTATTTATTTGATGTCTAAAAATTATATAAAAAATCCATGATGTAGGAACTTTTTTACATTTTCAAATGATATTTATAGTCTAATTGATAAATTATATAATCATATGTCAAAATTAATTTACTAAAAGATATTTGTTTGTGTCATTTTTGTCTCTACATTCTGTTAATTAAAATAACGTGTCATTATCACTCCCAAGTGAACCCATGGGGTCCCAAAATCGAGCCAAGGATGATCCTGGTCGGAAGTGTATCAACAAATAGGAAAAAAATTTAGGGTAATTTTATATTATTATCGTAATATTGGTTTACATTTTTTACCACATTTACCCTTTAACCACGATAAAAAAATATTTACTAATGTAAATATTCATAATGTATAAAAATAAAAGATACCTATTTACACTATTTTGAAATATTGATTCCAAATATGGAATCCAATTTTCCAAATTCAAAACACAGAACTAGTAGAAATTACGTTAAAATTAATTCACTTTGTTAAAACAAAAACCTTGTTTTAAAGAAATATTATCTATCAAAATATTAATACTTTTTTATGTCCAATTTCAAAGTAAAATTAATTCCAATGACCAAAATTGGATTTAATGGTTGAAATATTATATAATTACACTTTAAAAACAATTAAAAATATAATCTAATAATATAAATAAATTTGATTAAAATGCAGTTTTGAATTAAAATACTGTAATATCCACTATTCATTAAAAGGAATTTTATCATAAAAATACCAAAAATCTACAAAGTAAATTTTGATATCATGATTCTAAATAAGAATTGTATTTGTTCAAATAGAACATATAAAAGTGAAAAAAACTATATTTAATGAGGGTTCACCATCAAAAGGTGGTAAATCAACATTTTAAAGTAAATTATGTGTAAAATTAGATTCATTCATATTTTAAGACTCCAACTATTATTGGATAAATGTAAAACCATTTAACAAACATGTATAATAATATTATAGTCATTTCTATTCGTTCCCACCAATACAACTACTAGGCGTTAACAACCATTTAAATTATTAATATAATATTATTATTTTGCAACATAAGATTTCAAAAAAACACCTTGTTGCGTATCAGGTACGCCATCGAACATAGCAACCCCTTTAAGGTAAAATTAATATTTAATTAAAAAATATTAATAAATATGAAAATTACATATTTCTTTATTTACCTGGGATGATAAATCATTAATACCTTTATAACATGGAAAAATGTCTAAATGAAAATTCACTTACACTAAATGTTTGATGATTGTGAATGGTTCAAAAAACCATATCACCAGATTCCCATACTTCCTCAAAATTAGATTCCAAAAATAAGGTGAAACCCACAAGAAAACCTCATTATAAATATCCAAATTCCATGTTCATCTCATTTTGTAAGTATATGATCATGTCCTTTACAAAGTGTTAACTGTCTACTTCCTAATTAACCGCACTCTTTCTGTGGCCTCTTTCACCGTACAAAAGACAAAAACTGCTAAAATAAGTACCTAATTCCAATTCAACAATGAGAATAATGGTTTTTCATTGAGTTACTCTAAAATATTCATCTAAATAGATGGATTAAAACTATTTTTAATAAAAAATATACCATATCATGATGCTCATCCAATACTCCTCCAAATTTCAGGATGCATTCCCACTATATATCCTCGTGTATATGAATCTTCCTCCTTGAATTTCCATATAGCAATGGAAGATATATCATATTTAACTTCAACTATGTTGTCAGGGTAATTTGTGATCTTTTTCAAATCCATGATGTAAAAAAAATTTCTCTATCAGATAATATTTTGGAAGGGACAATATGTTGTCAAAAAATCAGTCAGATATACATCTTACCCAAAAAAATAAATAGATTTAGTCTCTAAGATTGTTAAGAAATGTGAAACATTAATTTTTTGATCCATAATTAAAAAAATATTGTAACATATTTTTGGGATCCTAGGTAACTTTATCAGAAAGACCATCATGATAGTATCCCAATTCGACGAGGAAAGATGATGTTTTTAGATAAAAGCACCAGGGCAATGGTCCTCGACTAGTATCCTCCTGAAGGAAATGCATCAGGAAATAAATCAAAAAAACGTCACTATTCATCCATGGCCACCAAAACTTCCAAATAATGTCATAGATTATCTTTTTAAATCTAGGATTCCTCATCCACTTTGAGGTATGGAAGTCTCTCATATCTTTTCCCCTGAAAGATGTAGGGACTATAACATTCCCTTGATCTAGGATCAAATCATCCACATCCAATGAACACCTTGGTGTATGGTAATAATGGACTATATAATCCATCAACATAACAAACTCTTGAATATGTTATTAATTATTAATCACATATTATAATAAATAAGGTGTGATCAATAATTGGCAACATGTCATCAATCTATTGTGTAACGACCCAATTTTGTTTTAATGAAAATTACTCTCGATCTAATTAGATGTCTTATTATGTAAAATGGTTATATATAATATGCACATCCTTGGATTGATGTTTTTGGTTTTCAAAATACCGTTATGAATTGTTACTCTTGCTAATATAGTCGTTGAACTGTTATCACATGGTTAGTATAAATATAGGACTTTAGAAAATCCAATTCACTCAAACAAAGGATGCAATGGCCTCATCCAGCAAAATTTCCCCATACGACACCCATTTTTTCAGATCTCAGAAAGGAGGTGGATTCACTAGGATTCTCTCATGACCATGCTCAAGCCGAGCTTCAACACATTAGCTCAAAAAGAACAGCCTACTAGAGAAGTGGAAGTTGATAGAGAATACCACCTGAGTGATGTTTTTGAGGCATCCCAAGAGTCTGTCACCATCGCACACCTTTCCCTTAGGTCTTATGCGGGAGTTATAAGGGGATATTTAACAATAACCTCATTGGCCAAGTAGATTAATTAAGAGGGGAGGGGTGAATTGAGTAACTATAAAAATTTCTGTAAAAATTATTTCTAAAAAGGTTTCCCCAAAGATTAAATACAACCTATTTAATCAAGGTTATACTATTATAATGGTTTTACTATTTAAATAACTTTGTAGAATATTGATTAATTCTCAGTAATCTTAATTTGTGTTATTAATATTACTTTTGTAGTTGTTCTGCTTAGAAAATACAGTTATAACTTCTTTCCAAGACAAACTATCAAGGTGAAATTAGATATTTGTAAATTATATAGTAAAGCAATAAAACATAGAAGACTAATTTAAGCAGCACAACAGATATGAAACAAATTGATTAGTCTCAAGTCGAGACCTAATCCAATCCACATGGTGATCATCTTTCACTAAGAAGTTTATATAAATAAAATTTTATCCACACCGAGGATCGGGGTTAACAACAATACACATACTGTTCAGATCACACAGAGACCTCTTCCATATTTTTCGTGGGTATAAAATAACCAGGCCACATAGGGACCTCTTTCACACTTATCCATGGGTATACATAAGAGTAATAGAAAGTTTGAGTAAGGATATCTTCTATCATTCAATTTAATGAAGGAAACAGAGCATGTTGTTCTACTAGTACACACTCTACTTGAAAGTTAATAAACATATACGGAATAGAGAAGAAATATTGAGATGAATTTAGAAATGCTCTGAGTGTTTTTCTTTGAATATTTGGACTTTTGAGATGAAGTAGATGTAAAGATCGAGTCCTTGCCTATAAAAAAAAGTGTCCTGATTGAGCTTGTGTTCTTCGTAAGGCTCAACAGAGCGAAATGTTCTCTTAGCTTCATATATGCTTTATGTGTTCTTTATCTTTCTCATGTTTCATGCAGTGGGCCTTTCCTTCATCAAAATTTTTTCTTTATTATTGTGATCATATCATTGATTTTCATTCAGTATATCGCTATGATTCTCGATCACACTTCACTTATATCTTTGAATGCATGTGTTGGAGCCAATAGGTTGCATGTATTCTGCACCTCGTACCTCATATTGTCTGATGATATGTCTATAAAGAAACATTAAAAACGTCAGTCCATTAAAATCAGAAAATATGACCATTATAAATTAAATTGAAACCCTACAAATTAGTTTACGAAATGGTGTCACAGTAAGTTATGGAAATGGTGTATCCTTCACACGGTTTCTAGATTGATCACGGTGTCTGAGTTTCATGGTGCCTCGTGGTCACAGTGTCTTGTTCACGGTGTCTTGTTCACGGTGTCTGCTTCACGGCGTCTTGTTCACGGTGTCTGCTTCACCGTCTCTTGTTCACGGTTTCTGCTTCACGGTGTCTTGCTTCACGATGCAAGAAAGACATAGCTAGTGGAAGACTCACTATGTCTCAGACTTTTCAAATTAACTGTGTTCAGGCTTAAGTAATTATGATAATAGAATGGATTAGACTTATGAATTTTTCAAAGAAAGTATTATGAGAGTATATCAAAGATAGTATAAAGTAAGTAAACTAAATATAGAGAAATTAAGATATTTAATGGAACTTCTTGAAGAATGAGAATACATTAAACATTAATATACATGATTTGATAAAATTTAAAGGAGTTAACTAGGTTGGATAATATTTGTGATCATTAAAACATGATTAATACATGAGGATTCCAACAATATCCCCCTTTATGATGATCACAAATCATGTAAAGTCAAAGTGTATATTAGATTCAACTATAGAGATAAATGGCTACAATATAAAAATTTCTCAGCCTTTTGGGATTATAAAAAATATGGGGCAAGAGAAGTCATGAAAAGTGCACATGTCATTATGATTAAACAAGGTACAGTAAAAAATAAAAGATAATTACAAAAGAAAAATCATCCTTATCAAAAAAGACTAATCAATGTTCTTCTTCAGGGCATGTATTTCTCTATGCCTTTAATAGCAGTGGCAGAAGAAGAAACCATAGGAGAAGAGGTTGAGGTATAATAAGGAAGAGAGGTGGTTGATAAAGATGGTAAAGGAAGACCTTCAAAGACTGACAGAGCCAAGGTAGGGGAAGTAGAATATCTAGGAAGTTGTTGATCAAGAATCACAGGACTGATCTAACATAGTGCTTGACTGACAGACATGGTGGTTGAGGGTATGGTAGAGGTGAAGGTAGGCAGCCTGGGTTTAAGAGGTGTAACCGCTGGAGAAAAAATGGTTATACTCTAGACATGAAAATAGGGTCTCAGGAGATTGTTGAAATATGTAATGATCTCTCCACCACACTACTTTGATTTTTCAAAATCATCCTTGTTTTCTATAGACTTTTCCAACAACCGAGTAATATCTGTGTGCTTATGGACTTGGGTCTTGAAATATTGATTCATAGGAGGAATCTACAAATTTTCTACAAAGTACATGAAAAGGTCTATCATATCGGTCTTGGAGATGATTCTGTTGAAGTAGAAATCCACATTCATGGAAATATATTGTTGAGCATAATTAGTAATTTTGGAGTGGATTTGTACTATGTCCAAAAATCTATCATTGTTCTTGACCACATCAAATAAGGATGCTGAATTAAAACCACTGAGTACATTCTAAAGCTCTTATTTGACTACAGTTCTGAGAAGATCAGTATCCAGGGAGGGTTTAGAGGATTGACCAGATGCTTTGATAGATGTGGTCAGAGATTTTAGTTTATTCAGCACCTTTTGAAGACACCCTGTATAATCATAAGTGAGTTTATTAAGATTGGAAACAAGCTCTTTCATTTCCTTCACAATTATTTAGTTCCTTTTAGTGATATTTTCATCTATGGAAGCTAGATAAGGTTAAATTGGAGACACACCAACCAATGAGATTTGAGGAGAAACCGGTTCTAAAGGATGAGCAACCGGCACAGATCTCAAATGTAGCTCTCTATGCATGTCTAAAACCATACTTCTTAAGATCTTCACTTAATTACTGAGCAACTTATTTTCAACTCTTACTTCTTGAATCTCAGGAAGCATATTTGCTTTTATTTTCCAAATAATTTTCTCCAATAATAGTGAGGAATATCTATCAATTGAATTTTTCATAGGACGAGGTTGGGTATTCATGAGTTTCTCAACTCTAGATAAGAGGGTAGCACCAAATTCCATCATATCATCCTTACTCACAAAAGATGGCTGTTCAGATAAGGGACCATGAGTAGGAACTGGTACAGGATAAGGTTCTTTCTCAGGTGCAATATTGGAGACTGATTTCAACTGAAATATAGAGGAAAGATCATTTTTGGTTGTTGTAACCTACTTAGAGTCGTCCACATCATATTAACTGGGAAATTTATACTGATTGTCTACAGGACATGCCTCAATTAGATGTGTGGATTCGATAGACTAATGATTTGGGGTTTTCTCCCCCTCAACAGGTGACTCCTTCTCAGAATAGAGAGACTTAGGATCTTGGCCTAATTTCACAGACTCAGTTCTAAGTTCCCCACTCATATCTTCTCTAGCCAGCTAAAAGGATATCTCCATACATTCTTTAGCTGAAGGTATGATATCAAGAACATATTGTTCCACATGGAGTTCCTCAAGATCCCCCTCTTGAAAAACATTCGGCTCTTCCACTATAGGCGATTCCATGACATCATTTTCATATTCTTTAACAACTGATTCTGTTTCAGCCTCGGGTTGAATTTTCAGATTAACAGCTTCTTTAGGAGCAGGGAATTATTCTTCAATAACTACCGGAGAGGTAGTTGTCCTATATTTCACAATGGTAACAGCTTCCCTAGGTGGAACTACAACCTCTTATTCATCTTCTTCTGGATACTCAACAATCTCATCTGGTTCAAAACCAGGATCAGAGATTCCTTTTGGTCTTGTTGGATAATCCATAGGATTGAATTTCTCATTAACTATATCATTATCTTCCACCCATTCCGTTTTCCAAGGAATCTAGATTATCTTCATTCTTTTGATAGTGGCATTTGAGAGACAATACTCATAGTCCTTAATTATATCCTCATTAGGTCTAACCATACCTTTGGCAAGAACCATGGCTGAGATTATCCGAGAGTAAAATAGAGAAGTTGACTTGGATGTGACATTGATCCACTCACACATATGGTGTATGCTATACTTTCAATGGTTGATATTATGCCCATTTTTCATTAGAAGAATCAGAAACACATCATGATATTTTAGAACATAAAAATAACATTTTCTCGTACAAAACAAATTCTGTATAATCAAGAACATAAGCCTTTATTCTTCATCTAATTCTACAATAATGGATCTCCTTTGTCATCCATTTCTAGTTAAGATTTTTAGGGAATCTTCTAAATCAAAGAATTCGGTTGAAGGTGGAGGTCCTCTCTGATGATCCTCACAAATGCCTTTATGAGGTATCCTAAGGCATTCAGCCCATACCCTCTAAGAGAATGAGCATCTATGGACATTGACCATGTTTTTTACAACATAACTATTGCCAGAATAAAATGAGAACTGTAAGTACTAGTAAAACTGAGCCACTAACCTAGGGTAGATGAATCTATCTTCCTTAAAGAACCATTCTAACCAGCCTTGTTGTTCTAAAACGTTTAATACCAGAGACTATCTAGACAAAATCCATTTGGGGAAAATCTCTATCTCATGTACAACAATTCGGTTTAATAGATTTGGATTTCAAGGTCCTTCAGGTGTCAGCATAGGTGCAATCTTCTTCTTCTTCATGCTGCACTTCTCAGGTGTCGATGATGACGGACGTTTCATTCTTGGCATTCACTGAATCTTCGAGCAAGAGAAGGCTTGCAGGGATAAAGAAGGGTTTGAAATTAGTAAGCATATGAATCCTCAAGTGAAGAATCATGGGATACATTGTTTGTTTTATTATTTAGGAATACCAAACATCTCAAAAATAAAAAACCGGGAAAATAAATAAGGTTAAATGGATAATTATTTCTATATGATTTTAAAGGAAAACATAAATAAGTTTTATAGTGAGACCGTGTCCAGTCATTATGGTGAGACAGTAAATGAGCTTCATGGTGAGACCGTGAACAAACTTCTCAGTGTGCGTTATGGTGAGACAGTAAACGTCAGATTTAAAGGACAAAATGCTAACTCTGAGACCGTAAACATAAAACATTACGGTGAGACAGTAAACATGAGAGACAGTAACTAAGAAACCGTAGTCATGAGATATTAAAGTATAAAAAAGTATGATATCGAATAGTAAGACTTGAAACCATTACAAGTATGGTGTCTATTTCAGGTTTATCATGCCTAGTTCATGTATGATGTATTCTATTCACTCATAATTTAATGGTTTCGTGAATATATCAGTAAGTTGATATTGAGTACCAATGAATTCCAAAGTGATATCACCTTTTGGATAATGATCTCTCAAAAAGTGATGTCTTACATCAATGTGGTTTTTCCTATAATTTGAAACAAGATTCTTTGATATTTTAAAAGCACTTTTGTTGTCAAAATTTATAGGTACATGTCTGAATTGATATCCATAATCTAGTCATGTGTGTTTCATCCACAAAATTTTTGCAAAAAAACTGCAAATAGCTATGTATTCATCTTCTACAGTAGATAATGCATCAAAATTTTGTTTCTAACTACACCATGATACTAGTGACATACATAAAATGAGACATGTTCTATAGGTGCTTTTTCTATCTAAATTACATCCACCGAATTCAGCATCAAAATAACTAACTAATTCAAATGAATGTGCTAAAGGATAAAACACTCATAGATTGGGTGTGTGCTTGAGGTATTTGAAAATTCTATTTACAACATTTAAATGAGATTTTTAAGGTTTTGCATGAAGATGATCACACACACAGACACTAAATATAATTTCCATATGACTATCAGTTAAGTATAGTAAACTTCCAATCATTCCTCTATAAGTGGTTTGATCAATAGATTTTCCATCTTCATCAAGATCCAACTTACAAGTGGTACTCATGGGAGTGGCACTACTTTTAGTGCTATCCAATCCAAAAAAATTTAGAAGATCTCTAGTATATTTACTTTGGGTAAAAACAATTCCATCATTATTTTGAATGATTTGAAATCCAAGAAAGAATTTTAGTTCACCCATTAAACTCATTTCAAAAACAAATTTCAACATTTTAGAAAAATAAACACATAAATAATTCCTTGAAGATCCAAAACTAATGTCATCTACATAGATTTGAACAACTAAAACATCATTAGAAATTAATTTTTTTTAAAAGTTTATAATCATCTATTCTTTTGGTAAAACCTTTGGAAATAAGAAAAGTACTCAATCTGTCCTACCAAGCTCTTGGAGCTTACTTTAAACTATATAATGCTTTTGATAGTTTAAAAATATTATTTGGAAAATGGGGGTTTGTAAATCCATGGGGTTGTTCAACAGAAACATTATCAGCTATATACCCATTTAAGAATTCACTCTTAACATTCATTTGACATAGATTGAAATTCAATTGTGTAGAATAGGCAAGCAGGATTATGATGGCTTCAAGTCTGTCTATTGGTTCAAAGGTATCCTCATAGTTAATTCCTTCTTCTTGACTATAGACTTGTGCAAATAATCTAGCCTTGTTTATAACTGTGTTACCATCTTCATCTACCTTATTTATAAACACCCATTTAGTTCCTATGGTGAATACATCCTTGGGTCTTTCAACAAGTTTCCAAACTTTATTCCTTTAAAACTGATTAAGTTCTTCTTGCATAGCCATCACCCAAAATTCATCATTAATAACATCATTAATGTTTTTATTTTCAAGTTGTGACACGATGACTTGATGTTCAACCTAATTTCTAATAGAAGCTCTAGATTGAGTTCTTTTATCGAAGTCTTCAACAATAGCATCTAAGGGATGGTTCTTAAGGGCTCTAATAGTTCTAGAACAAGAACGTTAGTGATTTCAGGTTCATCAACAGAGTCATGTTCATTGTGACATGATTCTTGTAAATTTTCCGAGTTTGAGGTTTTCACAGATTCTTTCATAGAAGAATTTGTGGGTTTCGAATTGATATTCATATTTGATACATAATCCTCTAGATTCTCTAGGATAGTTTTAGGATTATGTGGATATATTTCATTAAATTTGACATGAACATATAATTCCACACATTTAGTTATTTTATTGAACACTCTATAGTCTTTACTAGACATGTAAAATCCAAAAAATAAACTTTCATCACTATTGGATGAAAATATGTCAAGAATGTCTTTGGTTTTAAGAATATAGACTTTTCAACCAAATGCTTTGAAGTTGCTAGCATTGGGTATTCTATTGTCCCATAATCTGTATGGATTTTTCTCTAGAATAGGTCTGGTCAACAATTTATTGATTATGTAGCACATTTTATTGATAGCTCCATCCCCAAAATAAATAGGTAAGTCATATTCACTAAGCATTATTTTATAAATTTCTTGCAGGGTTCTATTTATTCTTTCTATAAGTCCATTCTACAGAGGTGTTCTTGCGGTAGAGAAATCTTGACTATATCCATTTTGTGAAAAAAATGATTCAAAATATTGATTTTCAAACTTACGACCATGATCACATCTTAAGGAATTAATTATAAGTCCACTAATATTTTCTACATACTTGGCATACTTAGTAAAATAATAGAAAGCTTAACTTTTTTGATCCATAAAGAGGTCCAAGCATATCTAGAAAATTCATCTACAAGAACATAATCATAGTTCTTCCCATTTTGACTAGAAACTCTAGATGGTCCAAAAAAATCAATGTGAACTAATTTGACAGGTTGAGAAGTTGACATTTCTCTCTTTGGTTTGAAAGGAATTTGGTGTTGTTCTCCCTTTTGACAAGGATTATATGCTTTGTTATTAGGAAACTCAAGTTTGGGGAAATCATTAACTATGATTTTTTTAGATAGCTTTATACGGGAGTGAACATTACTGTGTTGTAGTTTCCTATTCCAAACCAAGATTCTTTATGAAATACACATAATCATGAAGAATTTTGAGAAGCTAAAGAATCTAAATTAAAAGAATAAACATTTTCATTTCTTAATGCAGAAAATTTTAATTCATATTTAGAATTAAAGAAATTATAAGAATCATTTTAAAATCTAACATGAAATCCATCATCAAATAATTATGAGATACTAAGAAGATATTATTTTAAACCATCAACAAAAATTACATTAGAAATTAAAACTGAGTTAGAGTTACTGATTTGGCCTAGGACAATAATATTTCCCTTGGCATTGTCACCAAATGTGACATGTCCTCCATCTACTTTTATCAGGTTATTGAAGCATGAGTAGTATCCTATCATGTTCCTTGAACATCCTCTGTCCAAGTACCATAGAATTTTACAGGATCTCTTTAAGCATCTTTTATACAAAAAGGATATGAAAAAACAGATTTTGGTACCCATACTTGTTTAGGTCTAGTAATATTAGTAATAAGTTGTTTAGGAACCCATATTTTCCTCATAGGTGTTATATATGCATTGAGTAAGGTATTTAAAAAAGAAACTGTATTCGGTCCAGAAAATCGTGAAATAGTAGAACATGTATCATGAATTGAATTAGTTGATTTAAGTCCAGTGTTGGGAGTAAAACTATATGTCTTGGATCATGAAATAAACTTTGTTCTAACAAGATCTCTTTTACTAGGTTGATAACCAATGACACTGCTGTATTTAGGGGCAATCTGTTTTCCTAGAATTTGGGAAAGGGTATTTTTCCCATTAGTAAACCTTTCTAAATCACTCTCTAATTACTCATTAGTTATTTTAACTCATTCTTTTCTGTGATCAGTTGAGCATTTTTCTCTTTTTCAGTAGTAATTTGATCTTTAAAATTCACAGTGAGAGCATGATGTTTCTTCAATGATTAACATTTGACTTTTAGTTCATTGCATGTCTCTTCAATCATGTTATACTATTCAAAAATTTCATCATTAGTCATTTTTTCAGAGTCACTTTCATCTTTAGAATAGTATGAGTTATGTACAGAAAAATCCAATGTTACTTCATATTTGTTTGTCATAAAACACATATTTGATTTGTTATCCTGTTCGTCATGTGATGTCTCTAAGTCACATGAACTATCCTAAGAAGCACTCTAGGTTGCTTTCATTGAGTTTTTTTTACCTCTTATCATTGTCCTCATATTTCTTTTTGTAATTGAGTTTTGTACATTCAGCCTTTATATTTCTTTTGCGCTTACATTCATTGAAGAAAATTTCATCAGTTTTGTCACTTATTTTATAGTTCTTATTCTAGTTTCTTTTTGGAAATATTTTCCCTTGAATATAGGATTTCTGAAATAGTTCTTCTTTTTGTAAAATTGATCAAATGTTCAAGCTAGTTGAGCTATCTCTTCATCACTATCAGATGACGATTTTTTACTAGGGGAGATTTCTACAGAAGCATCATGTTTCCCTTTGTCTTTGTTCTTAGAGGTGGTGGTAATGAATGCAACAAATTTCCTCTTTGGTTCATCTTCCTCTTTATTGACATTAAACTCTTTCTCACACATCATCAGTTTCCAAATGAGTTCTTTTACAGGTAGTTTTCTAATGTCACATGATTCTCTAATGGAGATAAGGGTTCCCCAACATATATCAGGTAGAAATATAAGGATTCTCATTATCTGTTTAATAGAAGTGAATTCTATTTGAAGAGAAATCATTGTGTTGATGATCTCGTTGAACCTAATATACATTTCTGAAATAGGCCCATCAGGTTTAATTTTAAAATTATCATATTTGATGGTATATGTATTAAGACTCATTTCATTTACACTAGATGTTCCTTTGTGTGAGATAGACAGGGTATCCCAAATTTCATGACAAGTCTTACAAGCATAAATTCTATTAAACGCTTCATCTCCTAAGGAGCAGTACAAAGCATTCATTTATTTGAAGTTGTTATTATAGGAAGTTTTGGTATATTTATCCCATGTGATTCTATCAGTAGTATGAATTTTGTATTCATCTATAATGGACGACAAAATTTCAAAACTCATACTCTCTAATTTCATTTTCATTTTAATTTTCCATTGAGAAAAATTGGTTCCATTAAAGAATGGTGGTATGTTGGTTGCAACACCTTCAAATCTATTATCCAAAATAAAGTATGACTTTAAAAGAGATAGAAATTTATAATTAACGTAAATTTAAAAATCATTAAAGTAAAACTACAATCACAGTTGAATAAGATTACAGTGAGTCCTAATAAACAACATTTGATACCAAATGTTAGTTGTGGTAGATTACTTAAGAAGAGAGTGGTGAATTGAGTAACTATAAAAATTTCTATAAAAAACATTTCTAAAAATGTTTCCCTAAAGATTAAATACATCCCAGTTAATCCGGGATATACTCTTTTATGAGTTTGAATATTTAAATAACTTTTTAGAGGATTTTTTAATTCTCAGTAATCTAAATTTGTGTTATTAATATTACTTTTGAAGTTATTATACTAAGATAAGCCACTTATAACTTATTTCCATGACTAACTACCAAAGTAAAATTATAGATTTTTGAATTATATAGAAAAGAAAAGAAACAAAGAAGACTTATTTATGCAGCACATCAGATATGAAACAAGTGGTTCAGTCTCAAGAATAGACCTAATCCACTCCACTTGGTGATCACCTACCACCAAACAGTTCATATAAATTAACATTGATGCAAACCTTGGATCAGGGTTAAAAATAGTACTCAAATTGTTCATATCACATACGGACCTCTTCCACAGTTTTCATGGGTATAAAATAATCAGGCCACACATGGACCTCTTCAACATGTATCTATGGGTATACCCAAGTGTAAGATAAAGGTTGAGGAAGGATATCTTGTATCATTCAGTTTAATACAGGAAATAGAGTGTGTTGTTCTATAGCTACATACTCTGCTTGAAAGGTAATAAATAGATACACAACATAGTAGAAATATAGAGATGGGTTTAGAAATGCTCTTAGTGTTGTTCTTTTCATCTTTGGACTTCTAAGATGAAGCAGATGAAAAGTTCGATTCCTTGAATGTAAAACAGAGTGTTGCGATTCATCTTGTGTTCTTCGTAAGGTTCAAAAGAGAAAAGATGTTCCCTTAAAATCAAATATTAATCACGTGTTCTTCAATAGTTTCGAGTAGCATACAGTGGGACTTTACATTTTATAAGCGTGTTCTTCATTATCGTGCTCATGAAATGCTTTTTGTTTAGTATATCACTAGGATTCTAGATCACACTTCGATTTTATCTTCGAATGCATGTGTTACAGACGACAGGTTTCATTAATTCTTCACCTCCTACCTCGCACTATCCGATGATAATTCTACAATAAAACATTAATTATGTTAGTGCATTAAAATCATCAAATATGACTATTAAGAATTAAATTGAATGACGACAAAATAGTTTAAGAAACAGTGTCAAAGTGATTTATGGAAATAGTGTCTCTTTCACACTGTGTCTAGATTGATCATGGTGTCTGAGTGTCATAGTGTCTCACGGTCACGGTGTCTTGTTCACGGTGTCTACTTCACAATGTCTTTTTCATGGTGTCTGCTTCATAGTGTCTTGTTCATGGTGTCTGCTTCACGGTGTCTACTTCATGGTGTCTTACTTCACGATGTTTACTTCATGGTGTCTTGCTTCATGGTGCAAGAAAGACATAGCTAGTGGAAGACTCACAATGTCTCAGACTTTTCAAAGTAACTATGTTTAGACTTCTGTAATGATGATAATATAATGAATTTCACTTAATCATTTTTTAAATAAGGTATTATGAGATTAGATAAAAGATAGTATAATGTAAGTATACTGAATATAGAGGAATTAATATCTTGAATGGAACTTCTTGAATTAGGATAATACTTTAAACATTAATATACATGATTAGATAAAATTTATAGGAGTTAACTAGGTTGAATAAGATTTGTGATCATAAAACATGATTAATACATAAGGAGTCCAGCAAACCTATCACTATGATTATGTGCATTATTTTTTTATAGAATATATAATATACATTCATTTTATTATTTTTAAATTGTAGATAGTTTTTAAAGTAAAAAATAGTATTTTTTAATGTAATATTCAACTATGAACTCTATTTTTATTCAATAATAGAATTAAATAATATTTTAATAAAATATTATTACTAAATTAATTTTTATTAAACAGAAATTATTGTATAATTTTTATCCATACAGTTGTAATTTTTATTATGGGTTGAAAGCCGTTTTTGTCAAAACCCATGAATGTTCAATAAATGTTAGTTTTTATTTTAGAAGTAAAAGATTCATATTTATAATAAATTTTTAAGATAAAATGAATATTTATGTTGGAATTATGACATAGAAATTATCCAATAGTATATTTTTCATAATTTTCTGAGATAATTGATTTTTTTGGTAAAAATTAAATACTGTTAAAATATATAATGTGTTTTATAACATCATAATGACCAAATAGTGATGTAATAAAATTATATAAATGGTATGTTAGGCCAATATATGTTTTAGATTTAAATTAATGTGATTTTATGTTTATTTGATTTATTTTAAATTGCCTTAGTGGACACTCCAAGACATATAATGCATTTTATCATTTTAAAATGATTATCCTTGAGTGTGTGACTCTCTTCCACATAATCAAGACTAATATTTTAATATGTTTGGAGATTGGACTTATAATATAATTTCATCCACTAACCTTTGGAATTTACCATGGGAAAAAACAATGGGTTGGTTTGTGGTTTTGATTAGTTTAATGTGTGGTGTCAAAAACCAAAATAATAAAAAATTCCCTCTCCTTTCATATAAAAAACCCACCCATGATCCCACTTACTCTTCACTCAAAACCATTGGAACTCAAATAACCTCTTCCATCCTCTATCTCAATAATCCTCCCAAGGTTCCCCAAGCTCCCAATAAGCCTCTCTCAATCCCCTCCCAAGCCATTGGTATCACACTTCCCACTATGGGATTTCTTCCTCTCTCATTTTTCCATGTTTGATTCTTTTCTATACTAATTTCATTTTAATTAAAAAAATTTGGTATAATGTCACACCTACCCTATAATTCCCTAATTATTTTTGAATGACGAGAGACACATTTCTAACTCATTAATGCCTCCAATGTACATGTGTTACCATGCTAAAATTCCATAAGGGATTTCTCTGTCCTCATTTACATTCAAAAAATTATTTTATATTATGAAACTAAATTTCATTAAATATGTTGGAAAATGTATATATATGACCCCCCTCACTTTCCATTTCATGTAAATATGATGATATACATCATTTTCTCTCATCAACCATTTTTATGAATTCTTATGTCATGTTGATATGCTACCGAAATTGCACAGCGATTTTCCATGCCAAAGTCATTGTGAAAAAAATACCATTCCCATTCCTCTATCAATTTTCTTAATATTTATGAAAATTCACTTGTTGATTATAGGGTTTCATGTATTAATTACACATTCCTTAATAGTTTAATAAACTATGATGTTGAAGTATTGTTTGTTATATTATTTATGTGGGACACTTATTCAAGAAATTTAGTGATTAAGAAGGGTGTACCCTAACAGCACTCCAATGCATTGGGTAAGGTGTAGTATCATGATATATCAAGTGAAATGAGGGTTTATGAATTATAATTCAGGTTAAATGAGGTTTCACTCATTACCCATGTGTAATGAGCTTTGTCTCATGATAACATCATGTTAAGTGTTGATGCCACATTTCCATGTTATGATAATCAGTCTATATCTTGATTTTATGTTCATATTTATATTATGCTCCATTAATATGAATATTGCCTAAAAAGTATGGTATTGTTCATTTCATACCATTTTTTCTACCTTCTTGGGCTTTATAGCTTACCATTTTCTTATGCATGTCCACAGGTTATCCCATGAAATGATAAGTACAAAGAATTTGTACGGTCATGTAAAGAAGTTATCAATAAAGTTATTGTGTATTATGTTCTATATTGTTATGTAATGTTATAATTCTTGAAAACACTATAAATCTCTACTATCTATGTTGTATCATGTGAAGGTTTTATGTAATTAATCATGTTTATGTGTGAAATAAAGTGCATGGTTGTTATAGTTGGTATCAGAAGATAGTTTTAGATATTTTTGGGATTTGGAATAGATAACCCTTGTAAAATCCTTATGGATAAGTCTATGTATAATTTAAAAATCTCTAAATTTTGTTGAGTACATAGTAAGTGGTTTATCAATCAAATACATCCTTGTTGGGATACTATAAGGTAAAGGCAGATTTGGCACATATGCATTTAGGGGTAAAACCCGAAAACACCGCATTGAAAAACACTCGAACATGAATTGGTGCACGAAAACAGGCCTTGATAAACTCTTAGTTTCGACACTCCTAGGAAATATTCTTTAATAAATTTATATGTTTAGTATGAACCATTATTAAGGGAATTAAAAAATCACCTATGAATATATGTTGGGAATTAGATCATGGATTACATATATTGAAACCTAAAAATTCATATATTAGTAAAATAAAAGTATTTTATAAGTTTTCCATATTGACTTTGATTATAATTTAGGATTTAATGCTATAATTCATTTTATTCCAGCCAATAGGTGGTAATAGGGGGACTCAAGCTAACAAATGATGTGGAGATCAATGTGATGACTGTTCTAGTGAGATGCCCAATCTGATGGGAGCGGAAATCACGAACATGTTCACGATTGTCTCTCATTTAACTCATGTTTTGAATAGGAACACGGGTCAGGAGAAACATTCAAACCCCACCCCAAGAAAGAAAAAGTCTCAATTTAGAGCTTCATGAGTAAAAGGACTCCCACTATTAACAGATCATCTAATCAATCAAATTACTGAAATATGGTTTAAATCCATTGAAACGATCTTCTCCATCCTTCAGTGTTTCGAATAAGAGAATGTACTTCTAGGTTATTATTGTATGGAGGGTGAAGCTGATCAATGGAGGACACAGATTAAAAATATTACTCTTTAAGAGGAGATCGAGGCATTGGAGTGGAAGGGTTTTTGAAAAATGTTTTTTGATAAATATTTTCTTATTTCCCTCTGACATATGAGGGAAAGGGACTTCCTTTCCCTGAAAAAAGACAAATAATCCATCAGATCATATGAGTAATACATCACTAAAGATTCACGATAAACCCATGGATTTTTCCATACCCTCGAAATCAAGGTTGAACGCTTCTTTGGTGGGACAAAACCTGTCCTACGAAAATCCCTATAGATCCATGACTTCGAGATCTCTGTGGAAATTGTTTAATGTTCCCTCAAAGTCAAAATAGAGATCGGTGAATCTTAGGGGTATCATGGGGATATGATGTGTAAGGTGGACTTTAATTCTGTTATTCCGATGGATAACTCCAACAGTGATAAGAAAATACAGCACCCCACTTTCCAAAGGTGTGGAAAGAATAATCGAAGAAATTTCGTAAAGGGGACAAGGAAATTCTTTATGTGTAAAAGTGAAGGCCCCCTAGACATTAACTACCGACAAGAAAAACCCACAATTGTGAAAGAGGATAGGAGTGCTCTGTTTGACCCTCAAGGTGTTTTACATTTCTTCAACATCAATGAATTAGGACACATTTAAAACATGTTCCCTATGATAAGTGTTTTTGTAGGAACCAACAAACTCCCAGGCAGCAAGGGAAAGCTTTTTCCATTACTACTACATAAGTGAACCTGAGCAACAAAGTGGTGATAGGTACGCTAGTTATTCATTCAATAATATCGAATATACTTTTGTATTTTGGTTCTATTCATTCTTTTGTATCTCAATTTTTTTTAGAACAATCCCAAACCACCACAAATCATGGACATAATGATTTTGGTGAGAATGAAAAATGGGGAAATCATTGCATCCCATGAATATAACTCCGCCCCTCTCATAATTTTTGGATTGAACTTTCCGACGAACTATTTCATACTCCCTGCGGTATAATTTGATGCAATTATTGACTTGAATTGGATTTCCTTATATAGATCCATTATAAATTTATATGAGTGGAAAATCACCTTCCGTATGGAAAATCGACCCCCCAATTCTATAGAAGTGAAAGGATGAGGATTAATCTTCTTTATAACCATCATCTCATGCATTGATATTACATACCTATGAGAACTCATATCTTGATCTAATGTTTGATTATATGGCAGAAACAATCCATTTAATGCATTAATATTGGGTAGGAATTTTCGGATGTATTTCCTGAGAAATTCAATGGTCGTCCTCCAAGAAGAAATATTGAATTACTAATTGATATTATACATAGGGAGTTTCCAATATCCAAGACCACGTATTGAGTTTCCATATATAAGATTTAGGAGATTAAAAAATACTATATGAGAATCTAGAAAAAGGTTTTATATTCCCACGTGACTCACCATGGGGTGCCGTAGTCCTCTACCTTGAGAAGAAAGATGGGTCAATGCACCTTAGTACTGATTATCATGAGATCAACAAAATCAAAATTAAGAAAAAGTATCATCTTCCATGAATTAATGGATTATTCGATCAACTGTGTGGAGAAAAATACATATCCAGGGTGGAATTGTGGTCATGATATTATCTAGTAACGGTGAATGGGAAGATATCACCATGGATGCTTTTCGTACAAGATACATGCACTAAGAATTCATAGTAATGCCTTCCTCTCTCACTAATTCTATATTAATATTCATGGATATGATGAATAATATGTTAAGATATAACCTCGATGAATTTTTGGTAGTCATTATATAGAATACTCTAATATAATCCAAAACCAGCGATTACCATGAAGAGTATATTAGAACTATACTAGAGACCTTGAAAAGGATAAGCTCTAAGAAAAGTATATAAAGTGTGAGTTCTGGTTGAAGGAAGTCTCATTATTGGTTCATATCATTACTAAAAATGGGATATATGTGGATCCATCCAAGATAGGTGCAATTGAGGGATGGCCAAGGCCAAAATCGGTGACAGATATCCCTAGATTTTTGGGGTTATCTGGATATTATTGATGATTTGGGATAAATTTCTCATGATTGTCCAACCATTTTACCAAGCTAAATTGGAAGGGATTGAAGATTTATTGGGGTGATGAATGCGAAGAGTGATTCAAGGAGTTGAAAAATAGGTTTATCGCTACAACTGTGCTCACACTACCCTTAAGTGGAGAAATTATTTTGGTATTCAGTGATGCATTGAAAAAGGGCATGGGCTGTGTGTTGACGCAAAATGACAATGTCATTGCCTATGCTTCAAGGAATTGAATGTTCCTGAAAAAAACAATCCAACACATGATCTACAGTTGGCTGAAGTAAAATTTGATTTAAATATTTGGTGACATTACCTCCTTGGGGAGAAGTTTGATATATATACAGACCATAAAATCATCAAGTATATATTCACGTAGAAAGAGTTGAATTTGCACCAATGAAGATGGCTAGAGTTGATCAAAGACTATGATTGCTAAACACATTACCTCCCTTAGAAATAGAACAAGGTGGAGAATTATCTATGTAGAAAGGACCTAGAAACTCTATCATTGATGAGAATTGAAAAGGATCCAATGTTCTTAGATTTTATGAAGATGGACCTTGAAATCATAATGAAGGGAACAACATCAATCATTTTGAAAATGATTTCTTAATCGTCTATTTTGGAAAGGTTAAACGATGATGAAAATGATGAAATGGGAATTCCGAAAAACGTGGAAACTATCAGAAAAAGAAAATACTATTAGTTTAATGTTAATGAAGAAGTAATTGGGAGATTTTATTCAATACTATGTGTTCCACAAAATCCAATGTTAAAGGAGGAACTTCTGGATGATGCATATAGATCAAAATTCTGTATTCACCCAGGAAACACAAAGATGTATCGAGATCTCTGAGATCATTATTGTTGGGATAACATGATGAAGTACATCACTGAGTATACATCAATAAGGATGGTATGTCAGTAAGTGAAGGATTAGAGGCAGAAGTCTAATTTGATGGTGTTACCATTAACCATACTAGTATAGAAGTGGGATAACATCACCATTGACTTTGTCACCAACATCTGAAGACATCTAAAGGCATAAATTCTATCTATGTAGTTGTGGATCATCTTATAATGACGAACCACTTCATTGAAATTTTGGAGGATTTATCATGGGATCATCTAGCACGGATATACCTCAAAGATTTGGTAAGGATGCATGGAGTACTACTATCGATTGTATATGATCAAGATCCAAGATTCACCATTATGTTTTGGAAGAGACTTTAACTTTATCTGAATACTGGTCTGATCATCAGTATGTCATACCATCCTCAAACTTATTTCCAATCTAAGAAGACTATCAAAACACATGATGAAATGTTGAGAGCATGCACAATGGACTTCAAATGAGGATGGGGCCGACATCTTTGTATAGTTGAGTTCTCTTACAACAACAGTTTCCACTAAACAATCCAAATGGCTTATTTTGAATCCCTTTATGGGAATAGGTGTAGAACATAGGATTTTTGGGATGATTATGGGGATCTAAAACTCCTCGGTCTAGAAATGGAAAACGAAATAGCGGAGAAAGTTAAGGCCATCCAACATCACATTAAAGCTGCTCAGAGATAACAAAATTGCTACGCTAATAATGATTGACAGGACCTAGAGTTTGATTTTGGGGACATGGTATTCTTCTGTATATCACTATGGAAGAGAGTTATAAGATTTTGGATGAAGGGAAAACTTATTCGAAGGTATAACGACACTTTTTAGATCATTGATCGCATTGGAGCAGTGTCTTGTAGCTAAAAATCCCACTGAACCTATCTCAAGTACATGATGTATTCAATGTATCACTTTTGAGGGAATACATACCTGACCCATCACATGTACTCAATCCAGAGGTTTTACCATTATAGAATGACCTCTCCTATGAGGATAAGACATTGAATATCTTAGATTGTAGAGAAAACTTACTAGGATATAAGACATAGCCCCTTGTAAAAATGTTGTAGGGAAAACACAAGTTCAGAGAAGAAACATTGGAAATGGAGGAAGTGATGAGCTGGAGTTACCCAAATCTTTTCTAGTATGAGAAAAGTAAATTTCAAAGGAAATTTTTTTAAGGGGGGAAGATTGTAACAACCCAAATTTTTATATATGGAAACCCCTATTACTCCAATTAAATTTTTTATTATGTATAATGTCAATATAAAATATGAACTTCCTTGGTTTTATGTTTTAAGATTTCAAAATACCATTTTTAATTTTTATCATTATTAATAGAGTCATTGAACAGTGATCACATGATTAGTATAAATATATGGCTTAAACGAACCCAATTTACTTAGAATAAGGAAGTGGTAGCCTTATATAGTAGAATTTCTCCATAAGAAGCCTATTTATCAGAGCTAGGAAAAAAGGTGGAATTATTGGGAATTTCTCTTGACCGAGCCCAAGATTAGATTTAACACGTTAAGCTCGACCAAAACCTCAAACAGGAGAAGTGGATGGTGATAGATATTACCACCCGATCAATGTTATCTGAGCCACCCCAAGATCTTGTCACAATCGCACACCTTACCCTTAGGTCATACGTGGGTGTTATAAGTGGTTATGTAACAATACACTAGCACTATGATTATGGTCATAATTTAATTATAGAATATATAATATAGATTCATTTTATTAATATTACCTTGTAAATAGTTTTTAAATAACAAATAGTATTTTTTAGTTAATATTAAATTAGGGAATCCATTTTGATGACTTAATTGAATTAAATAACATTTTCTAAAATATTATTACAAAATTAATCTTTATTATATATAAATTATTGTCTGATTTTTATGAATACAATTGTAATTTTTATTAAGGATTAAAAGTTGTTTTTATCATAACCAACGAATTTTTTATAAATTTCAGTTTTTAATTTAAAAGTAAAAATACACATATATAGAAAATTATTTAGATAAAATGAATATAATTTTTGGTTTCAAGATGATGAAATTATCTAATGGTCTATTCTTCATAATTTTATAAGAGATTAGAATTTTTGGGTAAAAATTAAATGTCGTTTAAATATATAATGTGTTTTATGACATTACAAAAACCCAATAGCCTTGTAATAAAATACTATAAATGGATTTCTCAGCCAATATATGTTTTAACCTGGAATTATTATGATTTTAGATTTATTTTATTTATTTTAAAAAGCCTTAGTGGACCCTCCAAGACTTATAATACTTTTTACCATTTTTAAATGATTTCTTTGAGAGTGTGACTCCCCTCCAAATAATAAAGCAAAATATTTTAATAATTTATTCCATTGTCCTTATAAAATAATGTTTTCCACTACTATCTAAAAAAATCCATCGGAAAACCAAGGGTTGTTTTTTGGTTTTGATTATTTTAATGTGTGTTGTCCAAAACCGAAATAATATATAATACCATCCCATTCCATATAAAAACCCACCCATGCTACCACATACTCTTCAATGAAAACCATTAGAGCTCAACCATACTCTTCCCACTTTTCTCTATAATCCTCCAAAGGATCCCCATTATCCCAAGAAGAATCTCTTTAGCTTCACACATGCCTTTGGGATCACATGTCCAAGTAAGGGAGTTTTTCCTCTCTCATTTTCCATGTTTCTTTATGTTTCTATACCCATGTCCTTTCAATTAAAAATTTTGGGGTATGATTTCAAACATCCCCTATATTTATCTCCTTCTGTTTTAAGGATGAGAGCCCCATTTCTCCCACATTAATTCCTCTATTGTACTCCTATTACCATACCGAAATTCTGTAATGGATTTCTTCATCCTCATTTACATTCAAGAAATTATTTTATATTATGAAACGAAATTCCATAACATTTGTTGGGACGTGTATCTATAATACCGCGTTACATTCCATTAAATTTACACATTATAAGATACCCCTTTATCTCTCAACAATAATTTTTATGAATTCTTATGTCACGCCATTATTCTGTCAAAATTGCACTGTGATTTTCCAATCCAAAGTCATTTTGTATTGAATAACATGACCATTTATCTTTCATGTGTATTAACCTTTATGCACATTTAATTATTGATTATATGTTTTAATGAGAGAATTACCCATTCTATAATCTTGTAATAAAATATTATGTTTAATGATTCCATGTTATATGATCCATGTGGCAGAATTATGCATGAAATGAAATGATTAAGAAGGGTGTGCCCTTATAGAACTCCAATGCATTTGGTAAAGATTAGCATCATGATACATCAAGTGAAATGAGGGTTTACTCATGCAAATTGATGTTCAATGAGGGTTTTCTCATTATCTATGTGCATTGATCTTAGGATCATGCTAATATCATGTTAAATGTAGATACCACATTTCCATTTTATGATAATCATGATATATCATGCCTTTGTGTTCATGTTTCTCTTATTATCCATTGATATTACTATTTCCTAAAATGTGTTATATTTTTCATGTTATTCCTTGTTTACTCCATCCCTTGGACTTATAGCTCACCATTTTCATATGCATGTCCTCGGGTTATCCCATGCAATGGTAATTATGATGGAATGTGTGTGGTCATGTAAAACAAGTTTTCAATAATGTTATAGTGTTTTTTGTTCTATGTTTTTATGTAATGTTTCTATGCCCCAAATAAATTAGACCTATTGATCCTCTATGTTTTTTCAGGTGAGAGGTTCATACAGTGAATCCTGGTTTTGTGTGTAATAAGGATAAGGGTTGTTATATATGGTCCTTGAAATAATCCATCCTTCAAAAAGATAATAATATCATAAAGCATCATATTGAAACCAAATTTGATTAAAAAATCTCATGATATACCTACGTCTTCATGAGAAGATAATATTCATTAATTTTAAAATTACATAGTGTATAGGTATTCTCAAATTTGAATCTATTCAAGTACACTACCTAGTTCCTCTTCCTTAAATATATATTTCATCCAACATATATTTTAGAGCCACTTGTGGCCTTTGTAGATAATAATTGGTCACTAAAGAGGTTGTGTTTGTATAAAATATATTAATGAATAAAATATCCATCTCCACATCTTATGTAGGACGGATCATCTCATGTGGTCGTAGCTATCAGGATCCATAATCCACTACCCAATCTCTCTACATCGATACTCCTCGTACAAATTTGGTGATGTATCACAATATATGAAATATCCAATCCAATGATCAGACTGTATCAAAACTAGAGGTATATTCAGCTTCTTATATAGATCAAGGAAACCATCCTCACACTAGTGTGAGAACTTATTCATTACCCATTTATTCAGGAGTATATAAATTTTTTCTTATAAAAGATATAAGTCTAAGATAAAACAAAATTAGTACACTGCCAAAAATAATTATCTGGATTAAAATCACAGTACAGGTTCTTGTAAATGACTTAACTGTATCAACATCTGCTAGTTCCAGGGATATAATTTTCTATGAAACCATATCCCCTACTAATTTCACCTACTAAATCCAAAATTTACAATTCAATAGCTCTCAATAATTACAGTATGCTTGATGTATATTAAGGACTATCTCGAGATGTTTGACATTATAAATTTTTTCCAATGAGTTAATGAGGATATAAAAAATAAACACCAGGATGAATGAGTTAGTTTATAGAGAGAAAATACTATACAAGAGGGAAATGAACAATGTTGTAGTGTTTTCAACATAATTGAAAAAATACACCCATATAGTCTATACCATCTCCTAAATGGTGTCTTGGGAATATCATTTTTCATATCCCAAAGTCAGTGGTATATAATATTTATATTAATTTTGTAGAACTAGTATGATCCCAGCATGATTTCAAAACAAATGTTGATCCTCAGAATACGGTATTGATTCATCCTGGTTACTTGGGTCAAAATCCTATTGTTTGCAAAAACCAAAACTATCATGTACATTATTTTAAAGCAACACTGGATCACCCCAATGTGTTGTCCTCTATCTAATAAAACCAATCAAATAGAAGTCATAAATATATACCTTGATTAAATTAAACATATATGGTACTATATGATATGGGGGAATCAATATAGGTTTCACTACTATAATGAGTTTGATATAAATGTCAATTTCTATCTCTAGAGGGAGCCTGAAAAGTAACATTGAATGAAATCCTTTATATAGTTACACATTAGGAGAAAAGAAAGAGTCTATCATGGGCTCAACCAAAAGATACATTTCATTTATATTCATTTTATATCATTAAAATATTCCTTGTAAGAAGACATAATCATCGAACTCTGATAAAGATCTATGAAATTCTAATCATTGTCACGTCTCACCATACAAAAAATGAACTCCATTAAGAAATGATATTTGAATGGAATCCAAGTCAATACATTAAATCTCCAATCATTGTTCATTACACCCCTCTATATTATGGTGGGTATTTAAGGAAAAAAACCACTATCTTAACCCGATGGTCCTCTCATGTCTCCATAATATCATTGATTCCCTAACGTTGTGAAACAAGAACTAAATATCCTAAGAACCTAAAATTACATTGGAAGTGTATCAGATTACATATCTTATAATCTTGAGAATAGTTTACCATATTGTTTTAAACTAATCTGAAATTACCATACACTATTAAAATGACTCTTGGTTTAAGCGGCTCTTCATCGTAACCCACTGGATTTGGTGTGGGGTAATTCTTTTATGCATTTGGTGGTCAAAAAGGTCATCCACCCTTGGGGGGAATTTTATCCTTCCCTAATAATTGGTATAGTCAAACATCTCTAAGGTGTAATTATTTTTAAAACATAAAATAATTTTTTAAACACATGAATCCATTAATACATAACATAATCATATTACAATATCACACAAAGGTCCTCCTAGGTGGATTCCCTTAAATCAATGTATATCCCTCTTAGTAGTACATATATTAAAATCTTGGTTCTATATACCTACTTGTTTTTCATAGTCATATATATAAAAAACATAACAACATGCTCATGTTTTTCTAATTATTTCAATACATAATATATCAAAATAACATAGAACATAGAAATATCATAAAATAAAGAATATTTGACTAGAACAAACCGATAGAACAATAGAGGAATTAAATTAAATAACTACTACACATCACACAATATATATATAGAATGTAATCCAAATTTCCTAATCACAATAAATTAATACACCAATAATACTATTAAATTTAATTGATATAATATACTCATGATCATTATGAAAAAGTACATCCATAACTATAATATAAATCCAAACAATAATAACTTAGATGTATATTACACATGTTCTAGAAAAAAATATATGTAACTTCCATGCCTAATTACCAGAAAACCTATATCCGTTATACCATGTCCCATAGTAATAAAAAGATTATAGAATAAAATTCTTCTCTGATTTGACTTTGTAATTCCCTGATCCAAATCAAATATTTTTAGCAATTGTTCCACATGGCCTCATGTTCACATCCTATATGCAAGAGGCTGAAAAATAGTGGTGATGGTATGATTGTCATCATTGGAGAGACTATATCCCAAGTTTCAATAACTATAAGTAAAAAATAATCTCACAATTTAACCAATAATAATAAATGAAAAAATTTATAACATGTGACATGGAATGTATCACAAATGATATAAAAAAAATCAAATACCACAAATTTCGATGTCTACCAACAGTATGAGAAATACCATTATGTAAATGAAACATTGAATCATCCCTCTATAGTATTTCTCAATACCCCCTGAAATACCTTGATATGTCTACTAGATTATTGTATCGTGACCTTTTACCTTCCCTGAGTCCTTGATGATGATGAATTCACATGAATTGAGACACCCAACCAAGGTGTGAGTATAAAACCAAGTGGAAACCACCAATGAATACATAACAAAAGGGCACATGATATATAATAAGTTTTGTCATTATATAATGTAAATGAACAAGTACACATACCATCAATCAAGAACTGGTTCATAATGTGGTATGTAAGACACAATTAACACCGACCCCACCTACATCAACATGATTCTAGTAAATAAGTAAATGTATATAACATCATGTCACAATATATTCAACATGCCCAAGCCTTAGTTGGAACCCTACTCTTTCCACTCTTGAACCCATGTTTCAACCTTAAGGAAATTGAAAACACCCAAAACTAATGTTGTTCATTAGGAAGAATACTATACACCTCACCATAATGATGTTCATTATCCATGGATGATGGTATGTCCCCTCTAACATTTCCAATTAAAACGGATAAAAAATCACCTCTCCTTGAAATTATCTAAGATTTATTTATTCTCAAAATATTTCCAATTCTATGAATGTTATACTCTTTTTAGAATAGTAATGATCATGTATCAGACCATATGATCAAATGATCCATAGTTCATATCCATCATCATGTGACCACGCTCTACCTTCAAGGGGATTTTTAAACAAAATGATCAGCATAGTCATCCTTATATAAAAAGAAATGTTCCATAAGCTATGGAATAATACAAGAAATACATATCATAGCATTGAACAACAAGTCATATAAAGAGAAATTATCAAGGAGATACAAAAAAAATGATCGCATATCACAAATGTGTCTAAACAGTTATTCACTAATCTACATACATACACATATCTATTGTGGATTATAAACCCAGAAAAAAATATCATGAAAAAATTATATAAAAAGTCCTAAAAGGTAATAAACTTCCTAAATCATTTATTCTGACAACAACATCATGGTTTCCCCATGATTTTTAACGAAAATATCATATAAACACCAAATGGTTCAATACAATCAAAACGGATCCCTATAAATGTTTCTAGTTTACTTTATTTATAAAAAAGTCAAAAACCCCATAAGTGATAAATTTTTCACTCTATGAGATATTCGGATACACGAATGTTAAATATTTATCATTTTATTTATAATTATGGTTTTCTATATTAATCAATTATTATTCATTTATTCAACAATATAAGAAGTTTTCTTTAAAAAAATAAGTGAAATTATATAATCCCGCCTAGAATTATCCCTTCAAAATGTTTTACTCATAGAATCTGAGGGGTTGAGGATTCAGTAGTCCTTGGATTATAGAAAAATAACCTATATTGGTTAATGAATACATTAATGATCTCGGTTTATGATTTTATAGGCTACAATACTACAAGAGGAGATTCAAAATCCAAGGTAAAGAGAAGGGTAGAAATTTTAATAAGACCAACTAAGTGTTCAATTTCATAGTATTGAAAATTCAAAAATAAATTCGTCATTTAATTTGAATTTGAATTTATTCATGTATATTTAAAAACTTATAAACCATGATTTATGAATATTAAACTAGTAGATAAATATATTTCCTATTATTTTTAGAATTTAAAATATACAAAGAAGTTATAAGGTTGTTTTGGAAAAGGAGTAAAAAAAACATAGTTTAAAATCAATTTTACAAAAAGGAAACTATATAAGTGTAAAATATATTAAACTTATGAAACTAAAATATTTCTTATTAGGGTAATGATATTAACTCTTATAAAATTCATAAATACAAATATACTTTACAAAACACAAAATTAACTTTTTGACTCCCTTTTGAATATTAACTTACCCTCCGTATTGTATTGAATGAATAGATTACCTTAATGTTAGAATAAGAAATTGGATGTTACATTTAACAACCCTTTTAAAAAATAGGTCACCATTACATTACCCATGAAATCTTATTATTGAATTTATATGCTCCCAAAAACTAGATTGATTATCAGTTGAAGGTATTTACATTTACATTGGCCATATAATATATGTATGTGTGAAATAAAATTTAAATTTCGTAATGTTTCACATAAAGGACATATAAATTATAAACATAATAGTGATTAATGATCATTTACACTGATAATGTCATAACTTCATTCTTATGATTTCATAACATTTATTATTCCTGAACATGTACGGAAGTTAATTTATATCACTATTTATTTCCAATTATTCACCCCTGTAATAGGTTTTTTAGATCACACTTTCTATCATGTATGTATCTAAGTTATCATATGTGATTATTGTATCATAAATGTCAATAAGTGGACTATGATAAAGGATATAAATAAATTTCATATTTTTTACATGTATTAATATTTGATGAAAGTGATTTTCCAAGATACCAAACTTATTAATTTTGGGATGTGTAATATCAAGTATGTATACATTAAATATAATATAATAATTTTTTATGTTTTATATGGTAGTAATTGTTGGTATTGAATGTTTTAGTTAATTTTTAAATTAATTTATATATTAAAATAAAAAAAATAATAAAATTACTTGATTTTTTATGTTAATATACATTAAACATAATCATTAATATATTTTTGACCAAAAAAATACATTAATACATATGTTTTTCATTAATTACTTGTTGAAATAAAATATATTTTTATCACTATGAATCATTTTTTTATTAATGTTGGGAACCAAGAGAAAAAAATGAAGTGTTGAAAGGAAGAATTACTACCACATCAATAATGGAAAATGTATAATTTGAAACAATTTTGACATGAATAATTATATACATTATGTTTTTAGAATTATTTAATCATGTCCCCAATATATTGAATTTGAGATATATATGAAAATTCATATTCGTGAAATTGTTTGACACTAGGTTCCTGAAACCACCCCAAAAATCATTTGTGGAATGAATGATCATGAAAATTTCATATTTATCCATTTTGTTTAATTTGATGATATATTTCTTATGGAATTGATCACTATATATGGAGCTCATATCAACTGATGGGAATTGGAAATCTATGTCCATATCAAAAATAATACGATGCTAATATAAATGTATGGGTAATTTTAAATGTCCTTATAATCTGCTCAAAAATTATTCGTTTGTATAATTAATGAAGATCCTAATCTTATTAAAAATTTTCATGTAAACGGAAAAGTTAACATTAAATAAATTCTTATTACAACGGAATATACAGATATTTTCCTTGAAGAGCTACATGATCTCTCCCTGGATTATAAGGTAGAGTTATCAATAGGTCTTACTCATAGAGTGACACTTATATCAAATATTCTTTATATAATATCATTGATCGAACATTATGAATTATATAATAAATGAAAAGGTAATGTAGGGAAAATGGATTTTATTCACTTTCTCATAACTATGGGGTCACCTTTAAACATTTTTAAGAATAAGGATGGATTATTGTGTTTTTTAATTGAATACCAAGATGAAAAAAATCCTTCAAAAAGAACAAAAATTCACTATTATATATTTCGGACTTTTATGATATTTTTTATGGATATAAATACTAAAAAATTGATAATCATTATAGATATCACCAGTTTAAGGTGGTGGATGATTATAATTAATATGATTCCTTATATAAAATACATGGAAACTATGAGTTAAAAGCGATTCCTTTTAGAAAAAACCCCCTTTAAATATTAATAGATTTAATGAATAATGTATTTAGATAAAAACAAGATTAATTTATATTTTTTTGTTGATAACATTTTTATATCCACTGAGATAATATAGGAATTTAAAAATCATCCATGGTCTGGGATAAATAATTTAATGGTGGGTAATTTATTAACTATTTTTAGCACGTGTGAATTTTTTATAGAGAAATTAAGATTTTTGAGATTTTTTTATTATAAATTAATTAATTTGGATGCACAAAACATAATTACAATTGAATAATGATATGTAAAAATAAATGTCACATAAAAACTACATTTTCATTGATTTTTTGGGAACTACCACACTTCATGATGAATTCATCATAATTTTTTATCCTACAGAAAAATATAATTTCGAAGGGAGTATAATATTTCTAGATGAATGAATGTATAGATATATTCAAAGTGCTTATAAATTTAATTTATGTTGCTCTAGTACTAACTCAATTGTCATGTCAATAAGGTTTCTGTATTTATAGTGAATCTTTAAATAAGCTATTAGATTGAATCCTTATAAAAAATGTTAATGCTATGACATATAAAACACAATAATTATTTCTAAATAAGAAATATTATCTAACAAATGATCTATGGTTTGTTGAAGTAATAATTATAGAAAATATTAGGATGAATTTCCTATACAGAGAGAACTGGGAAATATATTTAGACAAAAAATATTAAAGTGTATATTCACATAGAAGGAGATGAATAAGTCTCAAAAAATACTGGTAGAGAAAAATATTAAATATGAACACATAATACACTTCCACCATAATAATGTAATTAAGTTTTTTGATTATCTTGATATATAGGAAAATAATTTCTAATCCACAATGTGGATTGGGACAGTATCAGTACTCATAGATATAAAATGGAGAGATTTGTAAATCATAATGGTTACGATGACATCACACTATTCATAAATGATTTCCCAACCATCCAGTGAAGAAAAAACTATGGACACAAAAAGGAATTATTTGTATATACAAAGAATGTTGAATATAAAAAATGAAAATAAGATTTACAAATTCATATTTGGTAAATATGGTTCCATTTAGATTAGTACTAGATTATTTACTCCATTAACATAAGACATAATGAAGGGAAGAGTGGATAATTATAGAGGATAAATTTTTTCATTCACCTATATAGTACCATGGTGTGTCAAGATATTTTGAAGAACATAAAGTGGGAAAACAATAAGTTGGACATACCAGAGTACATATTAGAGTTACTATTATACTAGAATGTAATGTTATAATTTAAATTTTCAAAGGGGCTGAGATGATCATTACCCATATAAATATATAAAAAATAGAATTTCACTCTGTTTTTTTGAAAGGTCTTATATTGATATATAATGGAAAAAATACCATATGAGATGATATGGATTGACTTTCTAGGAAATCTCAATTAAATTCAATTTGAGAATATTTTTTCACTTGATAAATATGACATGATTTATTTAAAGGTAGTGATGAGGGTATCATAGGAACCACTTTTGATCTTATATGGTCGATATTCATGTTTCACCATGACATTTTAGAGGATTCGTAACGATATATTTAAAATAGAGATGAATTCTTTTATGGACATTCTTCCTTAGATAGAGGGTTTATTTTAGAATATCATTCAATCAATCGAATAAATTATATAGTCTTGGTTTAAAAAAATCAACTGAGGCTTGGGAAAATACCATACATTAGTTGAGTTCATTAATAGTAATTTATTTTATACCCATTTAAAGATGATCCCACATGAAGATTTATATGATATGGGATACATAAATCAAATAAAATTTATAAATAAAGCTATTTTGACAATAATTTTTAAAATAAATAATAGAGAAGGGTTAAAAAATTTAGAAACACATAAAAGTATCACATAATCGATAAATGAGATATATCTGAAATCAGCAACCTAACATGGAGTTTGATGATGGAGATGAATTTTTTCATTATACATCTTATTTAAATAATTTTTTTTAATTTAATGAGAAACCCATCCTATAGTATATTTTCCTTCTAAAATCACAATCCTATATGAATTATGTCTTATCAAATAACTCTTTCACTATTCATATCCTTAGAGAATAATGCATTTAATGCATATTTCTTGAGGAATTACATCTTCAATACTTCATGTATATTGAATAGAAAGATAATAAAATTGGAGAATGAGAGTTTATAAAAGTATAAGTTGGTTAAGATAAGAGATTATAGATATAATATACTACACAATAAAGAAAATAACACTGTAAATGAATTTTGGACATTCTATAAGACTATAAAACTATGAAATGAAATTTGTAAATGTATTATGGATATTACTTATGTATAAATATGAAACATGATATTAATTTAAATAATGAGGGAAAAAATTCTATTGGGGGGGATAATGTAACAACTTATAATTTTTGTTATGAATCATTCATTATTAAAATATATGTGTTTCATGTTTAGATTTGTTTTCCATATAAAGCATAATATAAGGTATAATATTAAACAATATCACAAAAACATATAATAAAAATAATTATTATATTAATTATTTAATAATATATATATATATATATATCTATATATATCTATATATTTTTTTGAAGGATAAATAAAATCAATAAAATTAAGATAGGTATAATGGGAAAAGAAAAAATTTATATAAAAAGAATTAAATTTAAAAATATGTAGGGTTGTGATCTCTCATCAATTCCATTGGAATGAAAAACATTCTAAAAATAAACAACAGATAAAAAAGTTTATACTTTTTTAAATAAAATATTAAAACAAATTATATAAAACTTTGTGAACAAAACATATGTGATTTATGATATACATGTGTGTGTGTGTGTTTCTGTGTGTCTCTGTGTATAGATGACAATGGAAATATAACCATTTAAAATTTATTGTGAAAATATTTACATGGTCATCGAAATAGTAATGAAAATGTTATGGGTACCTTTTTAAGAAAAATAAAATGGATGAAATACTTATATATCAATGTTAAAATTTTATCAATTAATGTTTAAATTAATGTAGATAATTTGTTAATTCATTTAACACCAATAAGGTTATTATTTTTGTTAATTTAATCTACATTTGGTTATGATTCCTAATTATTTTAAATTTAAATAATATATTGAATTCGTAAAATTTAGAAATTTATTTTAAAAAAATTAATTAATAATTTCTAGTCAGACTATAAAATATTTTAATAATGACTTTTTATTAGTTTTTTAAAAATTGAATAATTTTCACATCAAGAATATAAATTTATTTTCAATAACTTAAAAAAAATTCCCTAAAAAATAATTTATTACAATATTTAATTATGTGAAAATACATAATCTTATTTTTAGGACCAGTGATTAAAATATTTAATTTTTAAAAAAAAATTTCAATTTTTAGAAAATGTTTTACCAAAAACACTATATATTTTCTTATATTGGTGTTTTTAAACAAAAAAAACTCTCATATTATAAATTATTTTTTTCGTAAAATTAATATCATAATTTGAATTAATTTATTAAAAGTTAGTTACCGTGAAAGTTCACTATCTCTTAATAAAAATAAATAAAATAAATAATTAAATAATTTAATTCTGATTTATTAATGTTGTAACAGTGACATAATCAACAATGATGCATAAATAAATTTGGATAAGAAAAAATGGTTTTGAATACTAATATTTAACATCTAGTGTATAATAATTTAATGTCCCCTTTAATAAATAATTTTACATTCATTATTTTGGTCAAAAATACAATTCCACACCAATTATAAATGCCCAATATCACCCCATTTTAAAACTATATCCAAATATTTATCCCATATTAAAAGATCTTATAACATCCCTCTTATTATGCCTCATATGTGTCTTAGAGATGTTTTAGACTCATCACACACCCTGTTCCCATGTTTTTAAGAACTTTGATAACAAACAATATAAATAAATGGTGGCATCCTCATTCCATCATATTAATTTTTTTATCACCCTAACCATTTTTAAATTCCTTTTTAAAAATTATCCTAATTTAATTTTTGAATATATAAACATGGAATTTGTAATAGATCATATCCTAATTACCTAGGTTATGGTTTCAATGATTCCTTAAGTTAAAAATTCAGTTTTATTAGTTATGAGTTAAATTTATTTTTTAAGCACAATAATGGGGAACTTTTTACATAGAGGATTCTAAATTATGATTTGGGGCTTGGGAATGTTGATATTAGTAATTAAAAATTGGAATTTTTTCAGAAAATTAAATTTATATAATTTGAGAATTTTGGTTTTAATCACATTTTTCAAAAAAACCATACATTGGTATTGCCTCATTATGAAGAAAATATTACATTCTATAATTTAATATCATGTGTTACATTCATCCCTCCTACCAAAATTTCATACTTTAAACTCTATTAATGTCACCTAATGAAAGAATTTGTTCAGTTATTCAGCTTTATTTCCTTAGGATCTGTCATTGCCTCTCCAATTACATGATATCTCAATGGTACATTCAGAAAAAGAGTCTTCTGAATCAGTAATACTTATTGTCTTGTGTCAAGAATATTCACAGTATTTTCATAGTATGATATGTTGGGTTCCTAATCGGTTTCCTCATAGATGATCACAATTGATTGGTCTAGAATTTTTTACATTAATAAAGAGATATGGAACAAATCATGAACATTAAAAAGTCTAGATGAATTTTCAAATGGTAATACACATACATTATATTTATATAATTCCAATAGGCCCAATAAAATTATAACATAGTATCCTTTTTCGTACAATCCCTATAATACCCTTCCAAGTAAATACACTCTATAAAACATTGTCTCCCACTCAATGTTATAAATACTTCCATCATATATACTTATTGATCTTTTTTCCTACTTTGAATTTCATTGATATGACCCTGAATAGTCCTCACACTAACCACTATCTCCACATCATGTTATGGGGTTAAAAAATTCATTTCACAAACTTCAATCCTATAAGGGTTTGATGACACATTTTCAATAAAGTACTTCATATGATTACATATCTATGATCCAATTAAATATGATATTATCTTAAAATTACACTAATGGAAAATGTTTATCCAATATACCATGAATGTCAAGTGATAATGACTTAATAATCTCACTTAATGTTTGAATATAAATTTTAGTCTATTCATATTTTTGATGACGATAAAAATTTCCAAAATATATCATAGAGAAATGATACTTCAATTGAATTTTCATATAATCTATGGGTCATAGTCATATATAATCAAAAGTGGTACACCTTGGAGTTGTAGAACATCATCAATACAGATTCATGTAAGGTGAAAACGAGTTCGATATTACCTTACAATAAGTAAATGTGAAAACTCGGTAAGGTGATGGATAACAACCCATATAGAATTATTCGTTCTCAGTGTAATTTTTAATCTAATGAGAAATTATAAACTTCTATCATCCCATTACCACTTAGTTATAGTTAGAGGTCACATGACCCCTTTAAGATATTTCCCCTCATTATTGAAAAAATAAAAAATCAACTATCATAACACATAGTCGCAAATTTTTAGTATCATATTATCCCACAAAATAGTATCCTTAAAATCCTGATAAATGTTGGTGACACTAGGGTGTATAATGAAATTTTATCTATGAGATTCATCTATAAATTATAATTCTAGATAAGTAGTTGATAAAAAACATTTCTAATTTCAAAATTTCATCATACAATCTTCATAGGTAAAGTCTAGAAACATACCATCATTCATGAATTTAATTTTTTTTATTATTCTTATCACCAACATGAGAAATTTTTATTTTTTATAATAAGGATGGATTTTTAATCATTTGTAAAAGATATAATATTCATGTCTTTATAATGATTATTAATTATTCAATACATGAATATAGTTTGTTTTCATATATTAATTTTTTTCAAAATAACATGATCTTTTATACTTAAGACAATATCCACGTTGATTTCTATTCCATAGTGGTACTGTATTGTGAAATCATATTCCCTGAGTAATTCATTCCATATTCATTTCCTCATGTTGAGATTTTTCAATGAGAATATGTATCTGGAATTTTTGTGATATATATATATATATATATATATTATCATTTTCACTATAAAGGTAACAAATCCATATCATCAGGGAAAATATTACGTCTTCAAACTCATGATCACAGGATGAAAAAAAAATCATCAATATTTAACATCCTTCAAGCATCAACAATGAATATATGTTTCTATATAAAGAAAAATCTATGACCTCTTATTTGATATATCACTATATATCACAAATCCATCCATCCCCAATGGAAAAGATAATATCTGTAAAATGATATGTATCCTCTCTAATTATAAAAAAATTTAATCACATTATCTTAACCATATTAACTTCTCCCCTTTATGTATCATCTTGGTTTACAGTTTATTCAATGGATCTTTTTTTAAAACAAATCATCTCTATTATCCATTTAATCCATAGCAACTACATAACCTAGTTATATTCATAGTCCTTGGACATTCCTTCAATACCTTTCCAATTGAATCATCAAATAATATTCTATTAATAGAGAAAATATATCAAATGAAAGAAACTACATGAAGATACATTTTCCATTTTCAGAAATCTCTATATAGCGCCTTTTCTTAAAACATTTTATGAGTAAATCACAAATTAATATTATTCATATCATATTTTTTATAATAAATTACAATAAATTAAATAAATAACATAATTCATTTGTTGAAAAAATATAGGAATACTCTATTTACCATATCCATATGGTGTATTTGTTAATCCATATAGAATTACTATAAATTTTTAATCCCTTAACTCATTTAGAATATCATTTTTTAAATATACTCATTTTTTACAAAGCTAATGAAACCCACAATGAACTAAAATCACTGAAAAATACTTAGTTCAATGTTTATGAATGAAAATTTCATCAATATAGGTTATATGATAATTTTTTGTTATATTAATGTAATTAATCTTCCTATATTCAATACACAACCTCAAATATCTATCATTATTCTAAACAAAATTATATTAATCTCCCAGTGGTGGTACCCTAGGGTATATAAATCCATTATCAGAAAAATATTTTTTTGTAGTTCCATTAATTCAAGTATGGCTATACAATAACGAGTCTTAGATATATGTTATTAATTATGGTTAAGATCAATAGAAAAATAAAATTATTGTTCGTGCTGATGTCCTAATATTTCTTTATAAAAACATAAAATTATTCCAAAAAATTGATATATCATCAATTATAAGTATAACATTAAAATTTAAATGTTTTTACTCCCCTTATTATCTTAGTATTTCAATATTAAGATAAATTTGTGGTGGATCAAGCCATGATTTAGATGATGTAGTATCATCGCTAATGAAATGGGATTCACATCTCCAACAAGATTCCTAATATATTACTGTAACAAATAATTTTTTTAATAACAATTTGAAATAAATTCTATACAAAGTATTAAATAAAAATTAAATATAGTTATAATAATCATTTTCACAAATGGGTGATGCCTATATTTTATAATGGGAACTAAATGAAAAATCCTTCTTGTACAAATTGATTTCCACTAGGAGCACTTATAGAAAACTCTCTTCATAAGTTTGTAGAAAAATATCTAATTTTCACCAAAATAATGGAATATATAAAATCATGAACATATTCATGATTAAATAAAGATTAATAAAAAAAAATTATGATACACGTACCTACAACCATATCTTCATGAACATAGCACATAATTTTAGTGATCAAAGAAGTGTATATTTTTCTACCTAACATATTCTATGGGACGGTACATTGATTTTTAAGTCAGTAGATTGAATAATTCCCCATATTATTAATATTGAATTGCTAGCTAATAGTTGTTTCTTATTTTTCCTTACATTCTAGAGAATTATGAACTCTTTTTACACATTTGAAACTAACTCATATTACCATTATTCATGCATCTTGCTGTTTCATTCAACTCATCTCCTATGCTAGAAAACTCCACCTCCATTTTTCTTCTTCGAAACGTTTTTTTATTGGGTATAAGAATAATCCTTCATTTATTTATTTCCCTTGATGATATATAACCTATTAAATTATTTCCATGTATTGATAGAACTTTCTACTATATCACATTTAATGAATAATTTTGAGAAACCAGTGCCTGTTGGAGACTCAACCTATACCCATAAATGAAATTATTAATCTTGATTTATAGATTATATATACAGTTAAAATCATTCAAGGATAACTATTTAATTCTCTCCTCGTACTCTACCACACTTTATTCTCCCTTTTACATTAAATTGACGAACATCATCTCAACATGAACTAACTAGAATCAAGGAAAGTGTTTATCAAATAACTTCGCATTAACATTTTTGTATTCTAGACATTATACTTCATTATCACCCTTACTATTTTGTTTCAATGGCCACCATTGACCAATATATCCATTCATACAATACACTATCATAATAACCTTTTCAATTTTATTACTCCCCAGAGATAAAAATTTCTTTTTAGGGACATAATCCATTGTTACTATACTAATGGATTAGTGGTTCCATTAAAATATAGAGACTTTTATCATAATAAGTAATCAAAAATAGGTGAATTTTTCCTTGAATAATTGTTTTCTCAATAAAATCACGATTATTAATCATAACCTGAGTCAAATTACTTAATATCACCATGATCTACTTAGTTCTAACACAAGTTATATTTAATTGTAGAGTAAGAGAATCCATATATTTACTTTGGGTTTTGATTACACTCTTTATACTAGGAAGCATCTCTAATAATATCACACAGAGAGTTATCTCGTAATAATAATGATCTTTTTACAAAATGATATCTATAATAATAAAAGATCCCACATAACATAAGGGATTGTAATAATTCTCATGTTTTCTATGATCATTAAAGATATAATTCCTATGGTTCCTACTAGTCTTTATTTATAACAACTATAATACCCCAACTCTAGTAACTCAAAGTTGGTGATTACTTTATTACATTGGTATAGGATATAATTTATCACACCACTAAATGTCAATTTTTTTATAATACTTGAAAAAGTATATTCATATAAGATTTCTATATTAATTTTGAAACATAAAAACATATAATAAGAAAATTCCCTCATCCTTGAAATCATTATAAACAACCTTCTTCATTACCTATGGAATGCAAAAAATTGTGTGCTTGGATAATATTATCATTGAAATAACATGTATAATGAAGTCTAAAATCAAAATAAAGGAAATTCATAATTCTACACATGCCTCGTCATGTACTCTTATACAATATGTCATGAATCGTACCACAAAATGAAGCTCATCCAAGACATCATTCTTACAAAATGTATAGGTGGAAACTAAATAACCATAAAATATAGTATTATTTGTACTCTTCATGAGACTTGTTGATGAATCCAGATTATATATATAAGTATATTACACCGATCATATTAATATCCATTAAATAATTTAAATTTTTTATGATCAATATAACAGATTCCAAAAATATCATATAGTTAATAAATTATCCATACTGAATCTGGAATATGGGAAATCAATAATTCCCTTGAAAAAGAAACAATTAACTTAATAAGATTATATCAACTCATAGAATACATATAAATGATATTCCCTTAAAAATGAAAAAAATGGAAATGATTCTAAATCCATCCCAAATATTAAAAAAATAGACACTAAGATGAAAAATGATGTCTGATAAATAAAAAAGAGTGGTAAAGATCACAAACAAGAGAAAGTGAATAATGTCAAAGTAATGTATAATAAAATAACAATAAAGGAAGACCATCAAATCACCATAAATATATTTTTTAAATAAACCGAATATTCTAGATAAGAAAAATATAATCAAGACATTAATATTAACTTCTTCTTATCAATTTTGAAAAATGGAATTATAAATCACATTTCAATATTAAATTTTATTCCTTTAAAAAATAATGCACATTTATTTTAGTATATTTTTAAATTGAAATACACAAATATTTTGAAAAGAAATTCATTGAAATTAAACATAGAAAAATAAAATTTAAAATTCAATTAAATGATTAGTTATTATAGTGGGAAAATAGGTTTGTGTGGTGTACGTTAAAACAAAGATTTCAATCAAACCTTTTTAAAAATATAAATAGTTCACAAAATGAAAAGTTCATTCCTTTTAAAAACATTTACAAAGTAATATATTGGAAAAATGAATTTACAAAAAATTATAAAATATTAAAAAATTTATAAAAATATTTAAAACATAATATGGACAAGGAATTAAGAAAAATTAAAGGAAAAAATGAAAAATGATTTTTGAAAGATTGTGTCTTACATGTAACATTCATGTTATTTATTATTCCAGTATAAGATGAAATAGTGAATAACCATGTTAGAGACAAAATAAATATATTTGAATAAAATATATGGGGATTAAAATATTAGTAATATATAATTTTCTCATTTTTTAACACAATCAATCCTGAAACAATATTACACTGTTACAGGTATCCCGTACATTAGTTATAAGAATAGATTCATGTGTTTAAATGAATTGTATAATGAATATAAATTTATTAAATACATTCTTATAAACAATTATAAACTTTATTACATTTTACGTCCTTTTAAATATAATTTTAACTTCATTAATTTAACTTTTTTTCATAATGTTGGATACCTTATGAATATTTAGTAACTTTATCCAAAATTAATTTTTATTATTTTTCATGGATAAAGGTGTCATGAAATGGTTCCCTCTCCTCCGGAATGTTAATAATTTAAGTAAAATAATTTTCATTCATTAGAAAATTTTCTAGAATCATTCATGCATGTTGATAATATAAGAATGAATCACATTGCATTGTGGTGCTGGTAGTCCACATATACATTGGAGGGACACTATAATTTTTCAATAGATATAATACTAAGAAATCAGATGATATCATAAATTTATAGATATAAATTTATATAATAAATATTATATATATATATATCATTAATTATAGGTTTATAACAATCCATGTAAAACGATGATGAATATAGAATTACATCACTATGTGGAGATGGTAGGAAGTTTTTACTCACATGTGACATTTTAATCTTCCATTAGATGGAAATGTGGGGGGGGGGGAATAATTGTACCATAATAGTAATGAAATCCCATTATATTGTTGATATTGGAGTCATTATGTTATAATATATATAACACATTTAAAGAAAGTATATGAACAAATAAACACGGAAAGAGTTGGGTAATATAATTACCTCTTCTCCAAGAGACCTCCCCTAGATTACATCATAAGCCTTATTAGTATCTTATTAGGGTAAATAAAGAGATAAATCTTTAATTAAATGAGTCTAAAAAGTATTTTATGTATCTAGTTATTGATATAGAGGGATCTATGTTCATGAATAAGGGAGGAGAAGAGTCTTCACAATATAACTTTGGGGAGGGTCACACATTGGATTAAAAAAACAAAATATAATTATTTTCTTATGAATGTTTCACTATAATGACCTGAAATCATATATGTTGAGGTCATAGTCAAAATAAAATCAACTTAGGTGGTTTAATAATGTTTTCTAAGATGTCATTATGTATTTTCCTTTTCTATCACAATTACTATTAACCAACTTGATGGATATTTAGATTGGTTAATGTTCATTATGGTGGAAAATTAAGTTGGACTCATTAAATAATATTAATTATGATTATTATAATATCGAATCCATGTTACAAGATCCAAATACAATAATTTTATCAAATAAAATTTACTATAACATTATAAAATACAATTAATTCCATTTTTTTATAAAAATGATTATTTTAATAATAAAAATGATTATACCACTAAATCAAGTATAATTTCTATTCCATTTGGATAAATTTTATGATATAAGATTGAAAGATAATTATTCATTTTAAACCCATATAAAAATTTAATGGAATATTATAACTACTTAATTAACATAAATAACCAGAAACATCTTTTATTAGATCAAACACACTACCCATATTTCTGAAAATGTTAAGGATATATTTATATGTTTGAAATTATTTATTTTTTTAACTTTTATTGATTAATTAAAATATATTCACTCTAAAAAATTCTTTCATAATAATTATTGTTATTCAATATTTATTATAATGACATAAAATAGATTGTTTTTTTTGAAATCATTATTTTTCACTGTTAAAATAAAAATTAATTATTTCTAAAAAATATGAAATATAAAACTCTAATATGAAAATAAAATTATGAACTAAAATTTTAATATATTTAAATAATTTAAATTTATATAATTTTGGATTTTAGGTGTTAATAAAATTATTTATTAAGAGATGTGCATTATGTTATTGTTATATTGTAAAGAAAACATTACATTATCTAATTGAATTGTGTGGATTTCATGAAATTATGTACTGAACATGATATTCTTTTAATGTAATATAGACCTCCAAATTTATCAATTTTTGAAATGTTTTTGAAAATTTTAGAAATAATGATGCATTTTGTGATGCAAATAAATCATTGAGTAACTAATAAGAAAGTTGAATTATCCCACTCGCCCACACATAAAATCTAACATTGTCCTAATTATTGATTCTCAAGGGTGAAGAATATATTTTTTCAAAATATTTCTTCAATTATTTAATTCTTATTAAATTTTAACAGTTATTAAAATATTCACAGAAATTTTTTTTATCATAAACCAGAATGGCATTAAGATATTTTAAAAAAAAATCCATTCATATTATTTTAATATAAGACAAATGAAATTAAATTTGGATCAATATTTTTCAAAATGATAATTATTTAAAATATAAGTTGAGTTAAATATATTTTAATGGATATTTCATATTTCAAAAAAAAATCCAAATGATTTCCAAGATATTATATATATATCTTAAGAACCCATATAATGAAAAAATATCAACCCAATGTTGTTTGAAACTATAAAGAAGAGTCCCCCATTAATATTTTTTTGGTTAAAAGTAGCAAAAAGAAAGAAATAAATATATTAAAACATTACACCTTATAATGTGGAGAATTTATCAATGTATTTCAACGAAATATATTTTCATTTCTATAAGTGAAAAGTTCATATTGTTATAGATCTCGGGTTTCTAAACAATAACCATGTAAAAATAAAAATCTATATATTTAAATTTGAGAAATAATATAACATGAGGGTTTTGTTTAGGATAATATTTTATAGAAAATTTCAATAAGAATATTTTTTGAGACTTTGAGAATAATTGAAATTGTTTTGGGAGGAACCCTTCTTAAATTATCTCTAATTCTTGTGTCAATTTCAATTTTCCCTTACTATCACACCCCGACTTGGATTGACACGTGACTTGCATGTGACTTATAAAACAGTGTGGCGATACACAGTTTTTCTTTGTAGGTGGTTAGTGTTGGGTGGCATGGTTTGAGCATAGCTAACTCGACCGTGCACTTGATAGCATGTGATCCACGCGGTTTCTCGACATCCAAAAGAAATAAATAAATAAATAAATGGATAAGTGAAATTAAATGAAGTAAAATAAAATAATAAAAGAGAGTTTTTGAAAAAAATGTTCAATCATAAAATATTAATAATAATAATATTTTAATAATATTATTATTTTTATTTATGTTATTATTATTATTATTATTATTAAGATTATTATTGTAACACCCCAAGCATCCACGGTACGTTTCTTTTTCAATAATGCAATAGCTTGCATTGTACGCAAGTTCGAGATTATAACACACCGCGACCAATAAATGAAGCCATATGAATAGTAATACCCACTTTTTGAAATTATATAAATTTTATATTTCAAAATGTACTTCATTTTTGGATTCGGAATATCGGATTTATCCTATGTTGAATTTTTGGTATTTTTCTGAGAACTTCCAATTTTTGATGAATAGTGAAAATAACATAAAAACAACTTTTTTAATAAAAATAATCTATAGTGATAAATTATTCTATTGTGTTGTTTTGAAGTATAATTATAATACACTTTTACCATTTTATCTAATGGTGGTCATTAGAATTAATTTCACTTTGAAATTGGACATAAACAATTGTCAATCTTTTGATTGATATTCTTTCTTAAAATCACGATATTTGTTATGATAATGGGAATTAATTATAAAAATAATTAATGCAACTTTTATGTTTTAAATTTTTTAAACTGGACTTCATTTTTTAATTTGCAAAATCAAATATAGCTTAGAGTTAATTTTTGGTATTTTTCGGAAAAAATATCGATTTTTGATGAATAGTGAAACCACTAAGTGGTAGTTTAAAAACTGATTTTTCATTTAAATGAAATTTTACCACCTATGTGATTTGAATTTCAATATCCTACATACATCAATGTCATTAGGAATTAAAATGTGGTTCAATGGGATTAACATAATTTTATGGTGAATAGTAACTTTTATGTTTTATTAATCATGATTAAAGGTAATTTGTGTAATTTAAGGTAAATATAATGATATAATAATATGAAATTACCTTTACACTTGTACTACACTTATTGGATGAGTCATGGCCGACCAAGAAAATCCATGGGTCAACATGGGGACCCCATGGAGCCACTTGGGTAAAAAAATGACATTAATAACATTTAATTTAAAGTAAAAATAAAAGTGTCACAAACATGTATTGTTTTACTAAAACAATTTTTACATGGGGGTATTCAAGTCATATTTTTTACTATAAATATTCATTTGAAATATAAATATATTACATACATAATGGTATTTATTTATAATTTTTAGACCTTAAATAAATTAAATTTTTTATGACGCCATGGTGATGTAGTGATTAACTCATTAATTAACTATTTAAATAAAATGAAAAGATAATGTAAAATTTAAGACTTAAACTTGTAAAAAACCTATTGTATGAGTATATTTATAACCCTTATCACCTTATCCTAGAAATATATAATTTTGGGACCTTTGAAATCTGAAAATCACTTCATAATAATGTAAGATTTCATGACTTTCCAAGAGTGCCCCTCCTCTCCTCTTATAAAATCCCCAACCTCTACCACCTTATTCACACCATCAAGCCATTTGCCTCAGCCAAAGTCTGCCCAAATACTCTCCCATATTCCCTCTATTACTCCTAGAAGCCTCACATTGGGCAGAAGTCTTCCCAAGGAATCCTTTGTCTCCAATCAAAAAGAGTAACCTGATTTGAAGGTAATGTCTCACTTGTGTTCTTTTGTTTTTGTTTTTTGCATCTCCAACCCCCTAAACACTTTTTATTCCTATATTTTGTAAAAAAACCAGTATCTTCAATATAAATGGATGTCTTTATGAGATTTATTTGATTTACAATTACACACACCTTTGTCTAATGGTTAAAAACATACTGTTTCTGTGGTTGGTGAATTACTGCCTCACGAAACAATGATTGTTCAATATTCGTTTAACACCTCTCATGGTGTCCATTATGATGAAACTATTTCTATATATGATATATATTATGTTTATGTTTTCATTATTCTTCTTTATTTTTCATTTATGGCATACCATTATGATTTCCATTATGGGTAAACGCGATAATTTCATTTTCGGAAGTGCGGACTACAGCCCCCTCAAAGTGATTTGAATCGTTAATGCCATATGTGGGATATATAAAGGATGGAGTTAGTGATATTATATATGATATTATACTGGAATTATAATATTCCTTTATACCATTATTATTTCATTCCATTAAATATGAAATAGAAATTAAAGCAGCGTTCATGCGTACGTACGGCTTACCGTGTCCATGAACGGTACATTTCATTTCTTATCTCTAAATATTATGTAATATTATTAATTCTTGTTTCTACTGGATATATATGATATATATGATATCTACATCATGAATATTATTCTAGATATTGTAACGACCCAGATCTGGAGCCCTTCCACTGGTGCCCCGTACCTGGTTCGCCACATGACCTCAGGCACATTTCCCCAAACGCCAAAGGCATCCGACTAGCAGCGAGGGCCTTACTAAGTTATTAGGGAATCTATGCCCTCATTTTGTAAGGTATAAAAGGAAAGAAAACAACAGTAAATAGTGGAAACAGTAAACAGATTTCAAACACTGAAACTATACAGTAGAAGCAATGAACATATAATGATAATGATAATGATATTTATGGAGCATGTACAAGTATCTAAGGGAAAGCAGCAAACACAACAACGTGTCTAAATACAACGGAAAACAATGTAAGAAATTAAATAGAAAATCCAGAAGCATCGCAATCCTAAGCTCGGTCATATGTTATCCAGTTCCAACTAGCAATCACTTAACCGAAGTAGAAGGACCGCAATCCCTATCCACCCATGCAACCATATAACCTGTTTGGGCCGAAAAGCAGGACCCAAAAAGGGTGTGAGACTAATCCCAGTAGGAAATATCCATGAGATCCATGCCCTTCTGTCAATGAGTAATATAGCAAAGTAAAGCAAATAAATGCAATAGAGAAGTAGAAGTACACTAAAGCAAACAATCCTACAAATCTCCATTCACATTTATTTAGCAGTTTGGTACAGTCACTTAGCTATCAACCATGGAACCAATCAACAGCTCTATACTCCCAGGGCAAGCAAGTAATCACATCAGGTAACTCATCAGTCTACCTAAACAACAAATAGTACAAACCCAATCTTGTTCTTTGGCTTGGTGGACTCGTCAGAACCAACAAACAAATAAATAACTTACTCTCTGGGTGGCTTCTACTAGCAAACCCCTCTAGTCAAGTTAAAATACAAGGCACAAACACTCTAGGAAGCTCTCTCTATCAATTCCCATGTGGTCTTGTAATGAAAGATATAGACTCTCTAAGAAGCACTTACATCTAATTCCTCATATAGTCTCACTATGTAACTAAGGACATTCTGAGGAAGCACAAAGTCCCATTCCCATAGGTCCTACGATCGATACTAATTATAACTAACACTCTAAGGAAGCCCAAATCGTCAATTCCCCCTTTAGTCTACCACACCATGTTCACTCAGCACTGAGCAGTTTAGTCGTACGTAATCGACTGTTAGCAGCCTAAGTAATTTAAGAAAAAATGGCTAATATCTACAAATTTATCCACAAGCATATAAATAGCAGGCAATACATGCAATCAAGTCAACAGGCATACCAGCAATGTGAAAAAGGGTTACCTCGTAGGCAATCTGTGCAAAATGGAAATCAACAACCAAAACAATGGGAAACACCCATGGGTTGATCCTCAATCATTATAACAAGAAATTATTAATCATCTAATAACCTCAAGCATACATGAAATCTAAGGTAGATAACAAAACAGAATCAAAACCCTTACCCGAGATACCCGATACATGGGTATCAGGCACTTTTGCACCAAAAACTCAAAGATATTCAACGTAGGGAAAAAAACCTACTACCATAATCCTAGGAGATTGATATTCTTGAACCTCGTCCTATGAATCAGACTAGAATGGAGTAAATCTGCAAAAACGTCTAAAACGTTCAACCTCAGATAACTCTCACAAGAGGAGGAATCGGGAAACATGGCCAAATATGAACTGAGAACTCACCGCTGCAATTACATTTCCCTCAATGGAGTTCAATTCGGAAAACTGGTGAAGAATAGGTAGATCAGAGAAGAATAGGCTCTCTAGGTTGCTCTGGACGTAATTAGGTGGAGAAGAAGATAAAAACGGGGATTAGGCACGACCCCGGTCCTATTAATGAAAGAAAAAGAAAATTACACTACGTGTACTTATTGAATACATGTCATGTAGTCTCCTTTTACATATGCCATATTAATCATGATCCACCTCATCGCTACACCCCGTGTGACTCGTCCGGACACGGAAAATACATGGCCTCGAGCGGAAGAAAATTACACGGTGTGTACTTGTAATGTACACGGCGTGTACTTACAAAATTTCCAGATTCTCCTCTTTTTCTCAAAAATAGACAGATAATGAAAACATACCTGAAAAGAAGGTCCGGGTTCTTACAAACATTCCTCCTTAATGAAATTCATCCCCGAATTTCCCTAGAAAGGTGGTGAGGAAGATACCTCGAACACTCTGGCCACTGTGATCGCATATCAGCCTCCCTCTCCCAAGTCTTGTCCTCCACACAACCGTGCTGCCATAACACCCGTACCAGAGGAACAGACCAACCATGAAGTACTTTTGTTATACGATAAACAATCCTGATAGGATGCTCCTCGAACGATGCATCCTTCTCCAGCTTAACCTCCTCGGGTCGAAAAACATGAGACGGGTCTAAGAAATAGCGTCGAAGCTGAGAAACATGGAAGACGTCATGCATAGCCTGATATCACTGAGGTAAGTGAAACCTATAAGAAACCAGGACGACTCTGTCCAGAACCTCGAACGGCCCGACGTATCTCGGTGAAATCATACCATGTTTCTTGATCCTCTTGTGTCCCATCCTCAGGTTAACTTGTAGGAAAACCTGGTCTCTGACCCCGAACTACAGAGGTCACCTCCGCTGATCAACATAAGATTTCTGACAAGACAGTACAGTAGCCATTCTTTTCTGAATCACCTCTGTCTACTCTGAAGTCTCCTGAACAAGATGAGGTCCCAGCAAAGTTGACCCTCCTGCCTCCAGCCAGCATAAAGGTGATCGACATGGCTTACCGTACAAAGACTCTAATGGCGCCATTTGAATGGTCACATGGAAACTGTTGTTGTAGGTGAACTCCACCAGAGGAATATGCTTCTCACAATAATTTCCAAAGTCTAGGATGCAAGCTCAGAGAATATCCTCAAGCACCTGTATCGTGCGCTCGGACTGTCCATCAGTCTAGGGATGGTATGCTGTACTCAAAAGCACCTGTGTACCCAAGGTCTTATGGAGTCTCTGTCAGAACCAAGAGGTAAAGTGCACATCCTTGTCTGAAACAATGGAGTGTGGAACTACATGCAGAAGAACGATCTCCCAGATGTAAAGTCATCTCTGCTCATCGACACTAATGGTCTACCTGATTGACAATAAGTGAGAAACCTTTCTAAGCCTGTCGACGACTACCCACACCGCATCCTTTCCTCTTGACGATCTCGGCAAACCAGTCATGAAGTCCATCGCGACGTAGTTCCACTTCTACTCTGTAATGGGTAACTGGTGCAAAATCCCCGCTGGTCACTGAGGCTCTCCTTTCACCTGCTGACAAGTAGAACATCTCATGAGGAAACCAGCAACATCCTTCTTCAAACCTAGCCACCATTACTGGCGATGATGATCCTGATACATCATGGTGACGTCAGGATGAATTTCCCAAACTGAGGAATGGAAGTCTTGCATCAACTCCTCGCGTATATCTGGTGGCACCCATACGCGTCCCCAGAAATGCAAGATCTCAACCTCGCCGACGGTCCACCCGGGAAGGGGGTCCTCTCCTGACACACTTTCCCATAGGACTAGCCCTTCTGAATCTGCCAGCTGCCTCATTCGAACTCGTTCTAGAAGTACAGAGGTAACATCCATAAGAAGATAGGAATGTCTTCCCCTGCCTCTCGTGCACCTCCAAATGCATCTATGAGAAAAGAGTCATCAGTTGCCACTCACTGCTGGCCTCCTTAACTGCATGTATCTGAGTTCTTATGCTTAGTGCATCAGCCACTGCATTGCCTTTCCCAGGCATATAGGCAAGCTCAAAATCAAAGGACTAGAGATAATCAACCCACCTCCACTGTCTCATATTCAGGTCATGCTACGTGAAGATGTACTTGAGACTTTTGTGGTCAGTGTATACCACAAAATGCTCTCCCAGAAGGTAATGTATCCAGCAACGTAAAGCAAGAAAAACCACATCCAAATCTAGTTCGTGCGTAGGATAATTCCTCTCATGTGGCCTCAACTTCTGAGATCCATATGCAACCACTCGATCCTCCTACATAAGCACTGCTCCAAGTCCGATTCCAGATGCATCACAGAAAACTGTGTAGCACTTTCCTAGCTCTGGAAAAACTAGGATCAGTGCTGAAGTAAATCTCCCCATCAGCTCCTGGAAGGATGAGTCACAGTCTTCTGACCAAACAAACTTCACCCCCTTCTTAGTCAAGCCCATCAATGGTGCTTCTAGGCGTGAGAGTTCTGTATAAACCGCTTGTAGTAACCAGCTAGCCCCAAGAAGCTCTGTACCTCGAAGACATTCTTCGGATGCTCCTAGGTAACTACTGCTTTAACCTTATCTGGTTCTACTGATACTCCTACAACCTCGAGAGGGAACCCATTGCACTGACGTACACTAGATGTCCTCGTTCCCAAGGGCATGTCGAGAGTCAACATGTCAGCAGACGAAAAGTCACAGACCTCAAGACGTTCCATGACAACAACAGTAATAAAGTTATGTAAAGAACCAGTATCGAAAAGGGATGAAGATAAAACTGAGGCTACTAAGATCGTACCTCAAACTGTAGAGGGTCAGAGATCCTTGTCCTGATGAATCTGCTCTATAGTAAATGTGTGGAATATACCGTGACCCAATGTAGCAGTATGAAAACCCTGAGCTGCTCCTCCCGGCGCCTGACCACTGTGTCCACGGCCTCTACCCTGACCTTAACGTACTGCAAAACTCCATCCCCCAGTCTTCTACAGAGTGGGTAATGCTGCTCCTATATGTGGGGTCGAAACTGATCCTCCTTCACTAGTCGTTGGAAGGGGAACCTTGTAGAAACATTGCAAATGACCCATCTTGCTGCAAGATCGACACTCCACTGGGTCCCTCGGGCATTAGGGCTTCTTATTCCCATTACTCCCACACTGATAACAGACCACATGGGTGCCAGAAGAGAGATCTCGTCTACCAGAAGGAATACCTCACTTTCTCGGGTCGCCTCAGGTAGACTCTCGGTGGCGCTTCCTGTTGTCTGTCTGGAGGGAATCAACCTTGGATGCTGAACCTCCCAGGTCCACAGCTCAAGTATCCCTCAGGTTCCTCTCCATGATGAGTTCCTGGATGACTATCGGAGTAATAGAAGTCAACTGAAAGACATTCATCTGTGATCTGATCACCGGTCTGAGGCCTTCCTCAAACATCCTCGCTAGAAAAAGCTCTTCATTCCGCAGGACGGGAGTGAATCTCTGCAACTCATTGAAGTGAGAGGAATACTCCATAACTGAGAGAGTACCCTGCTTCAGGATCATGAACTCCCTGGCTCTATCATCCCTCAGCATCGATGGGTAGAAGTAGTCATAAAACATACTCTGAAACTCATCCCAAGCGATAGACAGTTGGCGCCCCGTCTGAGAGACTATGTCCCACCATCTCTTGGAGTAATCTCACAACATATATGTCACGAGCTTCACCCTCCCCTCTGGAGTCATCTCAAGATTCCCGAAGATGGACAACATGGCTTCCATCCATGACTCTGCAGCCTGAGGCCCTCCATCCCCTGTGAATGTGGGAGGATGATGCTGCTGGAAGACCCGCGTCAGCTCGTCTATAGTCGGGGCAGGACGCTGAACTCCCTAGAAGGTCTGCATGAATCTCATGAAACCCTCTATGAACTGAGCATCGACACCAGTGTCTGGAATCACTGCAGGTGCCATGTCTGGAATGAAGGACGGAACTACTGGCATTCCGTAATCGGTCGTATCACGCGTACGATCGTTGCTTGGTTCTTGGAGTGCAACAGGAGGACGTGTTGGTGCCATTGCTCTGAATGTCTAAAACAAACCTTCATTAAAGACGAACACAGTTGCAACATAGGGTAGTAAAACGCAACAGGAGGGAAAAATATTTAAATTTTGGGAAAACATGACTACACGGTGTGTAATACCGATACACAGCATGTTTCTAGAAATCCTACCATGGGCGTGTACCTTGGCCATACATGGATGTGTAAACTACCCTACTACACGATGTGTTCTCAAACTACATGGCATGTACTGACCCTTTTTTCCCTTCCCAGTTACTCTTACACGACTAAGTCACACGGACTGTCCCAGCCGAAGACTACACGACGTGTTTATGGAAGACACGACATTTACTGGACTTGCCTTACCTGGCCCGTGTTGTTAGCGACACGGCCTAACACACGGTAGAAACTACACTACGTGTTCCTAGGAGACACGGTGTGCACTTGAAGGGAAACCTCATCCCATGTTGTTCGTGACACGGCTGGGTACTTGGATGATCCTTAAACGGCGTGTTCCGAACAAACACGGCATGTATATGAGAAGATAACACTAACCCACGTTTCTTAAGACACGGCCGGGTACCTAGGAAAAGATACACGGCGTGTGAACACCGAACTTGGCGTGTACTAAACATCAATTAACTGGCTCGTGTTTTTATTTACAGGGTCGTGCTCCTAGTTAACCTCTACATGGCGTGTACTCAGAGTACATGGCGTGTTCCTGAAAACCATTTATAGCTCCGTTTCCCTGTCCACAAGGTCAGTGACACGGCCAAAAACTACACAGCATGTATATATAAAGTACACACAGTGTATTCCGGGTTTTTCCAGATAGTAGTCTCAAAACTGCATCAGAGTCTATAAAACACAGAAAAAACAAGGGTCAAGGTGCCAAATTCCGATCCTTGGGGGGCCATACTCCCCTAGAATCAAATATTGGCATCCTAACAATGCATATAACAAGAAAGAAGTACAAGAACTCATGACCCACCACATTCAAATCCTCGATGGCCCATAACACCTCTAAGATCAAAGTTTTTCATCCGTGATAAGGAAGTTCCAAACAATGATACCCAATCAATATAGCACGTATTCTATCATAGCAGCTATTAAAAAATCATGCATTCTCTATCAAAAATCCTATCACAATAGCATGAAATAACTAATGCAACCTAGATGGCCTGGAAAGATGCATGGCATGTGACCTTCTAACATGTGCCTATATGATGCATGAGATGGCATACCCTCATCTCATCGGGTTGCAACAAAATAGAACCGAAATCATATAAATAGTAACAGCACAAAACAAGTGCACCACCCAACGGTGAAATCAATTAAACTGTAACATTCGAAAAACTCGAAACTTGTAACATTTGAAGTAATCTGGCTTTTTTCCTGTACGCGGGTTCTAGAACGCCAGGGCACAGCTATTTACCATTCACCTATTCCGTCATATCCCGGACTAATGTCATTAAACAGTAAGTCAATAGAAAAGGAATGAACCCATCTGATACCACTTTGTAACGACCCGAATCTGGAGCCCTTCCACTGGTGCCCCGTACCCGGTTCGCCACATGACCTGAGGTGAATTTCCCCAAACGTTAGAGGCTACCGACTATCAGTGAGGGCCTTGGTATGTTATTGGGGAAACTATGACCTCATTTGGTAAGGTATACAATTCAAGAAAACAACAGTCAATAGCGGAAGAAGTAAACAGCATAAAAACACTGAAACTAAACAGCGGAAGCAGTGAACATATAATGATAATGATAATGATAATGATGCAGTAGGTACATGTATCTATGGGAAATCAGAAAACAAAAAAATGTGCTAAAATACAACTGAAAACAAGCTAAGAAAGTAAACAACAACTCCAGCAGCATCACAGGCCTAAGCTCGGTCTTATGCTCTCCAGCTCCAACCAGCAATCACGTACCCGAAGTAGAAGGGCCACAATCCCTATCCACACCTGCAACCATATAACCTGTTTGGGCCGAAAAACAGGACCCAAATAGGGTGTGAGACTAATCCCAGTAGGCAATCACCACGTGATCTGTGCCCTACTATCAGTGAGTAATATAGCAAAGTAATGGAAATAAATGCAGCAGAGAAGCAGAAGTACACTAAAGAAAAAAACCCTACAAATCTCCATTCACATTTTTTTTGTAGTTCGGTAAATTCACTTAGCTATCAAAAAAGGAACCTAGCAACATATTTATACTCCCAGGGAAAGAAAGTAATCACAACAGGTATCTCAGAAGTCTACCTAAACAACAAACAGTACAAACCCAAGATTTTTTTTGGCTTGGTGGACTCGTCACAACCAACAGACAAATAAAGCACTGACTCTCTAGGTGGATCCTACTAGAAATCCCTTCTAGTTAAGTAAAAGTTCAAGGAATAAACACTCTAGGAAGCTCTCACCGTCAATTCCCCTGAGTTCTTGCAATGAAAGATATAGACTCTCTGAGGAAGCACTAACGTCTAATTCCCCCTATCGTATCACTACGTAACTAAGGACACTCTGAGGAAGAAAAAATTCCCATTCCCATAGGTCCTGTGATCGATACTAATTATAAAATACTCTCTAGGGAATCCCTAATCGTCAATTCCCCCTTTAGTCTACCACACCAGGTTCACTCAGCCCGTAGCAGTTTAGTCATACGTAATCGACTATTAGTAGCCTAAGTAAGTTCAGAAACTACATGGATAATATCTACAAATGCATCCACAAGAATATAAATAGCAGGCAATACATGCAATCAAGTCAACAGGCAAACCGTCAATGTGAAAAAGGGTTTCCTCATAGGAAAACCGAGCCAAACGACAATCAATATCCAAAACAAGGGTAAACACCCGTGGGGTGATCCTCAAAAATTCTAACACGAAATTATTAATCATCTAATAACCTGAATCATACAATAAATCTAAGGAAGATAACAAAATAGAATCAAAACCCTAACCTAAGATACCCGATACATGGGTATCCGACACTTTTGCACCAAAACTCAAAGACATTCAACATAGGGCAACAAACCACCTACCTCAATCCTAGGATATTGATATTCTTGAACCTCAGCATGTGAATCGGCCTAGAACAAAGTAAATATGCAAAAAAGACTAAAATGTTCAACCTCAGATAACTCTCACAAGAAGAGGAATTGGGAAACATGGCCAAAGAAGAACCGAGAACTCACCACTACGATTCTATTGCACCCGACAGCGTTCAATTCGGAAAACCGGTGAAGAATTGGTGGCTCGGAAAAGAATCACCTCTCTAGGTCGCTCTGGACGTAATTAGGCAGAGAAGAAGATAAAAATGGGGATTAGGCACGACCCTAGTCCGATTAATGAAATAAAAAGAAAATTACACGGCATGTACTTCTTGAGTACATGACGTGTAGTCTCTTTTTCCATAAACCGTATTAATCGGGCTCCACCTCATCGCTACACCCCGTGTGACTAGCCTGGACATGGCCAACACACGGCCTCGAGCAGAAGAAAAGTACACGACATGTACTTGTAATGTACAGGGCGTGTACTTAATTTTTTTTTTCAGATTCTCCTCTTTTTCTCAAAAACAGCCAGAAAAGGAAAACATATCAGAAAAAAGGTCCAGGTTCTTATAGAGATAATGGATATTCTACCACATAAACAACTTGAAATTATAAGAAGTTTATTGTTGACTCAGGTATCAAAGATCGATAAAACAACTGTTATTAACTTAAATGACTACATAATTTATATAACAATGTAATAAGTGATATAAAAGGGATAATGAACTTGAAAAAGGTTCTTAAGCAAGTAGAGATTAACTCTAGTTTATTATTCAAGAGATTAAAAAACAATCGAGTCAAGTTGGACAAAAGGTAAGGGACTTCGTCTCAATCTCCTTTCATTGAGGCATATTTTGTTTTATACACAACTTTCTTTTATACGGTGTATAAACTCCTTTGAATTTTACTTTTATTCAAAAGGAATATTTTTTAATATGAAGCGTTTTACTAAACGACAAAAGGGAATGTTTTTGTTGTACGTATGTGGTAACAACAACTTATCCACCGCTGTGACCATTATTTGAGCTTCAGCTTCCTCTACAATCCATAACATGATTTAAATGGAAAATAATAACCAAGTTTTACTTTTCTTTTACTTTGGTATTGAAAATGATTTTATTATATCAATTTTTTGTATTGATATCATGTGATCGAAATGTGGAAATGTTATGTTTCCTTTATTCATGTTTTATGTGATACAATTATGTTATGATATTGACTTATTATGTGACGGGTGGAGCCCGCTATAGCTCCTCGATGCATCGTTAGGTTTCATGAGACAAACTAGTGTCTTGGCATGTGGCATTTACAAAATCTTATTTTTAGTCTCAGCATGAGGCCTTGGATATGTGGTTATAATAGTCTAGCATTATGCATTCCAGCATTATGAAAGTGGCTATTGATATTTCATGTTATTATTCGACTAGTAGAATATACATGTGAATAAGTAGAAGGCATTATTTAATTTTATTATTGCCATATTATACTGATGTTCAAGTTTAAAAGGCTTTTGTTTTAGTTATACATTTCCTTAAATGTTTATGTTTATTTATGAATGTTTCCGCTATATTGTTATCCTTACTGAGCATCTGGGCTCTCCCCTTTCTGTGATTTATTTTTCCCAGGATGTGAAGAAATATTTTATGACTGACCTGCAGGGATATTATAAAGGGGATATGAGTGTGGACTATGGAGACTATGTTATTGTGATTTTTCACTTTATGATGTAATGTAAAATTTATGAATGTATCTAGTTTTTCCAATGCTACTATACTAATCGGTCATTCGAGACTTGTTCTTTTCTGATCATGCCAATGTTATGTAATAATGTACCGACTCTGGGTAACTGGGGTGGGGGAATTACAAATATTATCATTATTATTTTTATTATTGTAATTATATTATTATTTTTATACAAAAATAAAAATAAAAATGAAGGGGGAGAAACCTAACCCCCCCCTGGCCACTTGCTCTTCTCCCCTAGTGCACAAATTGCCTTCCCATTCTCCAACATTCAGCCACTGAACACCCTAGCGTCGACCAATAGTCACCCTCTTCTATCATCACCCATCAGTCATGATCTGCCCTCTCCTCAATCAACGAGCGACCCTCCCTCTCCCCTTCTCGGGGCGTGCAACTCAGACAGTCGACCCCCTACCTCATCGGCACCGCCTCTTATCCTGTTGGTGTTCCCATTGCATGCATCCTCCCTACTTCAGCCGTTCTTTCCTCGCTAGTTCCCACATTATATGGGATTTCATATCAGTTACAAGGTGTTACCCCCCCTTCTGGAGAGGCTTCATTGCATTTTCACTCAATTGGTAAGTGTTTTCGTGGGTTACATTATTTATATGTTTTTTATATGCTTGTGTGGATTTATAAATACATGGTGTGGTGAAAAAGTGTTTTTGGCATGCATAAGTAAAGAAAATGTATTTTATAATGGATAATGGTTATTTTTTTATTGTGTTTTATTATGCATATTTTTGAAAGTATTTTATGAACTGTTTGAGAAATTTGAAGTGTTTTTTTAGGAAACTTATGGTGAAAATGTATCAAAATGGGGTTTTCAAATGAAATGAATTATGTGAGGAATGTTATCCTTATTATTCACTTTGGAATATGATTTGATAATTGTGTAACTAATATGAAACATGTTTTGATATGAGTGTGGATTATGGGTGTTTTTGAATCATGCTGGCCATGTGGAAAGTTGTTGGATTTAATTGTGTGTTTTCCTTAAGATATTATTAAATGGGTTCTTTATGAAATGTGAAAGACATGTAAAAGTATGTTTTGAAATGGTTTTTTTGTGTCTCTTGGAGTGTTTGGTTTTTCACTAAATGTTGACACACCCATGTGTGCACTAGGTGCACACATGGGGGTGTTATCAAAGTAAAGTGATGATTTTAATTGGTGTTTCCTTGAAAACTTGTTTTCTTAAATAGATCATGTTTTCCAAATTATGTTGGTTCCTCTATGTTAATTAATTAGATATCGGATGGCTTCTTGGTTGTGCACACACACACATACATAGGTACGTATGTGTATATGTACATGTATATATATATATATATATCTTCCTTGCACATATTCCCTTATGGAGTGGGGAATATTTTAAATGGATTATGGGTATATATATGTATGTATGATAATGTATGTGTGTGATAGTCTAAGCATTTTTTGTCAAAAGTAGCAACAACCAAAGTGTCTCGTCTAGGTATGCTTCCTTCACTGAGGTAGGATCTCTATGCATTAACCATTAAATTTAAGAATCATTTATTTCCAGATTTTCACCTAGTTTTAATATTAGTTATTGATATAGAACATCTATTAAAAAGGTCTATCTTGAATTGGAGTTGTTTATTTCTTGTAATGTTTTGAAATAAATGGATTGATTGTGTTTTCACATCAACTACCTGATGAAATTCCCCCTTTTCATTTTAGAGTGTGATTTAGATTTAAAATGATGGGATGGGTTTATAAAATGGGGTTCAAAGAGTATTTATGGTTTTAAATGTTTTGTTTGTGTGATTTTTATGAAATTGGTTGGCTTGCGAAATTTATGTGAAGCCCGGTGGGAACTTTTTTAAAACTAGTTATCTTAATAAAACACTCCTTGTATGTGGTCCCCTTGCTTTGGTCAAGTTATATGTTATGTGATTTCTATTGGGCAGGACTTTTCTGTGATCAAATAGTTGAAAGTATAGGGGCATATTCCTTGGGGTGACTCGGGAATGATTTTGTTGTGTGGGTTAACTACGTGTTAAGATTGTACTTGTGACTGCATACTTGTTTTACATTGTTTTCTCACCCCATTTTTAGTCTGACCATGGTATCCTATCATAGAGAGAAATTTTCTAGTGAATTATTGTTTCAATTTTTCAGACTATGCAATGGATAGTGTCTCTTGGTATGGACTTTGCTCTGTTATTAGATTGGGTCCCTCGGTTATGCTAGGTTGGGAAACACCGGGCGTTTGGGAATTATGATGCCAACTAGAGTAGGCTTGCATGAGGGATGAGTCACATGTATAATACCTTCTAGACTATCGATGAGCTCCTAGGTTTTCCTGTGTAGATCGGCACTTAGTTATCTACAAAGGATGATGGAGGTGCTTGGTTTGGTTGGTTACTCTTGTTTTTTATTTTCCATTTTTCTTGTGTGATTATTACTTTTGCCTTCATGTATGGTGCGTCTCTTTGTTAAAGAGGATAAAAATGATCATAAAAAGTTTGTGGAAAAAGGTTTCCAAATATTTTTACACTTCTCTATCCATATTTATCTAAAAAGGTTAAACCTTCATCCATATAAATTAACTTAGTTTAAAATATTAAGGGCAATGGATCATGATTTTTTAAAGATTAAAATGGGTAAAAAACCTAGTTTTTTTTCATTATATTTCAATCTTGAAATTTGTGGATCATTTACATAAAGGAAATGCATATGGTAATATATTGTTTGGTAATGAATACTAAGTTTTAATACTCATGCATATAGTTTTATCATTGTTTTTATCTTTGGGTGTCATGCATTTCTAGGATTCGGTCGGCATAGCACAACGTTGGATTGAGGTCAGTGGTGACCCATAGGGTCACATGGAGATATGTACAACTTTTTTTCTCACCGTTCCTAGTTTTTTTTCACTATTCTGTTTTTGTTTACATATTTGTCTTTAATTTACAGGCCAAATCATTCCCACTTGTTTAGTTTTGATACCTGACACAAGTTTCCAACCTGTAGGGATTAAGAATGCCCCTCTGTCCCAGTCGCGGGCAGGCTTGGGTGACTAGTTCTAGGTTGATCGGGGTTGATACATGACCAAATGGTATTATAGGAGGTCATTTTTATTTGGGATGTCTGTTCGATGGTGATTAGGACTTTCGGGGCTTAGGGGGTAGGTTGTGGGTTAGTGCCTGATCACCACTGCTTGTGACGAGACCCGAGCTACTAGGGGTAGTCTGGGTATTGGGTCTTTTTCCTTTTTTTGGTATAATGGATGATAGTAGAGGTGACCTAGTGTCATTATATGACCCTAACTAGAGTAGTGCCCCATGTGGAGCCCTAGTTCCTGTTCAAGGTCTTCTACTGTTATGTCTTACATGGGGTGTGTCTCACTACCATGTCGCCGGGTTGGGCATAGGCACTTGTTCCTCATTCTGGTTGTTCGTTGTTTGTTTTGATTGGTCTTGATTTTGGATTGTTTTAGAGTGTTTTTTGAAATGAAAGTTGGTTTTCAATTGAAAGGGTTATTTCTCTAATGTTTTTAAAACTGGTAAAAAGGGGATTTTGTTCAAGTTGTTTTGAAATTGGTGAAGTGGGTTTTAAAGAGTAAGTGTTCTGATTTGAAATATTTTGGCATATGTTTGGATTTGGTAATTGAATGGAGAGTGAATACCTTTTAATTCCATGGGATTGTCCTCATATGTGTGGTTTGATACGTGAAGTGAAAATTGAAACATATTTATGGGTTATTTGATTGGAATGGGATGAAAGTTTATACAATATTTCATAAGATTCCATTGGCAGAGTTTTGAAATTAAAGGCTTGGATTGATTTTTCTAAAATGGACATGAATGAAAAATTGATTTCAGAAAATTGTTTTTCATTAAATGTTTGTTTTTCATTTTTTTGTATATGTTTGATTTATGAGTCTGTTACCATTGGCATGGGGTGTTCCTTTGGTTGGTGTTGAGCTTGTTCGGGATTCCGAGTCGATTGTCTAGGTTCGGGGTGTTTCTTTGGATTGATTTTTGGCTTGATGTCAGTTTCAATTTTATTTTCCATGTAGTTCTGAATATTCCACTAATAAATTTCCACAAATGTTTTTAATGATTCTTTCCCCATTATGGTTTTTATAAAGTGTTTCTTGTCTTTTAAAGAATTCGGGGTTCGTTAGGGGTAGGGAAGTGGTTTGAGGAGAGTAGAGCATGCCTTCAGGTGGTTGTGGACTTCTGAGTTTGTTAGAGATCATATTTTCTTTGGTTTAGAGGATGGTCCAACCATGGACCAATGGGGGTGGATGTCTCATCATACTTGGAGTTGAAATGATGCAGGAGGTGTTAAAGTCTTTCTTCATCTAATGGATCATGCCCAAGTAGGTGAAAGTGAAAAGAGGTGAGAGCCTATCCATAGTTAACAAGGCTAGTAGTTGACGAAGACCTGTTTGACCCTCTTTAAGGAGTCGACACCTGGAGCACAAGTGCTTGGAAAATATGGTGCCTCTCATCATCCGTAAGGGTTCCCAATTTTGCGAGCATGCTGTATTAGAGGAACCCACCTACGAAAAATTCCCTTTTGTTACTGTCAACTTCTGGTTCATCAGACTACTTTCTAATGTGCCATCAGGGTTTCCGGTTCGAACATCTTAAGCCATATTGTCTCATCCCTCTGAAGTCCTACTATTGTGTGATCGTTCGGGTTACTTTGAATGGTTTCTGAAGAAGTTCCGTTCGAATAAGGTGTTCTGATCGAGGGATGCACATGTCAGCCTGTGAGGTATAAGATTCTTTAGACATCTGATCCCTAGCCTTAGGTCTTAGGGTGAAGCTTTTCCATAGTTAGGGTGTTAGAGTCATGTGATACCTTCTTCTTGGTTCATTATCTTCTATCATGGAATAGAGACAATTAGGGATTCATTATCCTTGTTTTCCCACTATTGTACGTTCATATTTTACGGTAATAGTGCGGTGAAATTATTTTATCATGGTCATATTAGTCACATTTTTCTTAATGTAGTGACTATAATTGATTGTTTTTCATAAATGTGTATTTTACTATTGTGGGGGTTGGCTGTGGTTTTATTAGTGTTCATTTGGAGATGTGAGTGTGGGGGTTTTTTGTCTATTGTCGAGAGTTCCAGGTTTTAGTAGAAGCATTGCCTTGCTCATACAAAATGAGTTATATGAAATGCGACTTTGAGATCGGTTTTAGTAATTCATAGTTTTTGTGGTGTTGTTATAGGGATTTTCATTGTTTTGGGGCCACAATAAGCCAGGTGTACATGTAATGGTATTCTGTTTACATCTTAGTGGTCCTGCTCAATTCCAGTGGAGAAGTCGGTATGTTCAGGTTGGGAGTTCCCGTGTTAGCTCCTCCTCAATTTTGTGTGTGTGGGTTTTAATATTTCAATGTTAGTAGAGTTCTTGTGGTGGGGAGAACCTCCTCATTCTCTACCATCATTTTATTCCATGGTTTCTTCGTCACCGGTCGGGGTGTGACTTTTGGAGTTAATTTTCAACACGAGGTACTTAATAATCCTTTTGGCTCTCTTTGGGCACGAACTCAAGATTTGGATATCATTTTACATGGCAGCTTTCTGGTGCAGAACGTGTCTGTGGTCGGGAGATTCAGCACACCCTGGCCGAGTTTGATGCACGACTTGTGCGCGACTTATAAAACAATTTGGAAACACATAGTTTGAATTGGTAGGAGTTTAGTGTCAGGGGGCATGGATCAAGCACTTGATGCTCGACCACGCACATGATGGTACAAGATCCACGTAGTTTCCTGACATTTAAAATATGTAAAAATATTAATTAAATGATAAGTGAAATGAAATAAAGTAAAATTAAAAAGAAAAAAATAGAGTTTTAGAAAATAATTAATCATTAAATTATAATAATATCACTATTTTAATAATAATAATATCATTATTTTGGTTATTATTATTATTATTATTATTATCATCATTTTAACATTTATAATTGTTATTATCTTATTATTATTATAAAAAAAATAAAAAATGAAAATAAAGGGGGAGAACCCTAACCCACCGCAGACCCCCCCCGCCTCATGTGCCTCGCCCCTAGTGTGTGACAAGACTTCATGTGCTCCGACCATCATCCATCAACCCCCTAGCACCGGCACACACTCACCCTCCACCCACATCCCACAACAGTTGTCAATCAGTCTCCCCTACATCAAAGAGCGGCCCTCCGACACCCCATCCTAGTGTGTGAAAATCAGACATCCGACCCCCCTACACCACTAGTTATGTTTCCTCTCCGGTCATCTTTTCCATCACCGAAATCATCCCTTCTCTGGCTATGTTTCACTCACTAGTTCCCACTACCTCCGGTATTTCGAATCGTTTGCGGGGTGTTTACTCCCTTCCGGTGAGGCTTCATTGCATTTCCACTCAATCAGTAAGAGTTTATGTGGCTTAAAATATTTAGATGTTCTTAATATTCTGGTGTGGCTTTATAAATCTGTTCCATGTATTTATTGTGTGGTGAAAATTTATTTTTGGAATTCTTAAGTAATGGAAATGAATTTCATAAGGGATAATGGATATGTTTTGATTATGTATTACTATGGTTCTCTTTCAAAGTATTTTATGAATTGTTTTGGAAATGTGAAGTGTGTCGTCAAGGGAACTTGTGGTGGAAATGCATCAAAAATAGGGTTTTCAAATGAAAGTAATTATGTGAGGAATGTTATCCGTATTGTGAAATTTGTAATATGATTTGATAATTGAATAAATAATGGGAAACATGTTGTGAAATGAATGTGTCTTATGAATGGTTTTGAAACATCCCCGGCCTGCGAAAATCTATTGAATTTAATTGTGTTTTTTCCTTATTATATTACTAAATGGGTTCTTTATAAAATTTTCAATTAATGTTGAAGTATGTTTTGAAATTGGTTTTTTGTGTCTCTTGTAATGATTGGTGCGTCACTAGATTTTGACACACCCATGCATGCACTAGGTGAACCCATGGGGGTGTTATCAATGGAAGGTGATGATTTAAATTGGATATTCATTGAAAACTTGTTTTCTTAAATGGTTCCTATATTAAAAATGATGTTGGTTCTTCTATATTAATTAATTAGAGCACGAGTGTCATCTTAGTGGTGCACACACACACATATATAGGTATGTATATGTATATGTTTATATATACATCTCTCTCTCTTCTTTTAACACATTTCCTCATGGCATGGGGAATATGTTTGATGGATTAAGGGTATATATATATATAAAAGAATATACAAGACTGCTAGTGTGAGCATTTTTTGTCGGAAGCTTCAAGAGCCAATGTCTCTCGGCTTGGTCTGCTTCCTTATCTGAGGTAAGACCTCAATTCATTAATCATTAAATTTAGGAATAATTTATTTCTCTCATTTAGCACGTAGTTTTAATATTAGTTATTGATATTGAACAGTTAGTAAAATTTTATTTCTTGAATTGGATTAGATTATTTCTTGTAATGTGTTGCAATAAATTGTTCGAATGTGTTTTCACATCAATTCCCTAAAGAAATACCCCATTGTCCTTTCATAGTGTGCCATAGATTTAAAATTTTGGTTTGGGTTTCTTAAATGGGTTTCGAAGTGTATTTCTAGAATTCAATGTGGTGTTCTTCTGATTCTTAAGAAATGATTTGGCATAAAAAATTTATTTGAGGCCTGGTTGGAACTTTTGTAAAACTAGTTATCTTAAGAAAACTATTATTGGATGTGGCTCCCTTTCTTGGGTAGTTTTATATGTTATGGGATGTCTACCGGGTAGAATTTTCTTATGATCAAATGGTTTAAAGGAGAGGCATTTATTTCATGGGGTGACTTGAGGGTGACTTTATTATTTGAGTTGACTGTGTGTGAGGAATGTACTTGTCACTGCATACTTGTTTGACATTATTGGCTAACCACCTTTTAGTCTGAACATGGGGAACTACCATTGCGAATGAATTTTCAGTGAAAAATTGTTGCACTAGTTTACGCTATACACTGGCTAATGGCTCTTAGTACGTACTTTGCTCTACTAGGGGACTAGGCCTCTCGGTTAGGCTATGTACTGAAATACCTAGTGTTTTTTCATTATGAAATCATCAGGAGTAGGCATGCCTTTAGGATGAGTTATATGTATAGTATGTTCTAGACTATTTATCAGCTCCTAGTTTTTCCCATGTATATAGGAAAATAGTTACCCACGATGGATGATTGAGGTGCTTTGTTTAGTTGGTTACTCTTGTTTTTTTATTTTCTATTTCCCTTGTGTGATTATTGCTTTTTCATTTGCATATGGTGTGTATCTTTGTTAAAAAGGATAAAAATGATATTCCAAAGTTTGTGCAAAAAGTTTTTTAAAATGTTTTACACTTTTTTATCCCTCTTCCTCTAAAATAGTTAAAGATTCATCCTTTTAAAAGAACATCATTTAATATACAAATGGAAATGGATCATATTTTGCTTTTGAAGAAGAAAATGTGTAAAAAACCTAGTTATATACACTATATTTCAGTGTTAATATTGATGGATCTTTTACATAATGGAAATGAATATGTGAATAGATTGTTCGGGAATGCCTATTGAGCTTTAATACTCACGCCTATAGTTTTATCTTATTTTTATCTTTGGTTGTTGCGCCTTTCTTGGATTAGGTTGCCATAGAGCAGCAATGGATTGTGGTTGGTGGTGACCCATAGGGTCTTATAGAGGTACGTACAACTTTTTTTCTCACCATTCCATGATTCATTTTCACTATTCAGTTTTTGTTTATTTATTTATCTATAATTTATTGACCAAAATTTTTCAAATTGTTTAGTTTTGATGCCGGACAATAGTTTTCAGCCTATGGGGATCGAGATCACCCCTCAGGCCGTCTCGGGAGACTGGTTTAGGGTTGAAATGGGTTGGTCTGTGACACTTACTATCAATGGACCTAAAACTAATCTAATATTATAGGATCATGAATTAATCATATGAAAAAAATTATAAATCAATAACACCAACTTAGGGTAAGATCCCATATAAAACTGTGTTTATAGTCTTAATTTTGGATTAGTGAATGATCAAATTTTATGTAAGATGATTCCAACAAATCCCTTTGGATGCCCATTAATGTAGTGTTTTATTTTTTCCCTTTGATAAATAATTGTATGTTGTCCTCTCCAAACATCTATTCAACACCATTTATCAGTACTCTCTGAATAGAAAAGGGTTTAGAAAACATGATCTTGAGTTTTTTGAGAAACATCTTCATCCTTGAACAGAATAGAAAGACCCTTGTCCAACGATAATGCTTGATTTTTAAATGACGGAGTAATATAAAAAAAATAATTATTTATAAATTTTATCATTTTCAATGAATTCCCTTACTATGTACTTTATCTCACTCTACTCCAACATCTTTCATTCAGTATAATACTTTTAATAAAATTTAATAACTTTCTTATCCCTAAAATATTTATAATGAGGTTTCTTCTAGAGATTGACTTTTTTAAAAATATGAGTCATATATAGAGACATCACTAGAGGATTTGTGTAAGATTTCATATAATTCCAAAAATAATAATAAAACATGATTTACCAAACCTTCCTATATCTGGACACTACCTATCAAAAATATATTTTATATACTTGTTTTAAATATAATGGCCTCTAATGGAATATGGATGGTATGTGGTTCTCGTTCTATGAGAACACACAAATTTATCAATTAAATATTTTTTATTAGTAATGAATTCTCTTTGTACTTCTAATATGGAGATATGTTTACCATAATAATCTTGAAAACACTTGATGAATTATTCTTTATAAGGTCAATAACATCTACTCAAATACAATCATAGAACAAAATGTATATATTTAATACTATGAAAAGATATAAATGTTCCCTTCAATTATAAACCCCAATCAAAACAAATCATCATTGTAATTATTTTTTGGGAAGATCTGATTTCAGGCGAAACTTTCGTTGACTTTGATACTTTTAATATCAAATAACAAGACTCCAAGCATCACTGAAAACAATTATCCAATAAAAACCATCCTATATGATGTTTTATAACATCATATATCATCCTTGGTTTACTCTCCCTGGTGAATTGTGTAATATCTAAAGTATTGGATGCATTTACTCCACTGCCACACATAAAATTACTATATGAAATCACATATCTTACAAATAAAGGGATCATTAATAAAATACATTTTAAACATATAAATGAATTTTAAAATCTGTTTTTGTGAATTTCCATTGGTAATGACTAAAAAAACATAATATATTTCATAATATACGAACCATGAAGATTGTTATAGTGGGGAAATAAATAATTTGTTATTAATGAATTAAGTGGTGATTTATTTTGATTTCTACTATTGGGTGATGGGTAACAATGATATGTGTTCAACAACCACAATTTTAGCTTTATTCACATCCTTGATTCACATGTCATATTTTTTGTAATTGATCTTTCCATATCATGAGCCTTGTTTTTTTATTATTTATTATATAAATGATATTTGAGTGTATAATGATTTGCGAAAATAGTTACCCTAGACCAAATTTTACTTTGCCTAATGTTTTCACGTGAAAACATGACAACAACTAACTCATTTTCAGTTGTACTATAATTAGTTCTGGTTTCTTCTAGTAACATTCTGTAATAACAAATAACATGAAACCTTTTCCCTATTCCTTTAATTTAAAAATCCCATACAGACACATCATGTTCCTCACATGTTACTCTGAAATATATTTTTCAATCTAGAATAGTAATCAGAGTTTAAAATGTGATATTTCCCTTAATACTATTTAATTAGTCGACACAAGATGTGTATATTTTTCAATATACTTCCACACATTAATTTTTGTAATTTATTGATTTTTTAAAATCAAAATATTTCTTTTAATTAATAAATATTTAAATATTTCTATTTATGAATATAATCGTTAAAAAATAGTTGTTCTGAAAATAATTATTTTACATATAATTTTATTGTTTAAAATATATAAAATTATATAATTCTATTTATGATAAATTTTTAAATATTTTGTTTATATTATTTACAATTTTATGTATTACATTTATTGTTTAATTTCATTTTTGTTTTTTGAATTTATTATTTCATTTAATATTTTATTTAATTTTTTCTTTCATTAATTATTCTTAGATTTAAAAATTCTTTTCATTTATGTTTTTTATTAAATTCCATTTATTTATATTGTTAATTTATTTTTTTCTTTATTAAGTACATTTAATTAGAAAATAAATGATTTCATTTTTTTAAATTATTAATTTATTTAGTTTCCTTTGAAATAATTTTCTATTGTTTAAAATTATTTAATTAATTAATTAATTATTTTAATTTGAAATCAAATAATTTTAACCTAATTTATTGTTTTTAATTATTTTTTTTATTTTATAATATTGTAGTTTATAAATTTGTTTATATTTTCTTCCTATAAAACTACTTACCATTTTGTTTACCTCCTGCCAGATCCTATAGACACCATCAAGCAAGTCACTGCTAGAGGGACTCACCTTCTGCCATGAACTCATCGACCATTCTTAACTTCCAAGGTTGAGTCCAAACCCACCACCAGCCACTCAACAACCATTGGAAACTCCAATGGTGGATGAATATCGACATATAATTGGCTTCATCGACATCAACACGTCTGATTCACCATAACCCATTGCACACCCACACTTCATTATCATCCACCCACTATTATTTTATAATGTTTACACATAGGAGTCACATCCATCACCTTATCACCAAGCCGAACCAACTACCACTACCAGTCATTTCCATAGGTCACCCAATAATGTATCATTGTCTAATGTTCTACCAACCAACTTGTATTAATAACTAAATAGTAGTAAAATATATAAAAATAGAATATATGAAAAAAATTCAACAGCATCATGAATATTTCAAACTAGAACTGGTCACGAAACTGAAGATAAATACAATTTTTTAAGGATCTGAACAACCATAATATATTTTCACACCATCAATGATATCCATTAACAAAATTAAGAACACTAGCAGTCCCACCACAAATTCTCACATGAAATATTCACTCGCTACCACGAGGGAGAACCTCCAGCACCCTGAACTGTAGTAGTAAGAGCTCCTGTGATCACTATGAACATATCTAGTCACCATGTAAATCTGATATCACTACAACAAAACTTCTCATCGCTATCTTATTTTTCACCAATTAAATACCACAAGGAGAGTAAATACCTCTAATATCATTTTTCACTATCCTTTAGACCCCCTCATTTAAGGTCAAGCCCCCTATGATCCAAATAGAACCACACCCAAGTGTGTATCTTTTTTCAATATTTTATATAATATATAAAATAATATATATATTTATATATGTATATAAATTAATGATAAATATAAATAGATAAATTATATTCCGTACAAATATTTAAATAGTAATATATGTGTTTATGTTTATGATATTATAATTATGTAATATTTATAGTTGTTAATATAAATAAATAAATATATGTATTTATATTTATAATCATTTTAATAATAATTACAAGTATTTTTAATTATATTAATGTTTATATAAGTATTTTTTATAAATATTTATATATTTAATGATACTAATATTTATAATAATAGTAACATTTTAAAGTGTTGTCTAACATTTCATTATTTCTATTATTTGCATTAGGGGTTCATCAATGGATTTTCTTTGAGGGTATCATTGGAAAATGTGAGGGGTTATATAGTTTGTTTTAGAGGCCAAATTCACTCAATAAAAGATCATTGAATAGTCATTTATAATCATTTGAAGGCGTCTCCCATAGAATATGTTGGATACCTATTAAATTCTCATTTATTTTCTTGTTTATTTTATATTTGTCAAATAAAATTATTTATTTCCCCTCTATGTTTTTTGGAACCATCAGACATAGGAACCATCTCAAACCTTGATATATAAAACCCAATCCACCTTCTTAGTAATTTCATATATTTCCATTTCCATTTATTATTTGTGAATAACATGTCTTTTTCTCTATTTTTTTTGAAATTTAGATTTTTTTCTTCCCCCATCGATTTTGAGATATCCAATCTCTAGTAATGGATACCTAATTTGTGGGGCATGGTTTAGTTAGTGAAACCAGATGCTATATCGTGTTTTGATCTTCAGAATGATCATTATTTCTTCTTTTACATAGTTGATTGATAATGTGAATTATATTGAGAAATACAGTACCCTTGTATAAGAATAGATTTATAATATCTATCCTCCTTTATTCTTTCATTTATTTCTCATATTCTTTACTAGGAAATATAGTTTTTGTGTGTGAATGGATGATCTCGGATAGATCATTTTTTCATGTGTGACTTTGTGGGAGGAATGAGAATGTTGAGTGATTTCGTTTTGAAATATGGATGAATTCTCAAGAACTAAAGAACTTCTATATTTTATTTATATTTACTTGAAAGAGGAGAGTGATCCAAGTCCTTATACATGAAATGAGTTCTGATGAGTGTTATTGGTTTTATTATTAAGTAAATATAAGATTGGGTTTTCATGTTGGATCCATCTAGATCTATCCTTATTCATGATAAATCTTATTCTCTGTATTTATATTTCCAATATTATTTTTATTTATCACTTTTTAGACCTTTCCACTTGTATTTAAATTTTATTTTTTCACTATTTATATTTTTTATTTGTAAAATATAAAAAAAATTTAGAAACCACATCGGTTCTCAACACTTCATTATTGAGAGAGACCCCAAGGTTGTCCACTATGCTATATATTGTGTCTTATAAATGTATCTTTTACCATTATAATTAGAAGGATACCAAAATATTCCTACTCTATTTGTAGGGATAAAACATTTTTATGAGGGATATTTCAACATTCATTAAAAAACAAACAGAAACTAAAAAAAGAGAACCCAAATAGGCATTATTGTATCTTTTTATGATGACTTGATTGATTTGATTCATTTGAAATAAATTTATTATGATATGAACTTGTTTTTTTTTTCAAAATAAATGAGAATAAGAGATTTCATATGAACAATTGATATCTCTCATCAAACAAAATATCAGTTTACAAAATTATTTAACCAAAATAAAAAGTGTCAAGTTGGGAATGAGACTACCAAAGATGGGATTTGTAGATAGAAATAATACCGTATATTTTTTTCCCTAACCTAAATGAATCATGAGGACAAAATTTCCTAAACATACTCCAAAAATCCACAGTAGATGCACATTTCGGAAAGTGATGTAGAATAAATAAAATAATATGTGTGACAATAAGATGGATCTTCCAATATATGAGTTAGAAAAACCCTTTGATGTGATGATACAACTCCATGAATGAAATTTAGAATCCTCATTCAATGAAATATTTGATATGGAACAGAAATGCATTGAAGAAGAATTTTTAAATCTAGAATACAATTTTATTTCCATCACTTTAATTGATGATATTATGTGTTGTGAATTGTATAATGTTTTTTCAATGTCTGAAAAGTTATACCATCATAAATATTTATCTACAATTATTTTAAATATATAGAAAATAAGTTTATTTTTCTGTGGGATACATGAGGAGGTTGATTTCCTCACTCTTGACTCACTCATGCCCCCAGGATCACTATTCAACTGGAAAGAACAATATACACTGTTCACGGGAGTTGAAAATTTCATGGAAGTTTACCTTTTTATTTGACATGGATTTTATTGATGTTAAATTAAAATTTCATAGGTCATATGTCAATTATTGAGTATATAGTCCATATATTTGTTTTCTAGGAGTTTAAAAATGAATTTTAAGCTCAACATGATGAAAAAAGTTTGGAACATCCAATTTTGGAAGAAGATTTCAGTCTGGGAGCTACTGTTGAAGTGGAATTTCTTGAGATGTGAAGTGGTTTAGAATTGGATGGTGATACTTTTTTACTCTTCCAACATAAAAAAATTGGACTAAACTAAATTAATAGTCTCATCCAATAGTATCAATCAAACACCATATGAACACCCAATCTAATGAAGAAGATGAACGGAAGTACCAATACATCTTATTTTCCCCTTCATCACTTCATAAGAGTCACTCAACATCCAAGGAGATATATATTATGGATTTTTCATATGTGGTACTCTAACGATGAAATTACTCTGATGCTAGAATGAAAAAACACTAGTAGTTCCTATTAAAGAAGATAGATCCCCCATCAGACTATGTTTGATCGAATTATTTTCCATCTATTTGAAATAAAAATTGCAAACCCATTGGGAGCATAAACCAATAAAATTCGTATTTAGATTAATTTTTATGTTTCTTTAGGATTTCTATTTGGATTTTTGTGGTTATTCCTAACAGTATAGTAATCAGGCAGTAAATTCTACATGGAAATCAATCATGGACAATTAGAAGATTCAGACTAGAGATCACTAGATAAGACTCCCAAAAAAATCCTCTGTTTCATTAATTTTGAGCTCAATTTTGTTAATTAAAATATTAATTTTTATATCTTGTAGGTACTTTAATGAATATTCTTGAGATATTTCCCAAGGATAATAAGTGGGATTCGTGCATGAACTCCAAATTTTCAATGATTCTTTAATAAGGTATGTATTATTTTAATTCTAAATTTTGGATTCAGTCATGCTATATGGTGCTACAGATTATGTGTAGGGTAATTTTCATTTTTAATATAAACATGTGAATCCACTTTCTAGATTGGTGTTTTCTTGATATAATATAGATAGTTAAAAAATATGTGGAACTATATTGTAAAAAATTTATATATCAACTATTTTCAAATACATTTCAATATAGCTGTAAAAAAAATTCAATTATTCAATTTTTTTGAAATATAATTAACAATGTTTTTTTACTTTGAACTAAAAAATCAAGACATTTTCAAAAAAGAAAAAGAAAAATTTAACTTGATACTTTGGTGGTGGATGATAAGGGATCCATAGTATATTTTTCTGTTTCTCTTCTTTTCTAATTTTTGTGGGTAAAATATACTTTTGGAAATCCTTGAAAACCCTTCATAAAACATTCTTTTATTAATTGTTTATATTTTTTGAACATAACTATCTTCCGCCATAGAATTCAATAATGGGAACATTATCGAATTTTATGTATGGGGGGGATGGGTATTTTTATGCCTAAATTTTAGACACATTACCTTATCCCTAATAATTATATCAAAACAATTATCAATATTTTTCAAATTATTTGGAATTTTTTGATATCTTTCACAACTTTTGGGTCATTAGGGTTCAATTTAAAACTATATTCTGTCATTCATAGTGGATAACAACTATATTTTTATGATATTTAAACTAAATTATGATGTTTTGGGGATGTATGATTACTAACACAAGTTGGACAGTATTTTTATAGATTTTTCAATTTCAGAACAATGAAATTGGGTGATATAGAATAGTTGTTTGTTGAATTATTATCTTGAAATTTTGAAACATGATATTTTAACCAGAACGTAGGGGACTCATCATTTTAAAAATGAACACCATTGGTGGCCAACCCAAATGGTAATCACTGATTCCCTTCAAAACAGGAGTAAATGGGAAAGTGGAATCTGATGATGATCATATCAGACTCTAGGAACTGGGTGTGGGTGACAATAATTTGTATATATAAAATAAGTACTTAAACACATTGGTTAGGACAAGATACCTATATGGGTAAAAATATGAAAATTAAAAAAAGGTATAAAGTTCCTAGAAGTCAAAAATGTGTTCATTAAGGCTAGGGGAATTTGAAACCCAGATAATGAAGGGGACAATAGACTTGTTTGAAGATAATTTTAATTTTAGAAATGAAGTGACAAAAGGATAAATATTTTTTTAACATAGGTTATGGATAAATTTGAATGTTCATTTTGTTGAGGGTTTATTTCACTTTATATAACATGTCATAACTCGTAGGATTTAAAATTGAATGGGAATTAATGTATGCTAGAATGTGATTTCATATATAAGGCATGAAAACTTTTATAGTAGATGATTTATTGTGCCGTTGATTTCTAGTGTGTGATTTAATATAGGCAGGACCACTTTTGATCACTCATGAAAAGCTTTTACATGATTTTCTCCTATAATTTTAAAAGTCATGACAAAGTCATTTTGAAATAAATTTGAAAAATCATTTTTTTTGAAAAAAATAATGATTTTATAGGAAAACCAAATATTTATGTGTGGAGAAGTTTGGTGTTTCTATTTTTAATGACTTTTCCCCAAATTGTGTTTCATTTTATTTTTATTAATATCCAAATAGTGTTTCTAATTTACGATTTCTCAGGTATTTTCAGTTTTGAATTTAATTGATAAAATAATGTATTTTGGGGAAGATAACTATTTAATGGAATATTTTACGTGTTTGGAATAATTTATAATTAATTATATAATTCTATGTAACCTTCATTTTCTATTCTTTTTTTTTCATTATATTATAATTTTTCCTTGATTTAGTTCTTTCATTATTTAAATTTTTTAATTATTATTTCATTTATTTTGGTCTTCGATTGTTATTTTTTATTTCATAATTTTTTTTGTTTAAAATATCCATTATTTAATTATTATATTTATTTCATTAAATATATAATTAATTTATTTTGTCTTTATAACTTTTATTTAATTCAAAAATTACATTATTTTATTCTTTTAATTATTTAAATATCCAATTATGTTTAAAATAAATCAATTTTGTTACAAATTTAAAATTTTAATTTATTAAATATTTAAATTAAAATTTAATTAATTTTTACGATTTTTAAGATTTTTTATTTTTTATTCGTTTTTTATAGTTTTTTTTAAATAAATTATATTTTTTTGTTAGGTGAATTTTATATGATTGTGTTGACATGTTGCCAGATTTCAGAGTCATTAATAGAGAGTCTCTATTAGAGAGACTCACCTATCACTAGTCGCTAACCAATCGTTTTTAACTGCCTATATTGAGTCCCAACCTATCGTCAACTTCTCACCCACCATTGAAAACAATTCTACCCAGAATGTGGCTCTATAAGGGTTGTTCAACCAGGTGCATGGGTGTGTGGTCTCCCCCATGAAACTATACAACCTCGTTCCTCTAAGATAGAGAGGGACACATGGTTCCCACATGATACAGAAAACAATGTAGGATAAACATGTGTCCTATCTCGGTCATTAAAAATGATAAATTAACACTTTTCCCCTCTTCATATTTTACCCCGAGTCACCCATAATCCAAACCAAGAGAGATTTTAATCCCAATGAGATTCTTCCAAACAGTATTGGAACACTTGAGCCTAAATATTTGGGTGTTTTTGTGTGGTATCTTCAAAGAATAAAAATTATGGTCTCACTTCCTTGATTTTATTCATTATTCTAGTGTTTCTATCCTCTCATTCAAAGCCAATTCTTTTCTAGTGGGATATTTATCCTAATAAATTTTTAATAATGTTTTTTATGTGAAATAATGATTGTTTTTTTTATCATTAATTTACTGGGTTTGTTTGATGTGTGTGGGGGATTTCTATTAGATTCCAGATCTTTATAAGAATGAGGTAGGTGATTCGAATCATTAACATTATTAGATGATTTTTATATTATTTCATGGTCTCAAAAACGTGTTCTATGGATTATACATTTGGTGTGAAATGATTTTTCAATGTGATCTAAAATGTGATTGCGTTGGAAGATTATTTTCAAAATTCTATTTATTTTTTTTCAAGTGTTCTTCTATGTTATAATTCATAAATGTGTCTAATGGAATGTGTGAAAGTTGAGAAATGTTTTTAATGACATTTTGATTTACATACGAGATGAATGTTGGTTTTCCAATAAAAATGGGTTTTCTTGTGGGAATCATTGTTATCTTTAAAAAATATTTTCTTTGAATTTTTCATGTAATGTGAAGTAGGTTTTAAAGTGTATTTTGTGTGTATATAGATTTAAATAGAGATATTTCTTATGGAAATTGTTGGATTTTATACACTCTCTACATTTGATATCACCAGAGGGGTTTTTAAAGTTGTATATGTGGTGTGAAATGTGTTTCCAATTGGTTTTGTGTGTGTGTATGAATATGATAGTGGTTCTGATTATGGAAAATGGTGGCTTCCATGCGAGATTAGATTATTGGATGATAATATTTGTGAAAGAAATGGATTTTCAAGTGCGTTCTTTATTCTGGGAATGGTTATGTGAACGTAAGGATTTTTCGGACATTTGAAAAGAATTTGAGAAAAATGGGAATCCAATGTATCTATGTCGGAGAACTAGAACTAGTACACTTGTTGATTTAGAAAGGCTGAAGACCATATTCTTCTAGTTTTATTCGATCAAAAATAATAACTTAGCATGATATATCACCAAAGATCACAAGACTTTGGAATGGGATTCCATCTAGAGGGTCATTCCTGGTAACACTATTGGTTTCACTTATGATATGGAAGCCACTAAACCTTGTGACACGTTACCCTCTAATGGATCATGCATAAGGATGTTGTTGACTTTTTGGGGGATTTTGATCACAAAGGAATAAGGTTCATTGGTTCCTACTAGTTATTTTTATCTATAAGGATTTACCCATATTGTTTTATAGCATGATTCTCTTATGATGTGGTTATCCCCATTGGTATGTGGTGGACCTTGTGTATATTGTGTTTTCAATGTATGTTTTTAATTTGAAAGTGGATTCTATAAAAAGTGTCTTCATAAAAATTTGTCTCCATAATGTTTTCTTATAAATGTTTTAAATGTAACTATGAAAATGTGCGGGTTGATTTATCTTATAATGTTATATCATGGAATCCTTATATTGTGTGGAATCCTATTAGGTTTTTTCTCAGACCCTATATACACATTTTTCTATATGTTTTCTTTGTTATGTATGACCTAGGAAAAGGAAATAAGAATCGTGTTTGTGATGAGGGATATGATTTCTAGTGTTTGACTTCTTCTAGGTCATGGTGGTAGTGTATTGAGGGTGATGGACCTCTTGTTAGATATAAATTTTTTGGATTTTTTGGATTCTCCCTTTCTATGGTGGAATTTTGGTTTTGGATAACATTGTAAAGAATTGATTTTTAAAATTTTGGTACCTATTTTCCTTATGACTATCCATTAATAAATTTTTTGTTATTATTTTGGATGGTTTATGGAAATATATGTGTGTGAAATCATTCCAAATTATATATCGCCAATACCCAGGCTCTTGGGTCCATCTTATGTGGGTCAAGAGTTCTATTTAGGTCATGTCTCAGGCCTCGTTGGGTTTCTAGTTGGATGAAACCATACAAACATTCATGAAAAGATCATACTATAGCTTCGAACACCATTTTTGTCAAAATTTAACAAGATTCACATTAGATCCAAATATTTATTCTTTGAATATTGAAAAATCTTTTATGTCTCTCATATGAATATGGGAAAAAAACATGTATGCATCTTACTTCAAAATCAAACTTATATCATTGGAGAAAATAAAAACATTATTTTCATTACATTTTTATGTTGTCTTTTATTGATCAAAATGATCTTAGATATACTCTATTTTTAATTGCTACACCAAATGTTGACCATGGTCCTTCGTGTCACCATTAGGATATCAATCCTATCCAGTATTCTTTCATCCATGATGAGTACCAATTTAACAGTCATAGTTAAATGTGACTTCCTTCAAAATTGAGTCCACTTTTCGAATGTGTTTTATATGGTCATCAAATTTCATAATAAACATCATACAATATATAGAAGAAATTACAATAGGTGTTATTCAAGAATTTCATTAATATCTATACATGCACATATATATTTTATTGTAGGCACACCATTTGGATTTTAAAGGGATATTTTTAAATTCATAAACTTGTAGACAATACTCAATAATTAATAAAACATTCCCAAGATAAATCCTAGAAACCAATCATCAAAATGAAACATTTCATATCAGATTAATCAATTTGTGTGCATAAAAAATTCGGGTTCACTTATATTATTCACTAGATTTGAGGTTAGGTTCATCATCTTTTATAATATCTGATGATCCTTCTTAATAGTTGATTTAATAATAAATAATTATGTTTCATTATCTTCTTCTGAATCCCTTCCATCACCATCAACCACATCTCTATCTTCCTTATGTTATGTTAAAATGAACATGCTCCTACAATTAATTATGGATCTATGATTGATTCTCCATGAATTATTCAAATACATAGTGTGGTCCACCATATAAAACATGTAGTAAATTAATATATGGACATGGTACATCCAAAAATAAACATGTGACTACATGATCTCACAAAAATTCATATGCTTCTAATACACAGTTGGTCCAAATATACAAACACTATCCCTTGAATACATTAACAAATTATAAACTAAAACATAGAAGGACTTATTGGATTTTGTTTTATGATTTAATACCTTTTAAAAAATTTCCATATGTGGAAACATTTTTATAATTTCAGAATTATGGTATTTCAGACTTGCTCTTATGGATGCTTTTCTCTACTAAATTTCAAACATGTGACATCTCAATTCTCTTGATATGAAATTTTTAAATTTCTATCATACAATTGATCCATTTTCAAAATAACAAGTTCAACACATTTCAACTTAGGGAGTTATAAAATATTATATATGATGAGCACAAGTACACATAAGAACCTCTATTTTTGAAAAAATATATTTTGAATATGTATTTAAGCATAGAAAAATAAAAAAATTATAATTAAGAAAAAATTTAAATTTAACCATTTAGTTTAAAATAATTATTTATAAAAAAAATTTCAAAAATGAAAACCACATCAAAATCATGTGAATAAATAAAAATTATTTTTTAATCTAAAATAAATTATGAATTATCATTAATAACAAAGAGGCATCAAAATTAAAAAAAAGAACTGTGTTTAATTATTATATTATAATAATTTATGATTTTAACTACAAATAAATAAATATTTAATTATTCCCTTTAATAAGAACATTTTCTCTTTTCAAACAAAAATTATTTCACCAAAATAGATCTGAAAAAATATTTGTAACACATGCTACATGAAAAAGTGACAACCAAGGTTAAAATGAAGGAGATATTGGGTAATCCAGTTATTTCATAATTTAAATGAATACATAATAATTTAGAATGATTTTTTCATAAAAAATATATCATAGGATTGAGTTTTCATAATTTCTTTTACAATGATTTTATTATAATGAATTAAAATCATTTTTTAATCATACTTTTTGTGGGAAACAGGTCATGAAAATGAAGATATGAAATGTATGTCCACGTAAACACCTATACTAATCTTTGCAAACATATTTGGTAAATTTTCATGTGATACAGAAAAATCATTATATATTCATGTTATTCAAGAATAGATATATCTATTATTATATTGGAAAATAAAGTTGATATTTGAAAAGAAAATGGATATTACGTTTCTTATTGATCCCTTAACATAATTCATTACTAAATAGTAATTAAAAAGTTGGGGACATAATTTAATTAAGAGAGAATACATAATTTTAAAAGAATTAACTGTATGTTTTTCATTTAATAAAATATAATATGTTCAGTATATTTTTTCATATAATACACTAAAATAGAAGGATTTGCGTCATATTAGAAGAATATTATTTAGAAAATTAAATAATTAAGAAAAATTTTATTTTAATAAGAATATATTACCCAAGAGTGTACATGGGTAGTATCCCTTTACTCATATGTTACACAGTTCTTAAAAAAGGCCACTATGTTATGTGAAGTATGTAGAAACACCTTTTACACCTTTTTTATCTCTTATACTTTCTATAATTCCCTATTTCTATGTTATATTCTTATGTTATTCATCCATGACTCGTGTTTATTATCTCAAGAATCAACAATCCTAAGAAAATTTATTTTTTAGATCATATGAGACAACTAGTCACTATATTATGTCTTCTGGGAAATTCGTTTTTAAAAAAAATTCATTTTAAAATCATTTCTCTCCCACACACAAGATTTATCATTGGTATATGTTCTATTCCATGATGAAATATTATTGAGTTTTCCCTTACTAAGAATTTAATCACACCCATTCCCTATTTTTATCTTTCCTAAGTTATAATGATTTGTATAACTTATGAGAAGTATAAAATGGGGTCTAGTTCAGTTTTATTATGAAGTAATGTTTCCCTATCCTAAAATATGTTTCATTTTTATATGGATTTTCATAAAACTAAAAAAATACTTTCCAGGTATTTTGTGATTATTTGAGAGACAAAATTCTTAAATTATATAAATTATGTAAAATAAATATAATTTTATCTTGTTTTGTTTCAAATATAGTGTTAAAACAAATTTTTTTTCACATAAATTGGTATTCCATGTATTCAGTTCCTCATATATTATTTTTTTTGTATATTTTGGAGGTATAACCCATTATTCTCATGGAATTTGGATCATTGTTCTTTAATGATGATAGTTCACATCATTTAAGTTGGGGTGGTGTTGTGATAATTTATTCTATTAGAGCTAAAGGACATCATATATCTATATCCGCTCATATTATAGTTTTTTATCATGGTTTAGAGAATAATTTGATAGTGAAAATCCTTCCCCATTAACTGTAATATATACCATGATAGTGTCCACTATTGCTACATCGGTGGCCAAATAAACCATAAATATCATGTGGATAAGGTGGAGGTGATCCTTTCAATTTTGATTTAACCTATGAAAAGTTAAATATTAATAGGTATGGGGGAGGAAGGTTAGAAGAGCATCATATTAAATTGGATGACCGTTGAAAACATTATAAAATATTAGTTGTGGAATTGGGATAATCTGAGGTGTAAAGTACTGTGATTTGTTTGTTTTTAGATATTTATGTTATTTTCCTTAATTTTGTTTCATTATATTAAATTCATAAAAATAAAAATATAATAACAATATTGTCTATAATAAATAAGATTCTCTAACATATAAATAGATATATAACAATGGAGAGAATAGTCAAGAACATTTTTAGTGATTATTGGATTGACATTAGCGATCACATGAAGTGGTATCTTATCCAAAATATTGAAAAACTTATTATTTAATAATTTTTCAATATTTAAAATACTATATTTATTTATAATAATAAAATATGATTCTATATATAGAATTTGTGAAAATATTTTATTCACCAAAGAGAGGATCATGAGATTTTATTTCCTCATCCATAACCCCAAGGAATTAAATGGCAACATTTGAGTATAATTATTTATTCATTTCATGTTGTGGTGAATCATATTTCAAAAGATGAAAGGATTCAATTGATTTTACCCTAAAGATGTTTTAATTTTATATCATTGTGGGATATCATTCTTGGTATATAATTATATCTCAACATATCACCTATATTTATGAATGATTGTATAATGGAAACTATTATGTTTTGGGAGTAGTACATTTAAAATTTATATATATTAAATATGAGATTTATTCGTCTTAGGTTTTCTCTAAGGTGTTCCCCAAAGTTATTTTTTATGAATCCTGAGGGGACCCTGAGATTATATATCAATTATTAGTTGTGGAATCAGGTTATAGTGAAAAATATATCCATGAACGGGATTCTATGGATTTATAAATAAAATTGAAGAAAATTATTAGTTCTAAATGATTAACAAAGAGTTGAGATATCACCATATGAGGGAAAAGGATGAATTCATTTTGAAGATTTTATTATTATTTTCATATGAGAAATTGAGTCTATGTACATTACATTTAGTGTTATGGAATCACCTTCCTTATTTAAAATATTGATTAATGTTGTGATTAATAATGAACCATACGAATTTTTAGTTGTCCTCATTGATTATATTTTAACACCACTTCTATGATTTCTCAAAATATGAATGACGTGGTAGCGACATATAATGTCATATTCCCATCCCCATACATCAGAAAATATCTACTATAAATATTATTATTTAAAAAATCTCAAGGAGACTATAATGTCAATATGAATACAAATAATAATAGTAAATAAAAAACACATATAACATCTGATTATGAATAATGATTTAAATCAATGAGAAATTTATCAATTAAGGGTGGCCAAAGCAGGAAATATTTCAAAGGACCCATGATTATTATATAATCATCCCATACAATAATTTATCATTTGTCCTGTATATTAAACAAGAAAACTATGATATAAAATATAAAAGGAAACCAGACCACAAAAACCTATTTCTTTCCCTATCACCATATTTGGACTACCATTAACCTACCCGATCCTAATATCCTTTACAACATACAACCAGTACTCCAAACATAAATATCAATATGCCCAAAAAGGTACAACTATAATGTTTGAGTAAACAATTCAATCTGGTACCATCAATGTCACCCTTTATATATGACACAAAATATCATGTGTGATATATATATATATATTAATTTAAATAAGGTTGTAATATTCAAAACAAAACCATCTATTTTAGAATTTTTTGTACAAAACAGAAAAATTCAAAGCCTAACCTCACTTACCTCTGTCATTACAACGGTATCCTTAATGTTATCCATTAGGGGGGAAATAAAATTTAAATAAAATAATGTTCGTATAATGGTCCTTACCATGGAACATAGGAACCATAATTTTGAAAATAGTAACATATAGGAACCTATTTATTTTTTATTTTCAATGATAAAATACAATATCGAGATCCATTTATACTTGAATCAATAAGCCATCTCCTAAATATTTCATCTTCTAATAACTCAATGTCATATTATAAAAAACATGTAAATATTAAATAAAAATACAAACACACTTATAGAATATGTAACTAGGAAAGTGATAATGTAGCTAGAGTCATGTACATGAGAATATGGGTATCCACTCAGTATGTAGGGATCCTCCTAGGATGCCAAAAAATCGGGCCCTTGGGTGTGATAACTCAAAACCTCATTCTTAAGACTCTGAGTCACTAGTTTATTGGTAAGTAAATTAACATAGTTAGGGAGATAAAAGTAATTCATGACTGACATACCCCGAAAACAAGCTATCATCTTGAGAGAAATCTACACATAGTATTATGAGAAACCGTAAAACTATAAAATATCTAAAATATAACCCATTATAAACATTCACATAATGAAATATCAACTGAATATAATCTATATATAAAATCATAACTTTGACGAGTGATAAATTCCATGTTCCTGATTTGATTATTCAGAATATCTATACATTAGTACTAGGATGAAACTATAATCTATTGCAATCTATCAAGGCAAAAAACCTTTTAGAATAAGGTAATCCACTACAAAATTCTTTAATATCATATATATATGATCACATAAAGGTGTCTATGATTTTTAAAATCCTCCTTTCACTAACCCATATTCATATTGTTTGAATGGTCAATCATGTTCCATCAGACGATTTTAGGAAAAATTCTTATAGTATGTACTTTATGAAAGCTGAATGGAGAGACCAAAAATGGTTACACTAGAAATGTAAACATTGAAACGGAATTTTAGATGAATTAAAATTAATAATATTGATATTGTAGCTATGTGAAATGTATTATGACCATTATTATAACACGTTGTAACATCTTTGAAAATTCAGCACTATATAACGCTAATTATTTTTTCTCTCATTTCATGTTAGGGATTATTACTATGAGTTTGTTACATGTAATTTTTTCCTTGATATAGTGAAATTATTATATCTCTCTATGGATTTACGGATTATTCATGATCCATGGGAGTTAATTTTTTTAAAGAGCATCTTTTTTTAATTTTTAACTCTTCTTAATGAATAAACTATCATTAGTGATTTTGGATTTTCTATTACCATAAGAATAAAAAGAAGAAAAATTAATTATCCATACCATGATAATTTCATCGTTATTAATCCTCCCACACTATGAAATACATCTAGGGAATTCTATTTAACACCAATATTCTTACACAGACAAATATTATCCTCAAAATAGATTATAACCCTAGATAATTTGAAATTTGTCATTTTATTCCACTTTTGTACTATAAGAAATAGCCTCCATGATTGACCCCTATATTAAACCACTTTAGATCCTATTACAACATGATCATTTTTCTCTAAAAACACTAGTCATAACTGAATTCCCTTATTATAATCAAACCAACCATATCTAATTATATTCATGATCCCTTGACCAACACCATTACTCTACCCATATAATTTAAATGATCTGTCCCTAAATTGTACCAATACCCAAGGAATAACAACTTTTATGTCCTTTTTCCATTCAGTAAGGCTCATACTGACCCAATTATAATTTATTACATGATCTAAAATTCTTTTAGGAACTTCTGTGTTACACAAGTACCCATACCTAGTAGAGAAATATCCCCTAAAAATATATACAATTAACAAACTGTGCATATAATATCTGATCCACTAATATAATCATCTTCCCAAAAAACTCACATTTTGATTCTACATAATTCCTAATAATGTATTTATTAACCCAACACCCATAAGAACACACATGTAGTGAAAATACGTATATAAAATATATTATTAAATATTAAAGGGACATCCCACCTAATTATTGTTGATGTTATATTATATTGTACCATGGATTGATTCCTCATAGTTTACCTAAATTCAATGAATTAGATAAATATTTAGTGAAAAACATTACAATAGAGTACAAAAAGATAATACTAACACAAAAGAAAATCCAAGGGAATACTTCATCCTTATTGAGAGAAACATCCTTCCATAGATAACATGTTGGGATGATAATATATATATATATATATGTATGTTTGGATTAAAAGTAGAGTGGGATGAGGATAGATAAAAGGAGAAGGAAAACTACTGTTTTATGTTTCTAGTGGCCAAAATGAGTGAGGGATAACAAATGATTTTTTTTATAAAAACAATATTTGATTAGTTTTTTAGAACTATCTCTAGAAAATATGCATCTAATACACACATGAGGTTCATCTATCACAACATTTCACTCTAAGGACTGAGTGTATTTTAACAGAGTATTTAGGGATATATTCTTTATATATGTACTATATTCTATCACCCCATTATACTTCACCCAAAATATAAAAATTACTTTGAAACCTCCCATATTAAAAAATACCATAAGGATACATCATGTCTTAAAAACATTATTTGAATCCAAATTCTTATAATAAAACTACTCAAATTTTGAATATTTTAGTTTAGCTTTATCTCCATTAAACCATAAAAACATATGTTAAATGAAGAGCCCAATAATTGGGATTCTCCTCAATGAAGTACTTCTATTTTTTAATTCATTTATCATAATTCGACACCACTAAAAAATTATTCGGAATTGTATATGGCCCCACTACTCATGTGACCAATTGTTCCAAACATTTGTTCAACCAAAACACACACTCAAATAATTTGTTTTTATAGGAGAAACATCGAATGATATATTCAACATAATATAATTATTTTAATAGTTGATAAAATACGAAAATTAAATACCAAGCACCATTTACCAATATTAATTTACATTTATTTCTATACACATCAAATATATATATTTCTCATTCTAACTAGGATTCTAAAACTTGGTGGCACCATGAAAACATTCATGTTCCAAAAAACCCATCACATAATAATAAAAAATATTAGATATATACAACATTGAAAATCATTGAAAAAAATTATCAAGAAACATATATAACTCATCTTACTCGTATGCCTGATTACCTATTGAAACCCACACTCTTATTAGAGATACATTTTGTTCACATTAATTAAAACATTGACTACTTTAACCGAATTCATGGTTACACCTCACTGAATTGGAGGACTCTCCCCAACATAATATAATCCAAATCATTATTTGAGTAAAAATTTTACACACAATTTCTAATATCATATTACGGTCCTACTCCCAATCCTAGCCCAAGTTATATTGTTTGAATTAGTTACCCAAATAACCACCATAAATATACACATATGTTATATAAAATCAATTTATTATCATGAAAAATATTTAAATTAATCATTTACTAAATAATGGAAATATATTTATAGGCATAACTAAAATTGACTGATTCATATCACTTTTCAAAATTCCAAATTTTGAATGGAAATCTAACTTATTTAGTGACATGGAATGTCACATTTTTTCACATGAATATCATTAACTTAACCCATGGTAACACTATAAATTTACAAAGTGTCACACATTGGAATCCCAACTGTTTTAAATTTATTCAATTTCATGATATATTAGTCCCTCCATTTGTAAAAAATGATGTTTCAGGAGATCCTTAAAAATTTTAGGCCTATGATACAACAATCAATGACACAAACTATAAAGGATACCCCTTCATAGACATCCTTGAGCCCCGTAAATACTATTGATCATGGTACTCCATGGTGTAGCCTTTTATCTATATTTTTTAGGGATGGACCGTTTTGTCTCGTGGGGTGTGAGATCCTTGATAGATCCATTTCAAATACATCCACAGTGTATCCTATAAGGCTATATTATAGGGGTGTCTATATAAGATTATTATCTTATAACATATTGGGCCACTCCATTAAATTTTTCCAGTCTATTTGTTTTTTAAAATGCGATCTTACCTTTCCCATCATTAATTTTTAAAATTGATTACACCTTTATTACTCTCCCATGTTTCATGACATATTCCCATAAAATTCTATGTAGATATATTTTTAATCCCTCTTTCATTATTAGATCCTTATTTTGGATTTAAAGTACTATTTAATGTAATTTATTCCTCCTTTCCATTATTCCATCTTTTAATCATTCATCCTCCATTTATCCCATGTATATTATTCCTATAAAAACCCTAATTCAATATAAATGGGGGATTTAGGGTTTGAAATTATTTTTACATATTGTTCTGTTTTTTTAGGGATCGTTGAGGGTAGTTTATCCTTGTTTAGAGTTCCCTCCAATGAAGGAGATATGTTATGACTTCATTTAAAATTTCTTTTAAAATATTTCTTTCTATTAAATTCCATAATTATTTTAATTCATGATGTGATTTAATTTTTGAAATTTGATTTTAATTAAGAAATAATTATATACGTCTTCCATTTTGGTTTTATGAGTTTTCCATAATGTATGAACCTGTCATTAGAGTTTTCCCTTGAATAATTCAAATATCTATTTAAAAATAATGGGTTTTCTATACCATGTGTTTATAGAAATCAATATGGGGAAAATTTACATTGTTTTTGGGATAAATGTAGGGATTATGGATATGTTTTATTTTAAAAGAGATGAAACCCTATTTTAATGGATGTATTGGTTTTAAAAAAGGGGTATTTTTTAATCAAATAAAGTTGGATATTTTTAATATGTATTTAAAATAGATAGAAAGAACATGGAATTCTATGGAAAATCTTTGTAATAGGAACATTTGGAACCTTTTATTAAATATGGATTGATACTTAGGAGACCATAATTTATTTCCCATTTTAATTTTTCTCCCTTTATGGGTTGTTTATTACACCATGATAAATATATGATATGGTAAGTGGTTGTTTCTTGTGTGGTTGTTAGAAATGAGTTTGTTTTATTGTTTATTATTTATTTATTTATATATTGATTTTGGAGTGATTTTTTATCCCTATTAATTTATATTTATAATGGGAATTCATGTACGTAACTAGGAGAAATTTATTTATATTATACTAGATCTGATCACACATGGTCTAGTTTACCCACTAATTTGTGGTAGGTCTCAGTGGGTAGTTTCCATGAGGATTATGGTGTGGGATAACTAGGTGGTTTTTGTTATTATTGGGATGAAATATAATCTTGTAGTTGGTAATTTTGTATTATGTATTTTTAGGGTCATCTCACTTTAGTACCCATGCATTTTCCAATGAAACCTATTACATTACTCGTGATTCAAAATAGGGGATTCCTATTTCATTTTATATATTACCTCATTGTTTTCTTACTATGTAACCACACATTTTTCATAGATAAAATTCTTTAAATTCCACTTCTATATTGGTGTTGGTTGTGTTATAATTATTTTTATTTAGTTATGGAGGGGAAAAATTGTAAATAACATATAATATATTTATTAACATTGTTTTTGAATAAAAGTTATAGGATTTTTTATTGATCAGTTTTTGAATGGTTTTTGAAATAATAGAATGGATATTTATTTTTTCCTCAATATAAAAGGTCAATATTTTTTGGTTTTAATGTTTTTCACTACAACGAATAAATTAAAATTATATTTTATTAAATTAGAGAGTACTAGTTTTAAAAGTGATAATATATTGTCAAATTTCACTACATATTTATTAAAATGAAACCCATTCCTTATATTTTATTTCAATGCTAGAGATTATGTAATATTTGTAGTAATATATGTATTTAAGTTTATGATATTATAATTATGTAATATTTATAGTTGTTAATATAAATAAATATATATATGTATTAATATTTATAAACATTTTAATAATAATTACAAGTATTTTTAATTATATTAATGTTTATATAAGTATTACTTATAAATATTTATATATATAATGATACTAATATATATACTAATAGTAACATTTTAAAGTGTTGTCTAACATTTCATTATTTATATTATTTGCAGTAGGAGTTCATTAAGGGATTTTCATTGAAGGTATCATTGGAAAATGTGAGGGGATATATAGTTCGTTTTGAGAGGCCAAATTCACTCACTAAAAGATCATTAAAGAGTCATTTATAATCGTTTGAAGGAGTCTCCCATGGAATATGTTGGATACCTATTAAATTTTCATTTATTTTCTTGTTTATTTTATATATTTCAAATAAAATTCTTCATTTCCCCTATATGTGTTTTGGAACCATCGGACATAGGAACCATCTAAAACCTTGATATATAAACCCCACTCCACCTTCTTCATAATTTTTTATATTTCCATTTCCATTAATTATATGTGAATAACATGTCTTTTTCTCTATTTTTTTTGAAATTTAGATTTTTTTTTCTTCCCCCATCAATTTTGAGATATCAAATCTCCAGTAATGGAAAACTAATTTGTGGGGCATGGTTTAGTTAATGATACCAGATGCAATATCGTGTTTTGATCTTCAGAATGATCATCATTTCTTCTTTTACATAGTTGATTGATAATGTGATTTATATTGAGAAATAGAGTACCCTTGTATATGAATAGTATTATAATATCCCTCCTCCTTTATTTTTTTCATTTATTTCTCTTATTCTTTACTAGGAAATATAGGTTTTCTGTGTGAATGGATGATCTCATATAGATCATTTTGTCATGTGTGACTGCGTGGGAGGAATGAGCATGTTGAGTGATTTCGTTTTGAAATATGTATGAATTATCAAGAACTAAAGAATGTCTATTTTTTTATATTTACAAGAAAGAGGAGAGTGATCCAAGTCCATACACAAGAAATGAGTTCTGATGAGTGTTATTGGTTTTATTCTTAAGTAAATATATGAATGGGTTTTCATGTAGGATCCATATAGATATATCCTCATTCATGATAAATCTTATTCTCTATATTTATATTTCCAATATTATTTTTATTTATCACTTTTTAGACCTTCCACTTGTATTTACATTCGATTTTTCACTATTCTTATTTTTTATTTTCAAAATATAAAAAAAATTAGAAACCACATGGGTTATCAACACTTATTTATTGAGTGAGACCCCAAGGTTGTCCACTATGCTATATATTGTGTCTTATAAATGTATATTTTACCATTATAATGAGAATGATGCCAAAATATTCCAGCTCTATTTCTAGGGATACAACATTTTTCTGAGGGATATTTCAACATTTATAAAAAAACATAAAAAAACTAAAAAAAGGAGAACCCAAATAGACATTATAGTAGCTTTTTATGATGAATTGATTTATTTCATTCATGTGAAATAAATGTATTATGATATGAACTTTTTTTGAAAATAAATGAGAATAAGAGATTTCATATGCAACAAAGGACATCTCTCATCAAACAAAATAGGAGTTTACAAAATAATTTAACCAAAATAAAAAGTGTCAAGTGGGGAATGAGACTACCAAAGATGGGATTTATAGATAGAAATAATACCGTATATTTTTTGGCCCAACTTTAATAGATCAGGAGGAAAAAATTTCCTAACCAAACTCTAAAAATCCACAGTAGATGCACATTTTGGAAAGTGACGTAGAATAAAAAAAATAAAATGAGTGACACTAAGATGGAGCTTCTAATATATGAGTTAGAAAAACCCTTTTATGTGATGATACAACTCCATTAAAAAAACTTATAATCCTTATTCAATGGAATATACGATATGGAACAGAAATGCATTGAAGAAGAATTGAAAAATTTAGAAGACCATTTTATTTCCATCACTTTATTTGATGATATTATGTGTTGTGAATGGTATAATGTTTTTTCAATGTCTGAAAACTTTTACCATCATAAAAATTTATCTACAATTATTTTAAATATATAGAAAATAAGTTGATATTTCTGGGAGATACATGTGGAGGTTTATTTCATCACTCTTGACTCACTCATGCCCCCAGGATCACTATTCAACTGGAAAGAACAATATACATTGTTCATGGGAGTTGAAAATTTCATGGAAGTTTATATTTTTATTTGACATGGATTTTATTGATGTTAAATTAAAATTCCATAGGTTCTATGTCAATTATTGAGTATATAGTCCATATTTTTGTTTTCCAGGAGTTTAAAAATGAATTTTAAGCTCAACATGAGGAATAAATTTTGGAACTCCCAATTTTGGATGAAGATTTCAGTCTGGGAGATACTATTAAAGTAGAATTTATTGAGATGTGAATAGTTTTAGAATTGGATGATGAACCTTTTTTACTCTTCCATCATAAAAAAATTTGACTAAACTAATTGAATAGTCTCATCCAAGAGTATCAATCATACAACCTATAAACACCCAATCTAATGAAGAAGATGAACAGAAGTACCAATACATATTATTTTCCCCTTCATCACTCCATAAGAGTCACTCAACATCATAGGATATAGAAATTAAGGATTTTGAATAAGGGGTACTCTAAAGATGAAATAACTCTGATGCTAGAATTAAAAAACTATAGTAGTTCCTATTACAGAAGATAGATCCCCCATGAGACTATGTTTGATCCAATTATTTTCCATCTATGTGATGTAAAAATAGAAAATCCATTGGGAGGATAAACCAATAATATTCATATTTAGTTTAATTTTTATGTTTCTTAATGCTTTATATTTGGATTTGTGTGGTTCTTCCTAACAGTATAATAATCAGGCAGTAAATTCTAAATGGAAATCAATCATGGACAATTAGAAGATTCACATTAGAGATCACTAGATAAGACTCCCAAAAAAATCCTCTGTTTCATAAATTTTGAGCTCAATTTTAGGATTTAAAATTTTACTTTTTTATATCTTGTAGCTACTTTAATGAAGATTCTTGAGATATTTTCAAAAGATAATAAGGGGGATTCGTGCATGAACTCCAAATTTTCAATGATTCTTTAATAATGTATGGATTATTTTAATTATATATTTTTGATTCCATCATGCTATATGGTTCAAAAGATTATGTGTTGGGTAATTTTCATTTTTAATATTAACATGTGAATCCAATTTCTAGATTGGTGTTTTCTTGATATAATATAGATAGTTAAAAAATATGTGGAACTATATTTTAAAATATTTATATATCAATTATTTTCAAAATCATATTAATATAGCTGTGAAAAAATTTAATCATTCAATATTTTTGAAATATAATTAACAATTCTTTTTACTTTGAACTAAAAAATAATGACATTTTCAAAAAAAAAATTAAAAATTTAACATGATACTCTGGTGGGGGATGATAAGTGGTACATAGTATATTTTTCTGTTTCTCATCTTTTCTTATTTTTGTGGGTAAAATACACTGTTGGAAATCCATGAAAACCCTTCATAAAAAATTCATTTATCAATTGTTTATATTTTTTAAACATAACTATCTTCCACCATAGAATTAAATAATGGGAACATTATAGAATTTATGTATGGGGGGTGGGTATTTTTATGTCTAAATTCAAGACACATTACCTTATCCCTAATAATTATATCAAAACAGTTATCAATATTTTTCAAATTATTTTGAATTTTATGATTTCTTTCACAACTTGTGGGTCATTATGGTTCAAAATAAAACTACATTCTGTCCTTCATAGTAGATAAAAACTATATTTTTTGATAGTTACACTAGATTATGATGTTTTTGGGATGTATGATTACTAACACAAGTTGGACAATATTTTAATAGATGTTTCAATTTCAGAACATAGAAATTGGGTGATATAGAATACTTGTTTGATAAATTATTATCTTGACTTTTTGAAAAATGAAATTTTAACCAGAACCTAGGGGACTCATCATTTAAAAAATGAACACCATTGTTGGCCAACCCAAATTATAATCATTAATGTCCTTAGAAACAGGAGTACATGGGAAAATGGAATCCGATGATGATCATATGAGACTCTAGGAACTGGGCATGGGTTATAATAATTTGTATATATAAAATAAGTACTTCAACAAATTGGTTAGCACAGGATACATATATGGGTAAAATTATGAAAATTAAAAAAAGGTATAATGTTCCTAGAAGTCAAAAATGTGTTCATTAAGGCCAGGGGAATTTTAAACCTAGATGATGAAGAGGATAATAGACTTATATGAAGATAATTTTAATTTTATAAATGAAGTGATAAAAGGATGACTATTTTAACATAGGTTATGGTGAAATTTGAATGTGCATTTTGTTGAGGGTTTATTTCAATTTATATAGCATTTCATAACTCGTAGGATTTAAACTTGAATGGGAATTGGTGTATTCTAGAATGTGATTTCATATATAAGGCACGAAAACTTTTACAGTAGATGATTTATTGTGCCGTTGATTTCTGGTGTGTGATTGAATATAGGCAGGACCACTTTTGATCACTCATGAAAAGCTTTTCCAATATTTTCTCCTATAATTTTTAAAGTCATGACACAGTCATTTTGAAATAAATTTGACAAATCATTTTTATATGAAACAAATAATGATTTTTTAGTAAAACTAAATATTTATGTGTGGAGAAGTTTGGTGTTTCTATTTTTAATGTCTTTTCCAAAAATTTTGTTTCATTTTATTTTTATTAATATCCAAATATATTTTTTAATTTATGATTTCTCAGGTATTTTCAGTTTTGAATTTAATTGATAAAATAATTTATTTTGGGGAAGATAACAATTTAATGGATTATTTTACTTGTTTGGAATAATTTATAATTAATTATATAATTCTATGTAACCTTAATTTTCTATTCTTTTTATTTCATTATATTACAATTTTTCCTTGATTTAGTTATTTAATTATTTAAATTTTTTAATTATTATTTCATTTATTTTTGTCTTTGATTGTTATTTGTTATTTCATAAATTTTTTTTGTTTAAAATATCCATTATTTAATTATTATATTTATTTCATTACGTATATAATTAATTTATTCTGTCTTTATTACTTTTATTTAATTCAAAAATTAAATTATTTTATTCTTTTAATTATTTAAATATCCAATTATGTTTAAAATAAATCACTTTTGTTACAATTTTAAAATTTTAATTTAATTAATTTTTATGATTTTTTATATTTTATATTTTTTATTTGTGTTTTTTATAGTTTCTTTTTTAAAAAAATAAATTATATTATTTTGTTAGGTGAATTTTTTATGATTGTTTTGACATGTTTCCAAATTTCAGAGTCATCAATAGAGAGTCCCTATTAGAGAGACTCACCTATCACTATCCACTAACCTATCATTTTTAACTGGCTATAGTGAGTCCCATCCTACCGCCATCTTCTCACCCACCATTGAAAACCATGCTACCCAGAATGTGGCTCTATAAGGGTTGTTCGACCAGGTGCATGGGTGTGTGATCTCCCCTAGGAAACTATACAGCCTCGTTCCTCTATGATAGAGAGGGACACATGGTTCTCACATGGTACGGAAAACAATGTAGGATAAAAATTTAACCTATCCCGGTCATTAAAAATTAGAAATTAATACTTGTCCCCTCCTCATATTTAACCCCAAGTCACCCATAATCCAAACCAGGAGAGATTTTAATCCCAATGAGATTCTTCCAAATTTTTTTGGAACACTTGAGAATCCATATCTGGGTGTTTTTGTATGGTATCTTCAAAGAATAAAAATGATGGTCTCACTTCCTTTATTTTATTCATTATTCTAGTGTTTCTATCCTCTTACTCAAAGTTACTTCTTTTCTAGTGGGATATTTATCCTAATAAATTTTTAATAATGTTTTTTTTGTGAAATCAGGATTGCTTTTTTGGTCTTTCATTTATTGGGTTTATTAGATGTGTGTGGGGGATTTCTATTAGATTCCAGATCTTTCTAAGAATGACGTAATTGATTCCAATCATTAACATTATTAGATGATTTTTATATTATTTCATGGTTTAAAAATGTGTTCTATGGATTATACATTTGGTGTGAAATGATTTTTCAATGTGATCTAAAATGTGATTGTGTTGGAAGATTATTTTCAAAATTCTATTGATTTTGTTTCAAGTGTGCCTCTATGTTATGATTCATAAATGTGTCTAATGGAATGTGGGAAAGGTGAGAAATTGTTTTAATGACATTTTTATTTACATATGGGATGAATGTTGGTTTTCCGTAAAAATGGGATTTCTTGTGGGCATCATTGTTATCTTTAAAAAATATATTCTTTGAATTTTTCATGTAATGTGAAGTAGGTTTTAATGTGGATTTTGTGTCTATATATATTTAAAAAGAGATATTTCTTATGGAAATTGTTGGATTTTATACACTCTCTACATTTTATATTACCAAAGGGGTTTTTTAATGTTGTATATGTGGTGTCAAATGTGTTTCCAATTGGTTTTGTGTGTGTGTATAAATATGATAATGGTTTTGATTATGGAAAATGGTGGCTTCCATGTGAGATTTGATTATTGGATGAGAATGTTTATGAAAGAAATGGATTTTCACATGCGTTCTTTATTCATGGAATGGTTATGTGAACGTAAGGTTTTATGGGACATTTGAAATGAAATTGGGAAAAAAGGAAATCCAATGTATCTATGTGGGAGAACTAGAACTAGTACACTAGTTGATTTAGAAGGGCTGAAGACCATATTCTTCTAGTTTTTATAGAAAAAAATTTATAACTAAGCATGATATATGACCAGAGATCACAAGACTTTGGAATGGGATTCCATCTAGTGGTCGATTCCTGGTAACACTGTTGGTTTCACTTATGATATGGAATCCACTAAACCTTGTGACATGTTACCCTCTAATGGATCATGCATAAGGATGTTGTTGGGTTTTTTGAGGATTTTGATCACAAAGGAATAAGGTTCATTGGTTCCTACTAGTTATTTTTATCTATAAGGATTTACCCATATTGTTTTATAGCATGATCCTCTTATGATGTGGTTCTCCCCATTGGTATGTGGTGGACCTTGTGTACATTGTGTTTTCAATGTATGTTTTTAATTTTATTGTGTATTCTATAAAAAGTGTCTTCATAAAAATTTATCCCCTTAATGTTTTCTTATAAATGTTTTAAATGTACCTATGAAAATGTGCGTGTTGATTTATCTTCTAATGTTATATCATGGAATCCTTATTTTGTGTGGAATCCTATCAGGTTTTTCGTCAAACCCTATATACATCTTTATTCAATATGTTGTCTTTTTTATGTATGACCTAGGTAAAGGAAATATGAATCGTGTTTTTTATGATGGATATGATTTCTAGTGTTTCACTTCTTGTAGGTCATGGTGGTAGTGTATTGAGGGTGATGGACCTCTTGTTAGATAAGAATTTTTTGGATGTTTTGGTTTCTCCCTTTCTATGGTGGAATTTTGGTTTTGGATAATGTTGTAAAGAATTGATTTTTAAATTTTTGGTACCTATTTTCCTTATGACTATCCATTAATAAATTTTCTATTATTATTTTTGATGGTTTAAGGAAATATATGTGTGTGAAATCATTCCAAATTATATATCGCCAATACCTAGCTTCTTGGGTCTATCCTATGTTGGTCGAGAGTTCCATTGAGGCCATTTCTCAGGCCTCGTTGGGTTTCTGGTTGGATGAAACCCTATAAACATTCATTAAAAATCATACTCTAGCTGCGAACACCATTTTTTGTCAAAATTTAACTATATTCACATTAGATCTGAATATTTATTCTTTGAATATTGAAAAATCATTTATGTCTCTCATATTAAGTTGAGAAATAGAAATGTAATCATCTTACTTCAAAATCAAACCTATATCATTAGAGAAAATAAAATCATTATTTTCATTACATTTTTATGTTGTCTTTTATTGATCAAAATGATCTTAGATATACTCTATTTTTAATTGCTACACCCAATGTTGACCATGGTCCTTCGTCTCACCATTTGGATATCAATCCTATCCAGTATTATTTCATCCATGATGAGTACCAATTTAACTGTCATAGTTAAATGTGACTTCCTTCAAAATTGAGTCCAATTTTCCAATGAGTTTTATATAGTCATTAAATTTCCTAATAAACATCATACAATATATAGATGAAATTAGAAGAGGTGTTATTCAAGAATTTCATTAATATATATACATGCACATATGTCTTTTCTTCTAGGCACACCATTGAGGTTCAAAAAGGGATGTTTTTAAATTCATAAACTTGTAGACAATACTCAATAACTAATAAAACATTCCCAAGATATTTCCTAGAAACCAATCATCAAAATGAAACATTTCATATTAGATTCAACAATTTGTGTGCATCAAAAATTCGGGTTCACTTATATTATTCACTAGATTGGAGGTTGGGTTCATCATCCTTTATAATATATGATGAACCTTCTTAATAGTTGGTTTAATAAGAAAAAATTATGTTTCATTATCTTCTTCTGAATCCCTTCCATCACCATCAATCACATCTCTATCTTCCCTATGTTATGTTAAAATGAACATTCTTCTACAATTAAATATGGATATATGATTGATTCTCCATGAATTTTTAAAATATATAGTGTGGTCCACCATATAAAAATGTAGTAAATTAATATATGGACACAGTCCATCCAAAAATAAACATGTGACTACATGATCTCACAAATAGTAATATGCTTCTAATACACAGTTGGTCCAAATATACACACACTATCCCTTCAAGACATTAAAAAAATTTAAACCAACACATAGATGGACTTATTGGATATTGTGTTATGATTTAATACCTTTTAAAATTTATCCATATGTGGAAACATTATTATCATTTCAGAATTATGGTATTTCAGACTTGCTCTTGTGGATGCTTTTCTCTGCTAAATTTCATATAAGTGACATCTCAATTCTCTTGATATGAAAATTTTAAATTTTTATCATACAATTGATCCATTAAAAAAATAACAAGTTCAACACATTTCCACTTAGGGAGTTATAAAATATTATATATGATGAGAATAAGTACAAATAAGAACCACTATTTATGAAAAAATATATTTTGAATAAGTATTCAAGAACAGAAAAATAAAAAAATTATAATTAAGAAAAAATTAAAATTTAACCTTTTAGTTTAAAATAATTATTTATAAAATAATTATTCCAAAAATGAAAACCACATCAAAATCACATGAATAAATAAAAATTATTTTTTAATCTAATATAAATGTTGAATTATCATTATTAACAAAGAGGCATCAAAATCAAATAAAAAATAAGTGTGTTTAATTATGATATTATAATAATTTCTGATTTTAACTACAGATAAATAAATATTTAATTATTCCCTTTAATAAGAACCTTTTCTCATTTCAAACAACAATTATTTCACCAAAATAGATTTGTAAAAATATTTGTAACACATGCCACATGAAAAAGTGACAACCAAGGTTAAACTGAAGGAGATATTGGTTAATCCAATTATTTCATAATTGAATTGAATACCTAATAATTTAGAATGATTTTATAATTAAAAATATATCTTAGGATTGATTTTTCATAATTTATTTTATAATGATTTTATTCAAATGAATTAAAATCATTTTTGAATCATAATTTTTGTGGGAACAAGATCATGAAAATGAAGATATGAAATGTATGTTCACATAAACGCCTATACTAATCTATGGAAACATATTTGGTAAATTTTTATGAGATAAAGAAAAATCATTATATATTCATGTTATTCAAGAATAGATATATCTATTAGTATATTGGAAAATAAGGTTGATATTTGAAAAAAAAATGGATATTACATTTCTTACTGATCCCTTAAAATAATTCATTACTAAATATTAATTAAAATATCAGGGACATAATTTAATTAAGGGAGAATACATAATTCCATAAGAATTAACTATTTGTATTTAATTTAATAAAATATAACGTGTTCAGTAGATTCTTTCATATAATACACTAAAATAGAAGGATTTGCGTCATATTAGATGAATATTATTTAGAAAATTAAATAAATAAGAAAAATTCTAGTTTAATATGAATATATTACCCAAGAGTGTACATGGATAGTATCCCTATACTCATATGTTAAACAGTTGTTAGAAAAATGCCACTATGTTATGTGAAGTATGTAGAAACACCTTTTACAACTTTTTGTAATCTCTTATACTTTCTATGATGCCCTATTTATATGTTATATTCTTATGTTATTCATCCATGACTAGTGTTTATTATTTAAAGTTTCAATAATCCTAGGAAAATTTATTTTTTAGATCATATGAGACAACTAGTCACTCTATTATGTCTTCTGGGGAATTATTTTTTTGAAAAATTCAATTTAAAATCATATTTCTCCCATACAAAAGATTTCTCATTGGTATATGATCTATACTATAATGAAATATTATTGAGTTTTCCCTTACTGAGCATTTAATCACACCCATTCCCGATTTTTATCTTTCCCAAGTTATAAAGAGTTGTATAACTTATGAGAAGTATAAAATGGGGTCTAGTTCAGTTTTACTATGATATAATGTTATCCCGCTCATAAAATATGTTTCATTTTTATATGGATCCCCATATATCTAAAATAGTACTTTCCAGGTATTTTTGTGATTATTTGAGAGATAAAATTCTTAAATTATATAAATTGTGTAAAATAAATATAATTTTATTTGTTTTGTTTCAAATATAGTGTTAAAATAAAGTTTTTTTTCACATAAAATGGTATTCCATGTATTCCGTTCCTCAAATAATATTTTTTTGTATATTTTGGAGGTATAACCCATTGTTCTCATGGAATTTGGATCATTGGAGTAGATTTATTAACTCACGATTCTCTAAAGATGATAGTTCACATCTTTTATGTTTGGGTGGTGTTGTGATAATTTATTCTATTATAGGTAAAGGACATCATATGTTCATATCCCCTAATATTATAGTTTTTATCATGGTTTAAATAATAATTTGATAGTGAATATCCTTCCCCATTAACAGTAATATATACCATGATAGTGTCCACTATTGCTACATCGGTGGCCAAATAAACCATAAATATCATGTGGATAATGTAGAGGTGATCTCTTCAAGTTTAGTTTAACCTATGAAAAGGTAAATATTAAGAGGTATGGGGGAGTAAGGTTAGAAGAGTATCATATTAAATTGGATGACCATTGAAAACATTATAAAATATTAATTGTGGAATTGGGATAATCTGAGGTGTAAAGTACTGTGATATGTATGTTTTTAGATATTTATGTTATTTTCCTTAATTTTGTTTCATTATATTAAATTCATAAAAATATAAATATAATAACAATAGTGTCTATAATAAATAAGATTAGCTAACCTATCAAAAAAAATATAACATGGAGAGATTAGTCAAGAAAATTTCTAGTGATTATTGGGTTGACATTAGCGATCACATGAAGTGGTATATTATCTAAAATATTGTAAACCTTATTATTTAATATTTTTTTAATATTTAAAATCCTATATTTATTTATAATAATAAAATAAGATTCTATATATAGAATTTGTGAAAATATTTTATTCACCAAAGAGAGGATCATGAGAATTTATTGCCTCATCTATAACCCCAATGAATTATATGGCAACATTAGAGTATAATTATTTATTCATTTCATGTTGTGGTGAATCATATTTCAAAAGATGAAAGTATTCAATTGATTTTCCCCAAAAGATATTTTAATTTTATATCATTGTGGGATATCATGCTTGGTATATAATTATATCTTGACATATCACCTATATTTAGGAATGATTGTATAATGGAAACTATTATGTTTTGGGAGCAGTACATTTAAAATTTATATATATTAAATATGAGATTTATTCGTCTTAGGTTTTCTATAAGGTGTTCCCCAAAGATATTTTTTATGAATCCTGAGGGGACCTTGAGATTATATATCAATTATTAGTGGTGGAATCAAGTGATAGTGAAATAAATATCCATTAATGGGATTCTATGGCTTTCTAAATAAAATTGAAGAAAAATATTAGTTCTAAATGATTAAAAAAGAGTTGAGATATCATCATATGAGGGAAAAGGATGAATTCATTTTGAATATTTTATTATTATTTCCATATGAGAATTTGAGTCGATGTAAATTACATTTAGAGTTATGGATTAACCTTCCTTATATACTATATTGATGAATGTTGTGTTTAATAATAAACCACACCAATTTTTTGTTCTCCTCATTGATTATATTTTAACACCACTTCTATGATTTCTAAAAATAAGAATGACTTGGTAGCGACATATAATGTCATATTCCCATCCCCATACATCAGAAACTATCAACTATAAAAATTATTATTTAAATAACCTCAAAGAGACTATAGTGTTAATATGAATACAAAGAATAATAGGAAATAAAAAACACATATAACATCTGATTATGAATAATAATTTAAATCAATGAGAAATTTATCAATTAAAGGTGGCCAAAGAAAGAAATATTTCAAAATACCCATGAGTATTATATAATCATCCCATAAAATAATTTATCATTTGTCCTGTATATTAAACAAGAAAACTATGATATAAAATATAAAAGGAAACCAGACCTCAAAAACCTATGTCTCTCCCTATCACCATATTTGGACCACCATTAACCTAACCGATCATAATATCCTTTAAAATATACAACTAGTACTCCAAACATAAATATCAGTATGCCCAACAAGGTACAACTATAATGTTTGAGTAAACAATTCAATATGGTACCATCAATTTCACCCTTTATATATGACACAAAATATCATGTGTAATATATATATATATTAATTTAAATAAGTTTTTAATATTCAAAACAAAACAATCTATTTTAGTTTTTTCTGTACAAACTAGAAAAATGAAAATCCTAACCTCACTTACCTATGTCATTACAACTGAATCCTTATTGTTATCCATTAGGGGGGAAATAAAATTTAAATAAATTAATTTTCTTATAATTGTCCTTACCATGGAACATAGGAACCATATTTTCGAAAAGAGTAACATATAGGAACCTATTTATTTGTTATTTTCAATGATAAAATACAATATCGAGATCCATGTATACTTAAATCTATAGGCCATCTCATAAATATTTCATCTTCCAATAACTCAATGTCATATTAGAAAAAACATGTAAATATTAAATAACAAATACAAACACACTTATAGAATATGTAACTAGGAAAGTGATAATGTATCTAGAGTCATGTACATGAGAATATGGGTATCCACTCAGTAGGTAAGGATCCTCCTAGGATGCCAAAAAATCGGGCCCTTGGGTGTGATAACTCAAACCCTTATTCTTAAGACTCTAAGTCACTAGTTTATCGGTAAGTAAATTAACATAGTTAGGGACATAAAAGTAATTCATGAATGACATACCCCAAAAAAAAGCTATCATCTTGAGAGAAATCAACACATAGTATTATGACAAACCGTAAAACTATAAAATATCTCAAATATAACCCATTATAAACATTCACATAATGAAATATCAACTGAACATAATCTATATATATAATCATAACTATGATGAGTGATAAATTCCATGGTCCTAATTTTATTATTCAGAATATCTATACTTTAATACTAGGATGAAAGTATAATCTATTGCAATCTATCAAGGAAAATAACATTTTATAATAAGGTAATCCACTACAACATTCTTTAATATCGTATGTATATGATCACATAAAGGTGTCTATGATTTTGAAAATCATCCTTTAAATAACCCATATTCATAGTGTTTGAATGGTCAATCATGTTCCATCAGTCGATTTTAGGGAAAATACTAAAAGTATGTACTTTATGAAAGCTGAATGGAGAGACCAAAAATGGTTACACTAGAAATGTAAACATTTAAACGGAATTTTATATGAATTAAAATTAATAATATGGATATTGTAGCTATGTGAAATGTATTAGGACCATTATTATAACACGTTGTAACATCTTTGAAAATTCAGCACTATATAACGCTAATTATTTTTTCTCTCATTTCATGTTAGGGATTATTACTATTAGTTTGTTATATGTAAATTTTTCCATGATATAGTGACATTATTATATCTCTCTATGGATTTAGGGATTATTCATGATCCATGGGAGTTAATTTTTTTAAAGAGTGTATTTTTTTTGTTTTTTTAACTCTTCTTAAGGAATCAACAATCATTAGTGATTATGGATTTTATATTACCCTAAGAATAAAAAGAAGAAAAATTAATTATCCATATCATGATAACTTCTTCATTATTAATCCTCCCCACACTATGAAATACATCTAGAGAATTCTATTTAACACCAATATTATTAAACAGACAAATATTATCCTCAAAATAGATTATAACCCTATATAATGTAAAATTTCCCATTTTATTCCACTTTTGTACTATAAGAAATAGCCTCCATGATTGACCCCAATATTAAACTAATTTAGATCCTATTACAACAAGATCATTTTTCACTAATAACACTAGTCATAACTGAATTCCCTTATTAAAATTAAACCAACCATATCTAATTATATTCATGATCCCTTGACCAAGACCATTACTCTACCCATATAATTTAAATGACCTGTCACTAAATTGTGCCAATACCCCATGAATAAACACTTTTATATCCTTTTTCCATTCAGTAAGGCTCATACTGACCCAATTATAATTTATTACATGATCTAAAATTCTTTTAGGAACTTCTTTGTTATACTAGTACCCTTCCCCAGTTGAGAAATACCCCTAAAAATATATACAATTAACAAACTGTGCATATAATATCTGATCCAATAATATAATCATCTTCCAAAAAAACACACATTTTGATTCTACATAATTCCTAATAATGTATTTATTAACCCAACACCCATAAGAACACACATTTATTGAAAATACGTATAAAATATATATTATTAAATATTAAAGGGACAACCCACCTAATTCTTCTTGATGTTATATTATATTGTATCATGTATTGATTCAACTTACTTTACATAAAATCAATGAATTAGATAAATATTTAGTAAAAACATTACAATAGAATAAAAAAAGTTAATACAAACACAAAAGAAAAACCAGGGGAATACTTCATCCTTATTGAGAGAAACATCCTTCCATAGATAACATGTTGTTCTGATAATAAATATATATATATATATATATATATATATATATATTTGGCTTAAAAGTAGAGTGGGATGAGGATATATAAGAAGATAACAAAAACTAGTGTTGTATGGTTATAGTGTCCAAAATGAGGGAGGGATAACAGATGATTTTTTTTATAAAAACATTATTTGATTAGTTTTTTTAGAACTCTATCTAGACCATATACACCTGATACACACATGAGGTCCATATATCACAACATTTCACTCTACAGACTGAGTGTATCTTAATAGAGTATTTAGGGATATATACTTTATATATGTATTATATTCTATCACTGCACTATACTTCACCCAAAACATCAAAATTCCTCTGAAACCTTCCATATTAAAAAATATCCTAAGGATACCTCATGTCTTAAAAACATTATTTGAATCCAAATTCTTATAATACAACTACTCAAATTTTGAATATTTCAGTTTAGATTTATCTCCAATAAAACATAAAAACATATATTAAAATAAGATCCCTATAATAAGGATTCTCCTCAATGAAGTCCTTCTATTTTTTAATTCATTTATCATAATTCGAGACCACTAAAAAATTATTCTGAATTGTAAATGGCCCCACTACTCATGAGACCAATTGTTCCAAACATTTGTTCAACCAAAACTCACACTCGAATAATTTTTACTTATAGGAGAAACATCGAATGAAATATTCAACATAATATAATTATTTTCATAGTTGATAAAATAGGGAAATTTAGTACCAATCCCCATTTACCAACATTAGTTTACATTTATTGCTATACACATCAAATATATATATTTCTCATTCTATCCAAGATTCAAAAACTTGGTGGCACCATGAAAACATTCATGTTCCAAAAAACCCATCACATAATAATAAAAAATATTAGATATATACAACATTGAAAATCATTGAAAAAAATTATCAAGAAACATATATAACTCACCTTACTCATATTCCTGAATACCTATTGAAATCCACATTCTTATTAGCTAGACATTTTTTTCTCATTAATTAAAACATTTACCACTTCATCCTAATTCATGGTTACAACTCAATGAATTGGAGGAATCTCCCCAACATAATATAGTCCACAACATTATTTGATTAAAAATTTTACACTCAATTTCTAATATCATATTACAGCTCTACTCCCAAACCTAGCCCAAGTAATATTGTTTGAATTAGTTACCCAAATAACCACCATAACTATACGCACATGTTATATAAAATCCATTTATTATCATGAAAAATATTTAAATTAATCAATTACAAAATAATGGAAATATATTTATAAGCATAGCTAAAATTGACTGATTCATATCACTTTTCAAAATTCCAAATTTTGAATGGAAAGATAACTTATTTAATGACATGGAATGTCACATTTTTTCACAGGAATGTCATTACCTTAACCCATGGTAACTCTATAAATTTATATAGTGTCACACATTGGAATCCCAATTGTTTTAAATTTATTCAATTTCACGATATACTATTCCCTCCATGTGTTAAAAATGATGTTTTAGGAGATCCTTCAAAATTTTAGGCCTATGATACAACAATCAATGACACAAACTCTAAAGGATACCCCTTCATAGACATCCTTGAGCCCCGTAAATACTATTGATCATGGTACTCCATGGTGTAGCCTTTTAGCTATATTTTGGGGGGATGGACCGTTTTGTCTCGAGGGATTTGAGATCCTTGATCGATCCATTTCAAATACATCCCCAGTAAATCCTATAAGGCTATATTATAGGGGTGTATATGTAAGATTATTATCTTGTAGTGTATTGGGCCACTCCGTTAAATTTTTCCAGTCTATTTGTTTTTTAAAATGTGATCTTACCTTTCCTATCATTAATTTTTAGAATGGATTACACCTTTATTACTCTCCCATGTTTCATGACATATTCCCTTAGAAGTCTATGTAGATATATTTTTAATCCCTCTTTCATTATTAGATCCTTCTTTTGGATTTAAAGTACAATTTAATGCAATGTCTTTCTCCTTTCCATTATTCCATCTTTTAATCTTTTATCCTCCATTTATCCCATTTATATTATTCCTATAAAAACTCTAATTCACTTTGAATGGGTGATTTAGGGTTTGATGTTATTTTTTCATATGGTTTTGTTTTTTAGGGAACGTTGAGGGTAGTTTATCCTTGCCTAGAGTTCCCACCAATGAAGGAGATATGTTATGACTTCATTTAAAATTTCTTTTCAAATATTTATTTCTATTAAATTCAATAATTTTTTTAATTCATGAAGTGATTGAATTTTTGAAATTTGTTTTTAATTAAACAATAATAATATATGTTTTCAATTATGGTTTTATGAGTTTTCCATAATGTATGAACCTGTCTTTAGAGGGTTTCCTTGAATTATTCAAATATCTATTTAAAAATAATGGGTTTTTTATACCATGTGTTTATAGAAATCAATATGGGGAAAATGTAAATTGTTTTTGTGATAAATGTAGTGATTATGGATATTTTTTATTTTAAAAGAGAGAAAACCCAATTTTAATGGATGTTTTGGTTTTAAAAAATGTGTATTTTTTAATCAGATAAAATGGGTTATTTTTAATATGTATTTACAATAGATGGAAAGAACATGGAATTCTAGGGAAAATCTTTGTAACAAGAAAATTTGGAACCTTTTAATAAATATGGATTGATACTTAAGAGACCATCATTTATTTCCCTTTATAATTTTCTCCATTTATGGGTTGTTTATTACACCATGATGAATATATGATATGATAAGTGGTTGTTTCCTGTGAGGTTGTTAGAAATGAGTTTGTTTTATTGTTTATTGTTTATTTATTTATATATTGATTTTGGAGTGATTTTTTCTCTCTATTACTTTATATTTATAATGGGAATTCATGTACGTAAGTGGAAGAAATTGATTTATATTATACTAGATCTGATCACACATGGTCTCGTTTACCCACTAATGTGTGGTAGGTCTTAGTGGGGAGTTCCCATGATGTTTAATGTGTGGGATAGCTAGGTGGTTTTTGTTATTGTTGAGATTAAATATAATCTTATAGTTGGTAATTTAGTATTATGTATTTTTAGGGTCATCTCACTTGAGTACCGATGCATTTTCTAATGAAACCTATTACATTACTCATGATTCAAAATAGAGGATTCCTAATTCATTTTTTATATTACTTAATTGTTTTCTTACTATGGAACCACACATTTTTTATAGTTAAAATTCATTATATTCTACTTCTATATTGGTGTTGGTTGTGTTATAAGTATTTTTATTTATTTATGGAGGGGAAAAATTATAAATAACATATAATAGATTTATTAACATTGTTTTTGAATAAAAGGTAAAGGATTTTTTATTGATTGGTTTTTGAATTGTTTTTGAAATAATAGAATGGATATTTTTTTTTCTCAATATCAAAGGTCAATATTTTTGGTTTTAATGTGTTTCACTACAAAGAATAAATTAAAATTATATTTTATTAAATTAGAGAGCAATAGTTTTAAAAGTGATAATATATTGTCAAATTTCACTAAATATTTATTAAAATGAAAACCATTCCTTATATTTTATTTCAATACTATATCCTATGTATTGTTTCATGGAATATATTTCACAAAATCAGTATTGAGATCCCACTATGTCTGTTATCTCACACGATTCAAATAAAATCATGCGCATGTATGAAATTATCAAAATTTATATTAGTTCTAGGTTTTATATCATTATTCCTATAGTTTGATATAACACCTATTGAATAGTGTGAATTTTTTAAGAATTCATTATCTAGAAGAAAGAAGACCTTTTGGTTGTAGTTTTTTTGGATGTTAAGGTGTTAAACAACACAATTTCTCATTTATTATTATTTAGTTTCTTTTTATTGATCCTTTTTATGTAAAATTTTTGGATGATGGTATTATTGGAAATTATTTGAGACATATGTATTGTCTATGACACATGTTATTTAATTTTTTTTTGTTTTTACAATACCTATTATCTATGGAAATCAGATATATGATTGACCCATGATAGATTCTTGGTAAATTATATACTATATTGTTCTCTAATTTTAAATAAACCCCTCTACAAAGGTAAATTTATAAATGTCTATTCCAAGTTAAAAACCTGTGGTGATTGATAATTCCCATTGAGCCTAGTGTTAGATTGGGTTGGGTGATGTTCTAGGTCATCTCGGGCTGGATCACTAAAAATAACATAGTTTTAAAAACTTGTTATTGGGGGCTAACTTGAGTGAAATATAACCCCATTATCATATATTAAATATGTGTTCAAAATTTTGAAGTGTTTATTTCTAGTATACTACACTATCATTTTAGAAGTGTATAATATTAGAGGTATTATTCATTATAAATGGGATTCTAGGCTATACAAATTGGACTTTAGGTCATAAGGCCTATGTTCAATCAAATATTTTCATGACCAGCCCCCCATGGCCCGTGTTGTGACTATCAAAATCCCACCATCCTTATGCAAGGGGTTGGTGACTTCCACCAGAAAAGAATATTGCAAAAAAGATAAGGCATTTCTTTTAAGCATGTATAGACAAAGAAAAGGAATTATTCACACAGAAAACCAAAAAGGAAATAAAAATAGAACAACCACTACAATGTACCACTAATGAGATTAAAGGGTGTAAATTGAATGTGAAGAGGCATTAATACAAGGGAAACTAAAAGAAAAGTAACTTAAAAGAAGTAAAAGCTCCGGAGGGTGATTTCATGGATCTTGCCTGAAGGGTAGGTACATCTCACTATGTGATGTCACTGCATCACACCATGTCTATCTATCTACCTTCGAGCACCATAATGCCCTAGATCCCCAATGTCCCAGTCAAAGCAATCTGTTGTCTATAAAAGACACTATATGTGTTGGAGAATCCCATGTAGGGGTGAGTATAAAAATACTCAGTAATGACCCCTATCCCCCAAAGGTGTCCCGAAAATCCACAAAGGAAACACCATAAAGAAATATATCAACGTAAAGCACAATGAAAAAGACACAGTGCCCACCAGGTATAACATAAGTTCAAAGGTAAAGATGATTAGTTGAAAAACTAGACCATCTTATTCTGTTGAAAGTCTCTTCTTCTGATCCACCCAAGGTCACTATGAGATGATCCACATAGGTTCTCTAGATTTTGATTCGCATTGGGTTCCAAGGTGCTGATTAACACGGGGTTGCATGGTGCAGATCAACATAGGGTCTCTTGATGCTGACCCACATAGGATCACTTTGTACTAACCGACACATGATCACTAAATGATGACCCACATAGGATCGCAAGGTTTCGACCCATATAAGATCGCTAGGTGTTGACCCACACAGTATCTCTAGGTGTTGACACACACAAGATTGGGAGACATTATTCACATCACAGCTAGCCACTAGATTCCCACAATTATCACGATTGATTCTTGGAGGAAAGGATCCTCATTCCATCATTCATACCTCAACTTCCATGAAGTACCACATGGAGTAATCTAATGAACCGTCTCGTTGTAAGGGTCTCAACACAATAGACTGTCTATTGAACAGACAATTAGTCTGTAAGATATGGTCATTTTTTTTAAAAGGGCCCATTTAGATTCATGTATGATCCATCCTAGCCATACACCAACCTCCTACAAAACTCATATATATTATATTAGAAAGACCGCCTCGCTGCAAAGGCCCAACACCACTAATGGCATGTCAATCGGGTGCTCAGTTTGAGAGATACGAGTGTTTTAGTGAAACAGGGAATGGTCGGGTCTGGGTTCGGTCTGGCCTCATTGGGCCGCCCCAACCCAGTCAAACTTACCTGACCCGACCTAGGATGGGCTGGCCTGACCCGAACTGATCCGACCCAACCCAAATCTGGTCTGACCCGGATCCCATCTGTCTTTAGCACGACCCATTGGTCTGTGGTTTTGGCCCCCCGGGGTGGGTTTGTCCTGCTTTAGTGGGCTGACTCCCCCATATATATGAGGCACATTTGTGTCCAGGGTTTAGCGCACATATCCAGTTAAACATGTAATGCAATCCACGTCACCCACATACCGAGTCTAATGGTTGACCATTCAACGCGGTGCTACTGTGGCATCGTTGTTCTCTAGCGCAACGGTCACAGTGGTCGTGACCTCTATTGCTTACTCGGGCAACCCAGACATAGGCTTCCACTTCCATGCTATTCTGGTCCGCACCACATCCCTCTACCTATGGTTGCCAACACCGACATCGAAGGTTTTTCATACAGTCCACCAGAGTTCCTCACGTGGTCCATTTGTTGATCTGTCAGCACTTATGGGGTCGCAAGACCGTTTTCTTCACTACAAGAACCTCATACTCACCTTACCACCATTTAGAGAATTGATCCATGAAGAATTCAGATGTAGAGAAGCTCTAACCTTGTCTATGTCATCCCACACTTTTCGCGTTAGAAATTTAAAAACATGGAGAGGTCCAGGGATTTTATTTAAATCAATACAAGTGATAATTTAATTCCAGGTAGAGAAATCACATAGTAAGTCACCCACCCACAAGAACTAATAATCCACAGATCAACCTATTCATGGATTGACTCATGTTTATCATTTAGAATAAGAATTTGGAAAATCATGAATCTAAATAAACCCCCTACCTCATATGATGTTCTTTGTAGTAGAATTCCATCCTAAGAGGTCCAAGTGGTTGATTTCATTTGTCACATAACGGATTCATTCTTCAGGGTACAACGAAGTCGATGACAATCCTCTGGAGTTCTTTGTTCTTTGTTAGAGAGTAATCTCATCAGAGGTTCATCAAATAATTTCTTGTGGTTTAATTATCAATTCTCCAACAGGTTTTTTTAAGAAAAAGAAACATGTCTTCGTGTTTCTATTATTCTATGATGTTGCACTGTTACACTATTTCATTTACGAAACCGCATAGCAGTTACGCTTGCACAATGATCCATTAAGGATCCTTTTTTAATGTGTCTCACAATCATCTCGTCGCTACACCGTAGAACCATTGTCCTCTGATCAATGGTGGAAAAATAAAATAAAATAGAATACTGGTGTTCCAAGTTCAATGGTTCCCTCAGATTTTTTATCTGAGCAACAGTTTTAAATTTTGAGAAAACCAATCTCATGTTTACTAACCATACCTTATCAAATGTTCAAAAATTAACAGTCACCCTTGACTTGCACTGGTCATGTTTAGTCTCCGCCTAAGGAGAACACTCCCTCACGATCACAACTGTACTCTCGTATTTTCATTTCATGTTACTGTTTAGGAGTTATAAGTATTTGGCAATAAAATAATTGTTAATTATTATATTTATGGACAAAAACTAACATCCATTGTTGGCATGTGATGGCCAATGTTAAAACATGACTAAGTTTAGAATGACCTAAAGATATCAACAATGGTATCTAATTTTTAAACCAAGTCACCATACATGAGCAATAATCATTTTAAAAATAATTTAATTTAATTTAATTATTTTAATTACATTTATTCCATTTTCGGGTTTTCTAAATAGCGGGTTGATCCATCTAAATTTTTGTCTTGCCTAGGGTACACCAACCATCCGGAACACAATGGTGCCATTAGATTTATGATATGGGAACCCATTTAATATTTATTCAACTTTTTTAGGATAATTACTCATGCGTGATATTTAAAAATTGAATTCTTTTTATGGATCATTTCTGGAACTCCAGGCCTTAGAATAACACATTGTCTTAGCACCTGGTCTTGAAAATATTCTATATAATTTAAAAAAAATTAAAAAAATTATCGCATATTACATTATCCCCATATTATGGATTTACATCCTCGATATCCAAAATAAAGGTTAATCAAACAATTGGGGTTACTAAGCGTGAATTTGATCCTCCTGCTCCAATGTTCTCTCAAGGATATTCTCATGCTGCCACTGAACACACACCAGAGGAATTGACCATCCCCGAAGGACCTACTCCTGTCATTTTTCTGTCTCTATGGGGAACTCCTCAAATTTCATCCCATAATCAATGATCAAATATATTCAATTAATGAAGTGCTATTGATCATTCACATACCTTCTCAATTGTGACACATGGAAACGATTGTTCACTCGGTGCATTTTTTGATAAGAGTTAAAAGATACACCACCTATCCAACTCTAATAAGGATCTGAAAAGGGCTATTGAATCTATGATATAACTTGTTGACCCAGCCAAATATCTGAAATCCATGTTGGGGTGAGACCTGAAAGAAAAAGTGGTCTCCCTTTTCAAACTTCAATGTAATGTGTCTCTTGTTGGCATAAGACTTATGTCTTCTATATGCAGTCCACATCTTCACCTGGATGATCTATACCTTCTCAATTATTTCTCATAGATACTCTGGACCCATGAGTGTTGACTCCTCTGAGTCTGTCTAGTGTAGATGTGATCCATATGGATGCCCGTAAATTGCCTCAAACAGTTCCATGCCAATGGTGGTGTGATAGATATAGTTGTATGAAAACTCCACCACTGTTAGCTATTCATCCCAATTGCGGCTAAAATCTAGGACACAAGAATAAATCATGTCCTCCAAGGTATGTATTGTCTACTCTTTCCGACCATCTCTCTTGGGGTGAAATGTTTTTCTCAAGCATAGCTAAGTCCCTAACGCCTCCTGTAAAACCTTCCACAAAAAGGATGTAAATCATTAATCGTGGCCTGTGATGACCTTTGAAGACACCCCCGGAAGCTGCATTTTCTTCTGGACAGAGAGGCCTCTTAAGCCCTATATTGATCCCTACTCCTTGATGGGTAGGAAGGGATCCGACTTGGTGAGTTTGTTAGAGATCACCCAGATAGAGTTGCGGCCTCTATATGTGTGTGGTAATACTATCACAAAGTCCATTAAGATACCATCACAATTCCACTCTTTTACCTCAAGTGGTTGTGAAAATTGTGCTGGAACATGATTCCCACCATTCACTTACTAAGATGCGAGGAATTATGAAATAAAATCTGCCACCACATTTCTCCATCATTGGTCACTATCACTAATGTCTATGGTCATGGTATATCTTTTCCACAAAAGGGTGTACCACAAACTAGATTGTATGGAACTTTTTTAACCCCTCCTCCTGAAATGTCAAGGGTACCATAGTGCATCCTCTAAATAGGATGATGTGCTACCTACCTATCTGATCATAGATTGGAAGTAATCTACTCCATCATCATCTAAGAAGTATATCTGTATCATGGATAGCTATTATGTATCCTCACATAGAAGCTTCAAACCAGACCTCCTGCTGAGCGTGTCAGCCACCATGTTCTCCTTCCTAGTAGTATAGACTATCTCAATGTCATAGTCCTAGTGGAACTTCAGCCATCACCACTAACTCAACTATTGAAAAGCCTACATGAACCTTTCCATCCACATGAAGGAATAACCATTTTAACTAATATATTTTCCCATTAACCCTTTGGTAATGGGTACTCATTCTTTAAGACCATTAGGTAAAGGTTAATGTTAATCCACTCATTACATTGAACACTGGGTCTTACTATGCCCTTGCACTGTGTGTCCCCCACCAACTCCCCCTTCTCGTGATGCTTTAAGAAATCTCTCTGATATAATGATTCAGTTATCATTTCCATATTGGGATGTTGAATGATGTAGATGACCCTATCCATATAGGAGGTAAATCCTAGAAACATCTTTTTAAAGGAAGTTCATGCACTCCTCCACTACTGTTGGGATCTAAAAACTCAAACATCTACATTCAAGAGGGTTTGGTTAGACGACTCAGGGGTGATTGACTAGACCCTCATATTCATGAGTATATTTTTTTGCTACCTGGGTTTTCTTTTTCACCGACCAAGGAAAACCCCATTCCAACGCTGCAGATTTACAGCATTCTTTTTCCTAAAACATTCATTCTGAGGATGAACTGTGGATGAGAACTCTATACCCAAACTACCATTGTAAGGCCTCAACACTACCACCAAGATGATACAACTAAAACTCTCACCTCAAGGGTCATACCACACTATTGGAATATATTTGATTATCGATTCTTCTCCCATAGGTATCTTCAGATGTAAGGATCAAGTCAACAGTTTAACCAGAAACTCTACATCTTGAACAAGATTCATGAAAAGAAGGAATGATTAGTAGTTATGTATATTAAAACAACATCTAGTAGTAAACACAGGCTATACCTCAAATCATTCCAAGATCCCTTGGGTCATACTCTTTTTCCTTAAGAAGCTACTCCCTTCCTCCATCCTCTATCTCCCTCATCCTAGTAGGGACAACATTTGGGTGGTGGTTGTAAAATGTAGAAGTGTATACCACCTCATAATTCTATCCTAGATCCCCTTAAACATCATCTTCCCTTCATATTCATATGTAAGTATCAATTACCCTTCCCAACAAAATTTACATGTATAAGTCTCTGTGACTGACATCGGTTTCCTACTTCTCCACTGCTAACATTCATTTAATGTATCTTCTCGGCCAAAGAACATTCAACCACAATTGTTCCTTCTTTCACCCTAACATAATTAGAATTGAAGTGAGGAATTATGAAAACTTGGATGTTCCTAAAACATCTCTCTTAGTGTTACTATCCCTGAAGCACCTTTCATATCAGGATAATCGATTACCTAGAATGGTCGGTATACCTTGATGAATACTCACCTACCGACATGTCATCCTACTAAAGATGTATAAGATCTTGGGAACACATACCCCTTAGATTTTTATGGAAGGATACCCCTTCCTTGAGAAAGTTTCTCAAGATCTGTCCACAGAATGGTCAACTCGTCATAAGATAGGGTCAATCTAAATCCCATCATCACTCTATTGAGCCACATAAAAGGCTCACTTCCAGAACCACCATCTAATCTTCTGGTGCACTATCTAGATGGAAACTAGGTCACCACCTCAAGCTTGTCCATAGCCTAATGTGAGTCAGGATCACCTCAATACAGGAGGGGTATTTTTTTTGCAAATACTCGTGAAAGGAATTATGCCTACATGTGTCCTCTAACGGTTTTTCCGGTAGTAAGTACTGACCAATGGGTAGTGGCATTGATGGGACACCGCCCAAAGGTACCATCATAGGAATTTCCCCTTGTACTGAAGCCTCGTCACTCTATGGACCATCCTAATGGTCGCGCACTGGAATCATGGTAGGCTATCTGTGGAGAGGCATCATGAAATAGAATCAAGATGAACCAGTGTCAATATGTTATACCTAGTGAGATGACTCAAATAAGTTCAATAGAAAAAAAATTCTGAAACACATTCACTCAATTTTTTCTTATACCTAGTCAAAAAACAGAATTCAAGGTCGTGGTGTATTGATACGTCAATAGATGCAACAACACTAAAATCCAAATAATGAAATCTGAACTCAATACACATAACACTATTTCCCCAATAGAAAATATGGACTCTTAGTTCATCTGGTAGAACCGAAAACCCACTGATACCATTGTTTCACCAACTATCTTATGTGGCTCATGCTATGACTTCCTCATGCCCTCCATCCGAAGGCAAGGGGATGTGGATGAGTATCATAAAGGCATATTCCAAAAATAGAAGGAATATCCTTTAAACCTGTACACACATATATAAGGAATTATGCACAAAGAAAACCACAAAGGATATAAAAATAGTACAACCACCACAATGTACCACTGCAGAGATTAAAAGGTGTAAAAAGAATTTAAAGGGGCCAAAATACAGGCCCAACTGAAAGGAAAGTTCAAAAAAAGAAGTACAAATTCTTGAGGATGTCCGCCAAGTATCCTGCCTAAAGGGTAGGTACAGCTCACTGTCAAATTTTACTACAGCACACTACGACTATTGATCCACCTCCGAGAACTATCTAGCCCTGGATCCCCAAAGTCCACGCCAATCTATCAGTCATCTTCACAAGACACAACATGTGTAGGTGAAGCTCAAGCTGGACTGAGTACAATAATACTCATTAGGGACCCTAATACCCCCAATGGTGTCTCATATATCCCAATAAATACCGCAAAGGAAGATCTCAATGTAAATCCCAAAGAAAAAGACAAATCCCATGATAGGTATAACTTAAGTACATAAGTAATTATGATTAATAATAATGATATATCATCTTATTATATTGAGAGGCTCTATTTCTAATCCATAAAGGGTCTCTAAGAGCTGATTCATTGAAAGTACCTAGGTGATGATGTGAATAGGTTCTCTAGGTGATGATCGACCCAAGGTCACTCTTTGATGATACACACATGGTCTCCTGGTGATAACCCACACAAGATCATTAGGTGCTAACCCACACATGATATCTTGCTTCTAAACAACACATGATTTCTAGGTTCTTCCCACTGAGGATTTCTAGGTGCTGAACTACACAGGATCCCTAGGTTCTGGCACACATAGGATCGCTAGTAATTCTTCACATCATAGAAAAACACTAGATTTCAACACTTAGCATGCTTGATTCCAAGAGGATCCTCTTCTCAAGCCATCATTCATATCTCGAACCCCACGATTTCCCACACAGTGTATCCCTAAGGACTGTCTTTTCATAATTGTCCCAAAGAAACATTGGGTGCGTCAAACATATGAATGGTCTGTTAGATATGGGACTTTTTGTAAAAAGGGCCTAGTTGGATTCAAAATCTATCCAACACTACCATATACCAACCTCTTCCCAAACTCACATAGAGAATCTCAGAAGGACTTCATTACTAAAAGGGTGCCAAGACCACTGATGGAGTATCAATCAGATTCACAGTTTGAGGGATACATGAATATTAGTGAAACGGTTGCTAGTTAAGTCTGGTTCATGTCCATCTCGGTCAGTATGACCTGACCCAACTTAGTCTGGGTAGACCTATACTACATTCGTTCGGTCATGGGCCTAGACCATTGGGTCGTGAGTCTGGTTTAGCCCCTGTTGTGGGCCAACTACCCCATCCGGATGCGAAACACCCATGTTTGATCATATGGACATGCAACTGGTGAAATGGGACACACCCTCATCATTACCCACAGATTGATTTCATTGGTTGGACATTCAATGTGGTTCCAACATGTCATCATGGGTCTCCAGCATCATGGATGTAGTGGTTGCAGACTCCGTTACTTTCCTGGGCAGCACATACGTGGTCTTCCACTTTGACGTGACGCCAGTTAGCACTGCATCTCCATGTCACTATGGCCACTGGTCATGGCCCTCTAATACCATAACATGAGAATGGGCATACCACCTTCCCTACCTGCGGTCACCACCGCCGGCGCCTACGCATCTCCAGATTCTTATGCGGGCCACTGGAGTTTCTCTGTTGTTCTGTTTCATGATCCATTTGTACCAACAGAATTGTAAGGATGCCACCTTCACTACGAGGTCCTCGAACACACCTTGAATCCATTTATTGAATTCATCCCTGAGGAATGTACATTCGGAGGGGCTCGGGCCTTGTTCGTGTCATCTCGCTCCCTTTGTGTTAGATGTTTAAATACATGGAGTGTTCTGGGGATTGTAGTTCAATCAATACAAGTAATAATTTATTCTCATATAGTGAAATCCTAAAAAAGTCACATTCCCAAATGAAATCATGATCTATGGATCAACATGTTCTTGGGTAGATCTGTGTTCATCATTTAGAATAAGAACATGTATAAACATTAATTAAAACAAAACCCCAACCTCATTTAACATTCCTTGCCATAGCGTTCTGTCCTTGGGGATTCATGTGGTCAACGTCATTCGTCACTTCCTACCTTCATTATTCATGTTACACCAATGTCGATGATGTTCTGTCGGTGATCATCATTCATCGTTGGAGAGGAATCTCTCCAGAGGTTCATTAATTAAATGATCTGGGTTTAATTCTCCACTCCCACACACATTTGTTTAATAAAAAGAAACACATCCCATCATTTCTATTTCACTGTGATGTTACATCGTTTTACTTTAACAATGATTCCTTAAGGATCCTCATTTAATGTGTATCATCATCTCCACGTCACTGCATCACCGTCCACCACTCAATGGTGAGAAACATTATAAAACAACTTTTTATGATATTTTATTATTTTCTGAAAAGTCCAAAAATTATCTTTTTTGGTCTGTCCCTTGCCTATCCACGTTATGTCCTTTCTATTAGAATCTCGGTGTTCTGAGACCAACAGTGCCCTTAGATTTTTTATGTGAGGAATGGTTCAAAAGTTAGATGAAACCCGATCTCACTTTTACTGAACATACCTCAAAAAAGTTCAAAAATTAAAATTCACCCTCGACCCACATCGGTTGAGGTTAAGCTAATTCTAAGAAGAAGACTCCCTCACAAGATCAACGGTACTCTCATATTTTCAATCTGAGTTACCATTTAAGAGTTATATGGATTTAAAATAAAATAATTATTACTTATTTATTTTTTAATGGCCAAAAACTAACTTCCACCATTGGCTTGTGCCAACTAATGTTAGGATCTACCTATGGAAATTATATCCTCAAGATCTTAGCAGTGGTCTCATATTTTTAATATGAGTCACCATTCATGAGTTATAAGCATTTGAAAAATAAATTATTTTCATTAATTATGTTATTTATCGTTATTCTATTTTGGGGTTTTCTCATTGGATGGTTACACCATCTAAACATGAGTCGCGCCTATGGTAAATCCACTATCTTGAACATAGCGGTGCCTAATATTTTTTATCAGGGAATCTATTTAATATTTAATCCACTTATTCACTAAAATCTCTCAAACACGATATTTAAAGCATAACACTTTTCGACGAAACATTTTGGGAACTTCGGGCCTCCGAATTTCATGCTGGCTCAGTTCCTCGTCTCAAAATAATTCCATATAATTTGAAAAATATATAAAAAATTCTGGGACATTAAAAATATTGGGCAATGAGTCACATAACTAGATTTTCTTATGACTAGTAGGTTGTAATACATTTTGTGGATGTACAACTATGAATTTAGTAAGATTTATAAGATTGTTTTCATAAAATTTTGGTCATTAAAAAGTAGTTAAAGAATAATATTGAATGCATGGTGAATGGTATAATACACATATTCATGGGGTGGTGGTTTTAGGAAATAATCATATCTTCTGGATGATAAGAGCTTACATGGGAAAATGAAAATTTTTTATTAAATTCACTACTATAGCTTAGGGATTTAGATGGTATCTCAAAGCTTAGTGCCTCTGGGTCTTCAATCCATGTGTTTTTCAAGATTTTGATTCATGTAATGGATCAATTTAATCTTTTTTAAAAAGTGGTGTTATCTATATAATAAAATAAAAATCTGAATCATGCATAGTCATAAATGATTGAAATAATAGAAAAAATGATTCATATTTTCTTATTGAGTGGGTCTACCAACCCACTATCTACCCTTATCATGTTCACTCTATTTATTTTTTATCGGTCACTTCTTATACTTAAGAAAAATATTTATCTATATTTTCTCTTGAGTTAAAGAAATATAATCCTTAATAATTTAATCAAACATTACCACATCTAATTATACATCCAAATTGAAAATGACCATCCATAACCACAATGAGTATTTAAGGTAGTTTTATATATAACACACTTTTATAAATAAATTATAGATAAATGTTGACATAAATTAAAAGTGTGACTTGAATTATAAATCATAATCATTAAAATTCCATTATTACTACATATACTTGATTTATAAAACATTCCTTGATTCTATAAATCAACATAAACCAAATCATATAATATGGGATGAAACTAAATCCATGAAATTCCATAAACATTACATTTAAATGTAATTAAATCCGACCATTCTATCATATCACTATCAATTCATTAAATTACTAACAACACATATATATCCCTTTTTAATAAATACATCTGAATTGAAGTTGATATACATTAGTTAATTCATTAAAATTATATGATTCCAAATTTTCATTGAAAATAGGGTTAAAATACTCTTGAAACACATGGTTATTTGGAGCTACCACCACTTATCCTTCCATAAAACTATTATTAAATACATAAAAGAAGTTCTCTAATCTCATTGTAAATGGAATATCCACTCAAACCGAAAATCTAGAAGGAATATGTATTATCACTCATCAATACTCCACTAATGAATATTATGTACACATCATCCAATGATAAAACAATTTCTAATAAAATATTATTCCTTTATAATCCTTTAATTACTAAATTAAAATAGTTTTGATATCCTAGTCATGTACTCAAACCACATATGACTGAAATTTAATTCCATCCTTACTTTATAATGGTATTTCCTTAACAAGAGCATTGTGCCACTAGAGTTTCTTGAATATTACAAACAATTAATCTATAATTAACATCTAGTATAACAAAAATACCTTCTCACTTTTACCTTATTATTTGTAAACCATCAAACGACCCTCCATCCACCCCTAAAAAATAACCTAATATGAATAGAGAGTTATGATACCCCATTAATTTCCTAATTCACACTATAGAGATTCATATATAACTATCCAAATGTGATATCACATAGATTCACAAACACCTATCAGTCTTAAACTTATTAAGATGACCACATAAATTCTAATCCATAATCTATATAGAAATTTTCCTCTCTTGACCAAAAAACATCCAATTACAGAACCTAAAAAATATAGGAATATCATATTTCAAACATGGAACACTGTGATGTCATAATTTCAAATTAATGATAAGTGAAATCAACTATAATGGGATTGTTAATTAGAAACCCTCTTATATGTAATTCAGGAAAAAAAAACTAAATTATTATTTATATTTTAATAATATAAAACAACATTTCAAAAACAAATTCCTAGGAATGTTATTTTCCTTATAAAAAACACATTCTCTAAATAATTTTCTTTTACAAATTTTTTTTATACTCATAATAAATAAAGAACAACTAAAATATACTATCATTTCATTTATTATTTATGAAAACATTCACTATTTTAAATAGGGGATATGTGTAGAAATATAATAATAACCTTAATCTCAATACATATTACTTGAATACATATCTATATCATAATAGTGAATAGATATAACATACACTAGTAAAATGGGATTTTACCATATTAGTGTTCACAATGTAGATCAACAGTGTGCATCCAATGATTTTTTATTATCTTATATCTACCTAATATATCCCAAAAAGTAAGATATCAAAATCATGGCTCAATTACCATTTTTAATTCAGTAGATTAGTATCTTGAAAAAATAGATAAAACCAGTGTCTCCATTTGACCTCAAATGTGCCTCCCCATATTCTAATGGTTTTTTATATAAGCGAGATTTGATATCCTAAATTTGTGAGACAATTCTCTTGGTATCATTAAATTCAATTTCAATAAATAAATTAACCATAGATTACATGAGAGTGCATACATTTATTTTCATCAAATTTATAATAATTATTAATATATAAACAACAAAATGTTAGAAGAAAATTAACACATATTGAACGTACATACATCCATCGAATGTATTTTTCTACAACCCTATCTCCTAACACCATCATGTTACAGCTACTTGATCTCTTATAATACCACATATTTATAAGGCATATATAACATTTTTTACAACCACCATAGTGTATGTGAGGTCTCTAAAATAAAAAAATATTATTCTACCACCAATAATGTCCCACATATATGCTTCAATATCTATGTTGTATGTATATGTGGTATAACAAATAAAATAGTCAGATACATGACTTGTGTAATCATGTTAAGTAATTGTGTACTAATAGAGACACCATAATACCCCACCTCACTTACTATATCCTTTTCAAATGTACAATGTTTATCATCCATAAATTGTGTAATATAATCTAAATTTTATTTGAGTCCCATTGTTGGTTTGGCCATGACTCGTATGAAATGTATTTTCAGAATCCACTAAAAATCTCAATATGTATCTAAAATGCACATATACAAAAGGTGATACAAATCAAAACTCAGAAACATGAGCATGTGTGGATCCTATCACAATATTATGATCCTATTAGGAATCCATGAAACATAATTAATACAATGAAGAGGGGTTTAAAATATAAAAAATATGTTATAGGAAACACATCTGGTAAATATTGAACATTTCTAGACTAGTGTATTTGAACACCAAAATAGAACCTTAGTCATCATTGATCCTTAAATGAAACTATAAGAATAACATTTTGGGTAGTTTAACTAATTATTGTGAATCTCAAGACTCTATGTTATTGTTTAATTAAGAGTTGCATCAATACTATCAGGGTAAGAAAATAAATGTGAGAGACATTGTGGGATCATGCTTACACAACCAAGAGGAGGGGGTAAATCAGGTATTATCACTATTTTAGAAATATAATCCATTTATTTTAACATCAATCCCTATTTGTATTTGCACCTAAAATTCCAGTCAAATATTATGTATACATTGTTTGTTGACCCATATGATACCAATATTCAATGAAGAAATATCAATAAATATGGGAAATGTGTCTTTTTTATGATGTTTTTTCTCAATGTGACCCTACTCCATAATGAAACCTATAGTCATCATGTTCCTAAAATTCTCCAAAATAAACCCTATTATAATGTAATAAGAAATTGGTATATTAATTTTCTAAACACCTCTCTCACCATATTACATAGTTGAGGCAGTTCATAATATTGCACATGTTAACATAGATGCATCCAAAAACATCTTTTTATGTTGGTATCCCACCAACTACTATGCTAAATAATTTATTCCCTTTTAGTAGATCACCAAGTGATATCTAGGGATGAATTTTCACCCACCTATTTGATCTCTTTCCTCAAATTATATAGTCTCTAATTACTAAGAAGTATTTTTTGGGACTTCATTCAACTTTGTTACAAAAATCAACAATACTTCATGTTCTTGTATAATTTAATCAGATGATACACTCAAAACAATTTTTTATCACTCAATATCATTACATTAACATGAAAGATAAAATGATTTTATCTTACATCCACGTCAGGAACAAGAACTATTATTTCTTATTTTTCTTTCATTGAATGTATCTAACCTATAATATAGGCCAGACTCCTCAACATCATCATCATCATCATATTATAATTAAAATAATCTTAACTGATCTTTATATTTATAAATGGTTTGGGTTTCCTTCTTTTATTCTCCCCCTTTCATCAGTGATCTTGTTCATGTCATCACTCTCCAGTTATATGCCCCCAACACATGGAAAATGGTTTATTTTTTCACATTCTTCTTCCACTATATACTCATGTTATTATGTGGATACAATAATTTCTCACCAAATTAAAAATATCATTAAATGGTAATTTTCAACTTTTAATAGGGGTCACAAAGAAATTAACATTATAATGATATCCACTTCGGGTTACAAAAATATCTCCTAAAACATTTTCCAACTCAAATGAAATTATAAATATACTATTAACAAATTATCATAACATTGTTGAATATATATTTATTATTAATTATAAAAGTATCAAATTAATGTTTTTCATCAAGAAATATGCTTTAAAAACCCCCAACACTCAATATCATTATATGTATAAAAATCATATATATTAATAGAAGTTTTTAGTATGGATACATGTTTTTATGGTATGATTCTTTATATTATATCACTACTCCCCTTAGAATTTAGAATCATCATCTTCACATACTCCATCATGAAATTAAAACAATAATGTTATTTAAACACTAAAAAATAAAAAATATTCGAATGACTTATTATTGTTGAATTTTTTATTTTAATTAAATATATAACCTATAATTTCACATTAACAAATTTCTATAAATAATATCCCACCTCGTGATTTTTCTATACAAATATGGATCCTTTTTATTGATCAAATGTCTTTCTTATAAATGATTTAGTACATGATAAAAAACATTGAAATTATGTAACATTATCATCAATATTCTTAATATCCCATGTATCTTTTTTTACAATGAATAATTTTAGTTGTAAACAAATAAGTCCCTTATTAACAACTAGAGAAATGATTTAACATTATCTCTATTACTCTTAAATTCCAATGAATTTTGGTTTTCATTATCATGAATAATTATCAACAAAAACCCAATATCATATCATATCTAATCATAGGTTCATGATTTTTATGACCCCTAAAAAAAATCAACATAATACCTAATAAATTTCTTTATCAAAATATAAATAATGGAAAACATCATTTTTAACCTAGAAGAAACTTGATATCTTCAAATATATTAAGTCACATTACATGGTTCACTAGAAAAATTTTGTTTATATGACATTAAATTCATGTGCCCATCATTGTTTAATACTTTTTAAAAAACTTATTATCTTTATCTCAGTCAAATGCATAATGATAACACCATTTCATATGACTTGATAGCCAAAGAATGTCCCAAAATTCCTACATTCATGTCATAAAATCTACATGAATTCATATGATCAATGAAATATGGAACATAAGTAATATGATGAATTCATACTATATAGTCAGGTGTTGGTATATAAGTTATATAGGGGAAGTAACATGCTTAATTTGTTTTCCATTAAAGCCACAGAGTTGTGTATTATGATCGTCCTATGTTGTGCGATGAAGTCTAATGCTGGAACGTGCATTCATATTGTCATGTCAAATTCTTAACATGAAATTATAAGATCCAATAAATTGTGACTCTATAATATTGAATAAAAGTCTTATAACCACTATGAAAATTCATACACTCTTTGTAATTTATATTTATCAAGTTTTAATAAAATAATTACATAATTTTTCAAATTATTATTGGAGTTATTGAATTAAAATAGAGTCATTGTCACCATTAAAACTAATGTTCTATAAATATGGTTTTTTAATTAGACATACAGAATAACTATTGGATATTATAAAATCATTATTCATAACATCACTTAGTTTGAATCCCCATAGATTTCCTCACTATAAACATCACTAGGATGTTATGGATAGTACTCTATATCCTTTGATCAGTTATTTGAGATATGGAAAAAATCTATAATTATCACATGTTTGTGATACTCATTGAAATTACCTAACTAATTTCATTATGAGAAAAAACACTTTCATCTATCCATTTTTCGCATGTTTTTATCAAAAACATCTAATTACATTGGGCAGCTAATAAATACATCACCCATGGCATTACCTTTACATTAGTACTTTAACAAGAATCCCAAAATAGGTTTAAAAAATACCACTTCAACCCAAGGAAACCTAATTTTCCCCTTTTTATTTTTTTATGTTTCACATTAACTTCAATATTCAGTGTAATTATTCTACAACTAATTGATAGTGAATAAAAAGGGAAAATATATTCTTCACTTTTTTATAATATATGTGTAGGGAAATCACTAAAATTAATATGTTTCATAAAAATTACCATTAAATTTTATCTCCAAAAAAATTTCTTTCATTATCCATTTTATCCCATTTTCAAGAGAGATTATATCAATTTCTATAGGAGAATGGAGAAATTAGGAATTCCTTAAAAATATTCCATCAACCTATTATATAAATTCCTATCTTGGGTAACCCCTTCTATAAAATAATTTCGACCATTTTAGATATTAACTATATCCATAAATAATCCAACATGTGACACCAACTATAACATTAATTCTTTAGGTTAAATTTTAGGATATTTTGAAAGATTTAATGAACCTAGACTCAATTGATTACAAAAATTAAATCATTTAATATACATGGTTTTGGAACCCATTTATCCAAATAATCATTCCACTATAATAATATTAATTTACATGAATTAAAATTATTATTAGAGGATGAAAATCATACATCATCGTATAATTTTGATTCAGATTTCCAAATTTTTATATTTAACAAAAAATTGTGATATTTGAGAGATTTTCATATTTTGAGATCTCCCCCTGAGGGTATTCTCTCCAAAATTATTCACCATCAATTCTAGGGATAAGATATCAATTATATTAAGAAGATATTTGGTTTTTATTTAACAAAATAAAAGTGATATATTGGGAAATGTCAACATTTTCAACTCAGAGACTCCATCCCTTTAACATAAAATATCCAGAACACTTTATTCTTGATTCATACTATACATTAAATTCATTCTATTACCTTATAATAATAGGATTACTCATTATTTGAACTTATTTATTAGATGGAATATGCACCCTCACTTTAAAAACTAGATTAGTTTAATTATTTTTAGATTACTTCATACTCCTTTCCTCTTATATAAATTGAAGATGTTTTATTAATAAATCCTCAGGCTCATGAATATTTTTCTCTTTAAGTATTGATTTCTTTATTGGAGTATAAATTTTTTTACAAAATTTAAATTCTACTTTCCCATTATTTCTCTTTTATCTAAGTATGATAGTCACACACCTAACATCCATGTGTGATAGTTATTTGAACCTTCCACAAACACCTTTATCAATATTTAATTTACCTTTCTCAGGTAGTCTATCCTCTTTTTTGCAATGACTATTAATTACTAATCCTACCCAGAAATCCCTCAATTCTATGGGATATTTTATTTTGTATTAAAATAATCTCCCATTTATATTGACATTCATATCCATATTTAAATGTTATATTATGTGAATAGGTTAAAATATAAGAAGAGTATTTTTCATATATAATGGACATAAAATTTAACATTCTTCATTAACATATATGAAGTATCATGATCAATAAAAATCATCACAAATTTATCTCCCAAGTAAAACAGTCTTATTTTAATTTAAAATAAAACCTATTGTTGTTGAAATATTTTTACAGTATTATGAGATTTATTTTTCCAAAATATATTCTAAAACTACTTATACAATTTTACATATGTGTTGTAAATCATACGAACCCTTTCCAAGAAATAAAATATTTTTTTCAAAGACAAATAATTCAATTTCAATAAAATATATTTCCCTTTAGCATGTAATATTTTTTATTCATATTTTCTCCACAATATTTAAAAATTCTAAAATATGAACATAATGATATATTATGTCCAATATCCATAACCCTTTTCACAAACATCCAACAAAACCAACAACATCTAATAATTCACATTTTTTCCCTTCTTATCAAAATATCACTTTAATTTCAAATTATATTCCATTTTATTTGGAACTATAAAAAAAGTAGTTTTTTGTTTAATGTAATTATTTTCATTCTGTTTAACACATCGTCAATTAACATGGTATTGTATTTTAAGACATTTTTATTCATCCATATTTATGAATTGTTCTGTTAAAAATCATTACATGTAACTGAAATTTATTTATCACTTACAGATTAGACAAAGTTATGAGATAATTTTTTCCTTGATATATTTAAGGGATGATAAAGTGATATTTCATAGATATTAGTTTTACATTTTTTTAGTCTTTATAGATGTAAAACTCTTATTATAAGATCATGTAATTTCAAATATTCTCCCACGATAAAATGAATATTTTTTTTATATTATAGATTTCACATCTTCAAATCCAAGTATAGATATTTAGCATTGATTAATTATATTTTTCTTATTTTAGAGTAATCACAATTTCATAACAATATTTCATTTTCTTATTAAAGTAATTTTCCTGAATCTATCTTTTCTCTTAGGAATACCTATATATATCCTTTATCATCATTGTTTTTTAACTTCTAACTGATCATCATTTAAATTTATTCAGACATGATATATCTCTTATAATGCATAGAAAACCACAATCACAGCTTTTTAAAATGACCCCTTTAAAATAATTTATTTAATATTATTCAGAACGTAAAGAATCTCTTTCATTTCAATGTGTTCTTGTCTCTTCATTAGATTTTACATGGTTTATGAGAGTATTATAGAAACACATTTTCAATGATAATGATTATTCCATTTCATCATTTACTTCTTCTAAATATTTCTATTAATCATGAATTCACTTGATTAATTTAAATATATAGGTCACCACATCAATATGAAAATTATTTAGACAGACTATAACATCATTATTGGGGTTCTTGATAGATGAACAGAAACCATAATGACAAATTTATATTTATTATTATGATGAATAATGGTAACCAAATTTATTGAGTTTTTTCCCACACTAAACACAATTAGATAATATTTTCTCATCTTACTTAATTGAATATTTTATTTTTAATATAGCCTTTTATTGTTCAATTTTTTCAATGTTAGATATTGAATCACTATATATGTTGTGATTGGGATGGAATCTTATTTTTCTATTTGAGGTAATCCAAACTACAATATACACTTCATCATTTTTCCAAAGAAAATATCGGTATTTTATATAAATAATAATAGATGATCCATCCAGAGAAAATATATGCCAAAATATTAATTTAGGGTCCTAATGGGATCTTGAAGACACACCCGATTGGGGAGGGATCAACAGTTGTAAAATATTTACCCAAAAACAAATAATCATTTGAACTTTAATCCACATTGATATTGAAACACTAATTGTTGTTAATACGAAGGGATTCATTATTAAATAATATACATTATCCCTTTATGGAATAAACTATAGAATATTAAAGGCAACACAAGTTTTTTATGAGGTTCATTCTAAATGTGATCATACTATCTTCCATAAATAGTTATAATCATTGTCTAATGATTTTTCACTGTGAATAATATTATAAATAAAATTTAATGTGGACTATTATTATTTAAAACCACTATATAACTATACTATGTGGGTGTGGTAGTTAAAAATATTACACATGTGAACCAATATTTATCCCATATATTATCTTCATGTTGGTATCCCACTAACTGTTTTATTCTTCACTTCTTCCTCATGAAGAATATATCCATGTTCTATCTAGGGATAAATCATTACCCACGAAGTTGAAATAATTCATCAAAATATCGAATCATTGAAAACCAGAAAATATTCATAGGCGCATCGTAAAAAAAATCTATATACATAGAAGTTAATATAGTTCTTTTAGATTTTTTTCATAAAGTATAATTATCTCAACCATTCATCCGAGAAATTAATTACTACAAGCTAAGGACGTGGAAAATTTTAGGGGAATTATACCTCAACTGTAGGAACTAATAATTATAATTTTTACTTCCTCAGTTGTATATGACTAAAAATACCAGTCAACCAATCCTTATTCTACATCAAATCCCAATAGATATTCATATCTGATAGTAGTTTATATTTTACTATTCTCGTATTTATTTTCCTTGAGAGAATTGTTTCTCTTATCACACTCCACTTTCATGACTCCAAATAGTACTACCTTGTTTAGTTTTCTTTTGTGTTCTTCTTCCTCAAGTGAATCACATGTATTTTCAATGTCATTAATTGATACTATAATGTTCAAATATCAATAATTTCCAAATGTAAAATTGTATCATGAATTGTTCTAATAGAATCATTATAAATTTTTCCATTTTGGGTTCCAATGATATCTCATTATCTATTTTCAATCACAATAGACATTCCAAAAATACCATTAATAAATGATCCTGACATGGCCAAATAAAACTATCATTTTAATAACAACATTATTAATTTATTATTTAATTCTCAAAATAATACCTATAAATCCCACATAATAATCTCAGAAGCTATATGATAATCATAATACTCAATTTTATTCTTATTGTGGGGGGACTTATTCTTGTGGCTAGAATTAGTATATTATAGGACAACACTCTTTAGAAGTACACTTCATATATTTTTCTTCCTCAATTATGAATTAAAAATTCATTATTATATGTAAAGCCTCTAAACACAAAAAAGGTCTCCATTGGATTTATTTTTCATTTATTTTAAAATATAATTAAATCAAAAATATCACATTTTTTCCAAGAATAATTAACTAAAGAAAATCATACCTCAATAAATATCCGAAAAAATAAGTAATTGTTTGTCATAAAAAAAGTCTTGGTTTACAATGATTTAGCTCTTGAAGAATATATTGATAAATAATGTGACAACATTTTCCTTATTCTTGAAAAAATGATTTTTATTTTTCATTATCATGAACAATATTAAATTTCATACCAATATTGTATCATGGATAATAATAGTTTCATGATTCTATAGAGACATAATAATTGCTTCTACATCATCCTAAATTGATTTTCTCTTATGTATCTAAATCCATGAAAAATCACTTTTCACACAACAAGAGATTTAATATTTCCCAAGTATATAGTCATATGATGTCATTATATAAGTTACTGTAAATTTTAATCCATTAATGTTATGTGTTTTATATATTTTATGACTTTCTCAAAGTCATATTATCATAATATAAGTCATACAATAAAAAGGAAAAATATTTCTTATAACATGGAATGAGAATAAAATTTCATGAAGTCATATAATGATGTCCAATTATCTACCAGACATTATATGAACAAAATGTTATGGAATAATTAAGATATTATGAATTCATAAAATTTATTTAAATTACGGTTTGGAACCTATGAGAACTAATTCTACTACTTGCAAAGTCGTATAATCTTTAATGAGTTTGTACACTAATTTATTTCAATTGGCCAATGTCGTATGATAATGTGTGAAACAGGAAATAAAAAAATGAAATCAATTCAAATTCATATTATTGAGTCAAATGATATAGAAAATAATAATTCTAAATCCCTACAATAATTTCATATGCTTAAAATAAAAATTCAATCTATTTGGTTATATAAATTTTCAACTTAAGGGTACAAAATTACACAAATACTCAAACATCTCTAGGATTTATTTAATGTGAATATATATATTTTCAAACATCATTAAAAAGTTTATTGACACTAATTTTAGTATCCATCATGAATAGTATATCTTTGGTTTCTTCTCATTACTCTTAATCGCATTATAAATTATTGAATCTCCCAACTAGTTATATTCACTACAAATTTCTCCAAACATCATACATTAATCCTCACCCTCGGTACCTATCTTTGAAATTAGTAATAAATATCCAATTATCACAAGCATTTGATGAAAATGGAGTCATTCTATAAAAGTTCATTAATTTAAAAAAAAACATCATCAAACTTGTTTTTTTGAATGGGAAGACTCTGATTATATAATGTTGACACTCAATCCATCAACCATTACAATTACATTACATGATTACATTGAAATAATTAACAAATAATGTTAAAAATAAAAAAAAACTATGTTCATTTCACAAATAAAATACATATATTCAAAATCCTAGCTCTTAGCTAATGAGAAATCTTTTCTATGATTTCCATTAGAGGATAACTCCATATACACTCTCAAGTATAACCCATTCTATCCAATCTCACTATACCCAACCATTATATTATATTCCATTACTAAATCCCTAACCATGGTTATTTCCAAATCATATAGGATATGCTATTTAATTGGACATAATTCCTTGATCAAACAATGATGAACCTATTATCCATGATAATATCATAAGGAAACCAACCTCATACAATGAATGAATAAAAATAAAATCCACTTTTATCACCTATATATATATAATTACACCATAGAATCAAAATTTCATAATTTACTCTTTGAATCAACCCATTATTTATGAACATAAAGAACATAAAAACATTACCCATACCTCACATTCTCATTAAATATCCCACCTACCAACCATATATAACACTAATAAGTATTCTTTTGAACACCCTTATCCTTACTTACTCAATTATTATCCCAAAAGTAATATTATAATCCAATATAAGTCTTTTTCCACCTTTTTTCACTTCTATACAATAAGACCGAACCAACATGGGGATAACTCCATAACTCCGATTTTGACATTAATACCACATGATAATTTTCACTCCTAAATTATAGTCATCTATTTCTGCTTATATTACTATATACTCTACCATTTATAACCAGTTTGAAGGTCCATTGACCATAACTATAAAAATTTTCTATTAAATTACAAATGATTACCATCAACTACAGTTGGTACCAAATGGATAACCACTTATTTTTCTTTTAAATTACTAAATTAGTCTCATTTTGATCTATTATAAATTTATTATGTGACCTAAAAACATTTTGGGAAATCTTATGTGAAAATTGTAGTTATTCAAATTTGTATAATATACATAATCAATCTATAAGATTTTTCGACCATGAGAAGAATAGCTAAAATATAGATAAAAGGTCATGACATATACATAATAACAATTTAATATCCATTTATTACTATTGTAGAATTTCCAATCCCAATTATATATCCACACCCATAGAAACCGTATACATACAAGAAATATGTTACTTAATATTACAAGGACTACCTACCACTAACTTATAAGAGTAATATCATTTTTTATCACTACATTATCTATATCTATTTTCCTAAAAAAAGTCTCTGAAAAATAATCCCCAAAATTCTGTTTATTCTAAAATAATGATGAGATAAGAGAATGAAAAAGGTTAAACCAATATATTATCATAGAAATTATGAGTAGAACCTATGATCATAGATGTTACATTGATTTGATATGACATGACTCTATGGCTGGAATAAAAAATGATTTGGAGGATGTGATGAAGGAGGGGAATGTGATGCTCTCAAGATTGCATATATGGTTTATTTTGATCTATAAATTTATTAATTTTAGTTTTATAACTTTTTGAAGTGACGGGTGGTTTGATATTACTTATTTACATTTTATTAAAATGCATCCAAGACCACAACCATTGTGGTGGTCATGGTCTACCTTTGATCCTCCCCTGTAAAATTTCTATAGGTAGCATTCAAACTACTGGGTGTGGTCTTCAAAAAAGAGTTTGGGGAGTCCCCTTTTACACCATTGATAGAGTGACCACCCCCACACCATTGTGGTTGGTGTGGTGGGCCGAAATGAGTTAAATATATTCTCTATAACATGGGTATTCCCTATATCCTATATCCGTGGAAAAGACACCATTCCATGGTGGGAAAGAATCAGCTAGGGTGATGGTTGTAAGATAATTTGAAACACCCAAACACTGAATGATCATTGGGGGTGGTTACTATAGTAACATAAAACATTATTTGAAGGTTTTACTATGTCTTTTCACTCAATTTACTTATATTAATCCGATTTACCTCATTCATTTATTTGTTACTCTAAACTGAGCATGTTGGTAGAAGGTATTTTGAATATTCATTTTCTATCCATCAACAACTTAATTAGTCACTGTTCTTATTTGACTTAGCTTTTGAAGATTTGATCTCATGAGGATAATATATCTTCCTCGCATATCACTGTTTTGGGATAAAAAAAATGATATTTTTTTATTTTGTATGGAGAGTCTATTATATGGTATATTCCATGGAATGGTTGTGTTTTTATGATTCCATTAGATTTTAATTTATGGAATTTCTGATTTAAAATATATGAGTTGTGAATTTAAACATTAAAGGATATTGAAATGTTTTTCAAAATTGGTTTTTGTTGAAATGTTTTATAATTCACAGTAGATGTTCTATCAATTGACTCAATGATGATTTTTATTTGAAAAGTATTTTCATGAATAAAATATGAATTTTCATTGGAAAATGTTTTCTTAAAATAGCATACCTTGGAAACTATTCAATAAATATTTATTTTTATTCATGAAAACATGAATGATGAAATAACATACTGGGATATCCTTTAGATATAGGAAAAAACATATGTGATCTATAGTAGGGTAATTTATCACGAGGGTAGGTTCTTAGGATTCCATATATATTTTGGGATACCTTTATCGGTGAACTGAGTTTCACTGAGTTAGGATTCACAAATTTTTCTAGTGTTTCTTAATTTTAAGGGTTGTGTACACTCTCATGATGTGGATTCCGGTTATGTTTTCTATGGATACATTATATTCATATTTATTAGATATTTGTTCCCTTTTTTAATTTACTATGATGGATGATTACCTAGTATATTCATTAACATCTTTATACATAGTATATTTGTAATGACCCAATGTTTTTCAATGGAAAATTCCCTTCTTATATCTATGTCATAAAAACACAAAATAATGAACTACTAAGTGATAAGTGACCTTTAAACATAATTTTGTCACCCCTATGTTTGGAATTTTAAAAATCCAACATTCACGGTTGTATTCAAGATAGTTTTTGGAGTCCAATGAAACAAAAATAATTTTTGGTGAATAGTAACCTACCCTTATGAATAGTAACCCACCCATATGAATAGTAATATGAAACTTATGAATAGTAAATAAGAGTAACATTACCTATGAATAATAAAATAAAATTTAGACATCTTGACCTTAGAAAACATTTTTGGTATTTTATAAGTCATAAATAATTAATTATAATTAATTATTTAATTTAAAATAATATTTATTTTCCTGAAATATATTCATAAATTATTTAATCAATTTCTAATAGTTTTAAGATAATTTTATAAGACCCTAAGTAATTTTTGAAAGAACTGCAAAATCAGTTTTAATTTTAAAAACTGTTTTTAAAGTAAATTATGATTTTAATTAAATATTAAATTTATAATATTTAGAAAATTATTTTTTAAAAATGGACTTCATTTTTGGATTCTACACTTCGAAAAATGGTTGGGGTAAAATTTTGGGATTTTTCTGAGATATTTGAATTTTTGATGAATAGTAGAATACAATTAATTTATCAAATAAATACATTTTAATTAAAACCCACTATTCCTGACATCACAAGTGATGTAAGCACCCAAATCCCGAATTCAAAAGTCTTATTTAGTATTCTTAGTCATCCAAGACTCACTATTCCTTGTCTTAGGTGAAATCAATAAACTAATCAATTTTATATTAAGGAAACCCCTCTCTCCTCCACTATAAAAGCCACCCTTCACTCCCTCTTTTCCTCACACCTCTCAAGCTCCAAGACTTCTCTAAACTCTGCCCAAACACGTTCCCTAGCCCCTCCCCCACGTTCAAGAGCTTCTGGTCTCATCAAAAGACCAAGATTAGACCTTTAAGGAGATTCTTAAGAGGAGGATTCTAAAGGTAATTTCTCTCCCTCTTCTCCTTTAATTTCCTTTCAAGTTCAAGTTCCTTTCTTGATCTCTCCCTACCTATCTTCATCCAAATTGTTTTGTAACTCCAGTATTATAAATATAATGTAATCGTATGATTCTAACGGTATATTATATCACCCCACACCCTTTACCTATTCCTTTTATTTTATTAAAGAGAACGTTGTTCATGTGGTGATAATTTATCATCTTCAAAAACAACATGCTCTCTTCTTCCATTTATACCTTCAATCTGGTCATGAAACCATTTTTCTTGTTGAACCAGAATGTTTTATATGTATTATGTTCTATTTTAAGTTCTGGAAATAACCTATGGCCATAATACTAAGTGAAAAGTTAAAATGAGTTGGTTGTGATCCAAAAACCGCTCAAATTAGCCTAAATAATCTTCATTTAATTCTTATCTAATGATTTGGCCACATAGATCTAATATAACTCATTATAAAATCATTCAAGCTTCTGTAATATCATTAATTACATGTAATATCAGTTCTGGATGTTTACCCATGATCTACCCAAACATCAAATTAAGAATACAAGTGGACCGCTCAAGAAAACAATGAAAACGAACGTCCCTGATCAATGTTTTTAAACTCTATAAGTCATCCAAAGAAACATAATATGAAATAATGAAACCAGAATGGACCCTATTAAAGTATAAAAGGTTCTTTAATTTCTAATTAGTGAATATAATGTCTTTATACAGGACATTAAAGAGAAAGAGGCATTCGAGTACAAGGTAAGGGGAAATCTCGAACCCAATTTTCTTCCTTCGGGTTCTCCCTCTTTCACTCCATTTTTGATATGGTTACTCCTCAAAGGTCTTTTGTTCATCGTTTCCTTTACTTTTCTGGGATATACTTGTTTTTCACTGGTTTTTATGTCCATCAAAATGTTTTCCAAAAGAACTCTTCTTTCAAGATCTCACCTTTTACCTCTCATTCAAGGTTGATGGTTCTTATATCAAATATGTTGTTCCCTATTTCTTTTGGGAACCCAAAGCTTATGAATGTGTTATTATGAGATGAAACCCATTCCTTTCCATGAGTTATTTATGTACATGTTTGGTATGTTTTCTATGTGGAAAGCATGATAATTATAATGTTATGATGTGACGGGTGCGCCCGGAATTATATAGCGCAATATGAATGTTTAAATGTGACGGGTGAGCCCGGAATTATATAGCGCTCCAATGCATTGGGTAAAGTGATGAATCTCATGAGTAAATGTGAAATGATGCATGAACATGATGCTAGCTTTGTTCACAAGTATGTGTGGTTGTTAACCACTAAGACATGATGTTTCATTTTTATGCTTTGCCACATTTCAAGTTTGTTGTTTATGCTCCTCTCATGTTCAAGATCTTCTTCATGATTATGCTCACCCCATGCTATATTGTTCTTATCTATCCTCTTAATAGGATTTTAGCTCACCCCTTTTTATGTATATCCTCGGGTGGCTAAATGTACTAAGGAGAGGACAAGTGCTACTAAGAAGCTATAGAAGAAGAGATTAAATGAATTTTTATGCTTGATGTTGTACTTTTATGTGTAGTCCTAGTTTTCCCAAGACACTAAACGTCTGGATCCTCCATGTGTAATACTATTATGTTGTTTATATTTGAAATGATGTAATAGTAATGCAAGAAAAGGTCGGGTTGCTATAGTTGGTATCAGAGGAAAGGTTTAGTTAATTTGGGAATTAGGATTAGTGAACCCTAAAGAAAACCTCTAGCATGAGACTAAGTACAAATATGCACACAAGGATATTTACCTAGGGATCCCATATGTTATGTTTTTGGCATAATTGTTTAAATGAATAAGTTATTCATGACTTGTTTAATTATGTTTTGTTCTATCCTTTTCTATTTTAGAAAATGGTGGGAAGCAGGAGGAATCAGGGCAACAACTCTTGCAAAGGCCAATGCAGCGATTGCCCGAACGACATCCCCAATGATTTTGGAGGTGGAGTTCAAAACTTCATGGTGATGCTTACCCAATTATTTTGGGTTATGAATAATAACCATAATAATGGGGAACTTCCTCCTTCACTAAAGAGGGATTAACTAGCTATCGAATGTTTTATGCGGTAACGACCACTGACGTTTTGTGGATCTTCCGATCCACTAGTTGCGGATCAGAGGGTCAACTCCATGGAGAAGATCTTTTCTGTTCTTCACTTTTCCGAGATAGAGAAGGTGACTCTTTCCGTTTATCGTCTAGATGGAGAAGCTGATCAATGGTGGGATTTGATTAAGAACACCAAGCCAAGGGAGGAAATTGAAGAGATGGAATGAGAAGACTTTAAGATAATGTTTCTTAATAAGTACTTCCCAAGAACTCATCGCATGAAGATGAAGAAAGAATTAATAGAGCTCAAGAAAAAAGAAGGATAATCTTTCACAACCTATGAAGCAAATTTCACAAGGCTCGCAAGGTATGCTTCGGGTTTTGTTATCAACAATGATAGCAAAATTGATTGATTCTTTAGTGGATTAAAACCACATCTTCGAAATGCTCTTGAAATTCGAGACTTTGGGAGTTATGAAGAAGTTGTTCGGTGTGCTCTCAAAGTGGAGATGGAGTTTGGAGAATGGTCCCATGGCTATGGTGATAATAAAAGAAATATGGAGTTTCAAGCTGGTGGATCTAGTGATAAATACGGGAAGAAAACACAATGACCCACTTGCCAAAAATGTGGGAAGTTTCATAATGGGAACTACCTCAAAGGAATGGGGAAATGCTTAATGTGTGGGAAAGAAGGACACCTAGCTCACGAGTGTCGAAGAGACATGAAAAGGAAGGATAATGTAGCCGATGAAAGGAGAGAACCACTCGTGGTTCAATGCTACAACTGTAAGGAGCTAGGACACTATTCAAACCAGTGCACTAAACCTCAAGCTCTCGAGGGTAATCAGCGCCAACAACCACCAAAGCCAAAGGAACAAGGGAAGGCTTATGCCATCACTACTGTGGAGGTGGAACATGATAAAGAAGTTGTACAAGGTACACTTCCTATTCAATCAAGAATGGAAAAAGTCTTATTTGATTCTGGTTCTACGCATTCCTTTATATCTTGCAAGTTTTCTAGAACTATAGAATCGAATCCCCGAAACCTTGATGTAGAGATATCTGTAAAAACACCAAGTGGTGCAATCTTTGCACCCAAGTGTTTGATTCTTCTCCTGTTGACGTATGTGGGAAGATTCTTCCGGAAAATCTCGTAATACTTCCCTTGCTGGAATTCAACGCTATAATTTGAATGGATTGGCTCTTGTTATATAGAGCACATATCAACTGTTGGGAAAAGGAAATATATTTTCATATTCCGAACCATCCCATGCTCCTCTACAAATGCAAGGAAGATCATGAATATCCTTTAAAAAATCCTTCAATGGTGTGGGTGATGATTCCCTATGAAGAAGCATACCTCGCCCAAATGTTTGAGTCAAAGGAAAGTTACAACCTTGAGGAAATGCCCATTTTAAGGGAATACAGTGATGTATTTCCCGAAGAGTTACCCAGAATTCCCCTGGATCGTGAGGTAGAGTTCTCAATTGAACTCATACCCGGAGCTACTCCTATCTCGAAGTGCCCCTATAGGATGGCTCCTATCGAACTGGAGGAGTTAAAGAAGCTGCTGCGAGAGAATCTGGACAAAGGGTTCATACTCCCCAGTGCATCACCTTGGGGTGCGCCAGTGCTCTTTGTGAAGAAGAAGGATGGTATCATGCGGCTGTGTATCTATTATCGGGAACTCAACAAGATCACCATAAAGAACAAGTATCCTCTCCCAAGGATTGATGACTTGTTCGACTACTTAAGAGGAGATCAATACTTCTCAAAGGTGGATCTTCATTTTGGATATCATCAAGTAAAGTTGATGAAGGAAGATATTCAGAAAACTGCCTTCCGTACAAGGTATGGGCACTATGATTTTTTGGTGATGCCCTTCGGACTTACTAATGCCCCAGCAATCTTCATGGATTTGATGAATAGAGTCTTTAGACATTATCTCAACAAATTTGTGGTAGTGTTTATCGATGATATTCTCATCTACTCCAAGAGAAAGGAGGAACATGAAGAACATGTAAGACTTGTGTTGGAGACATTGAGAAAGGAGAAGTTGTACGCCAAGTTCAGCAAGTGTGACTTTTGGATGAATCAAGTCACATTCTTGGGACATGTGATCACAAGAGAGGGAATTTCTGTGGACCCTTCAAAGACAGAGGCGATTGAAGAATGGCCCAGGCCCTCTAGTGTCACAGAAATCTGTAGCTTTCTTGGATTAGATGGGTACTATCGACGTTTTGTGAGAAACTTCTCACGACTGTCAATCCCTCTAACTAAGTTAACAAGGAAAGGGGTAAAGTATGTATGGACAGAAGAATATGAGGGAAGCTTCAAGGAGCTAAAGAGAAGGCTGATCACTGCACCTGTACTCACACTAATGAAAAGTGGAGATATTTTTGTGATATACAGCGATGCTTCAAAGAAAGGCTTGGGTTGTGTACTCATGAAAAATGATAATGTGATAGCCTACGCCTCACGACAATTGAAGATCCATGAGCATAACTACCCGACGCATGATCTAGAGCTGGCAGCCATGATTTTTTCCTTGAAAATCTGGCGGCATTACCTTTATGGTGAGAAGTGTGACATATACACCGACCACAAGAGCCTAAAGTATATATTCACAAAAAAGAAGCTCAACATGCATCAAAGGAGATGGTTAGAGCTAATCAAGGATTATGATTTCTCTATTCAATATCATCCTGGAAAGGCGAACAAGGTAGCTGATGCTCTAAGCAAGAAATAACCTGCTACTCTATCCATGTTGAGGATTGAGAAGGACCCTATCTTCTTGGATATGCAAAGGATGGATTTGGGAATTGTAAGGGCATGGTATACATCCTACCTTGCCCAAATGATTGTACAACCATCCATCCAATAGAAGATTAAGGAAGCACAAAGGGATGATGTAGAGATACAAAAGTGGGTGAATGCAGTAAAGGAATGGAAGCTGCAAGAGTTCCATATCGACGATGATGGTGTGATTCGGTTTGCAACGCGGCTTTGTGTGACTTCATAAACCGGAATAAAGAAGGAGCTATTGGATAATGCGCATAGCTCAACTTTCTCTGTTCATCCTGGAAGTACCAAGATGTATCGTGATCTCCGAGAACACTTCAGGTGGGATAACATGAAGAAGGATATTGTGGAATATATATCAAGGTTCTTGGTATGTCAGCAAGTTAAAGCTGAGCGGAAAAAGTCCAAAGGTATGATGCAGCCATTGCCTATACCCATGTGGAAATGGGAAAATGTTACTATGGACTTTTTCATGGGTCTCCCAAAAACGTCAAGAGGAAACAATGAGATATGGGTTTTGGTTGACCGACTCACCAAGACTGCCCATTTTATCGCTATTCGGGAATACCTCCCACTTGAACAACTGGCAAGGATATATGTGAAGGAAGTAGTGAGATTACACGGTGTTCCACTCTCGATTGTCTCTGACCGTGATCCAAGGTTCACTTCTAAATTCTGGAGGAGCCTTCAACATGCTTTGAGTACTGAATTAAATTTCAGCACGGCCTATCACCCCCAAACTGATGGCCAGTCTGAAAGGACTATTCAGAAACTTAAAGATATGCTAAGATCCTGCTCTCTTGAATTCAAAGATGGTTGGGATCAGCATCTCCCATTGGTTGAGTTCTCATACAACAACAGCTTCCACTCGAGTATTCAGATGGCTCCGTATGAAGCTCTTTATGGGAAGCGATGTAGAACTCCAACCTGTTGGGATGAAGTTGGAGAACGAAAGCTACTTGGTCCCGATCTTGTTCAAGAGATGACAGAGAAGGTTCAAGTCATCCAGAAACATATCAAAGCTGCTCAAAGTCGGCAAAAGAGATTTTCTGACAATCGTCGAAGGGACTTGGAGTTCGACGTTGGAGATAAAGTCTTCCTTCTAATATCACCATGGAAGAGAGTCATGCAATTCGGGAAGAAAGGGAAGCTAAGACAAAGGTACATTGGCCCCTTTGAGATCCTTGATCGTATATGAGCCGTGGAAAATCGTCTAGAACTTCCACCGAATATAGCTCAAGTTCATGATGTGTTTCAAGTATCACTACTGAGGAAGTACATTTCAGACCCCTCACATGTACTAAACTCAGAGGTGGTACAGCTGGAAGATGATCTCACTTATGAGGAGCAGCCGGTAAAAATTCTCGACTGAAGTGATAAAGTTCTACGCAACAAGACAACCAGCCTTGTCAAAGTGTTGCGGAGGAACCAAAATTTTGAGGAAGCAACTTGGGAACCAGAAGAGGAAATGAAGGAGAAGTAACCTCACCTGTTTGTGTAAAGTGAAATTTTGGGGGCGAGATTTCTTAAGGGGGAAGAATGTAACGACCCAAAGTTTTTCAATGGAAAATTCCCTTCTTATATCTATGTCATAAAAACACAAAATAATGAACTACTAAGTGATAAGTGACCTTTAAACATAATTTTGTCACCCCTATGTTTGGAATTTTAAAAATCCAACATTCACTGTTGTGTTCAAGATAGTTTTTGTAGTCCAATGAAACAAAAATAATTTTTGGTGAATATTAAACTACCCTTATGAATAGTAACCTACCCTTATGAATAGTAATATGACCCTTATGAATTGTAAATAAGAGTAACATTACCTATGAATAATAAAATAAAATTTAGACATCTTGACCTTAGTAAACATTTTTGGTATTTTATAAGTCATAAATAATTAATTATAATTAATTATTTAATTTAAAAGAATATTTATTTTCCTGAAATATATTCATAAATTATTGAATCAATGTCTAATAGTTTTTAGATAATTTTATAAGACCCTAAGTAATTTTTGAAAGAACTGCAAAATCAGTTTTAATTTTAAAAACTGTTTTTTTAGTAAATTATGATTTTAATTAAATATTAAATTAATAATAGTTAGAAAATTATTTTTTAAAAATGGACTTCATTTTTGGATTCTACACGTCAAAAAATGGTTTGGGTAAAATTTTGGGATTTTTCTGAGATACTTGAATTTTTGATGAATAGTAGAATACATTAATTTATCATAAAAATACATTTTATTTAAAACCCACTCTTCCTGACATCACAAGTGATGTAAGAACCCAAATCCCGAATTCAAAAGTCTTATTTACTATTCTTAGTCATCCAAGACTCACTATTCCTTGTCTTAGGTGAAATCAATAAACTAATCAATTTTATATTAAGGAAACCCCTTTCCCCTCCACTATAAAAGCCACCCTTCACTCCCTCTATTCCTCACACCTCTCAAGCTCCAATACTTCTCTAAAATCTGCCCAAACACCTTCCCTAGCCCCTCCCACACTTCAAAGAGCTTCTGGTCTCATCAAAAGACCAATCTTAGGCCTTTAAGGAGATTCTTAAGAGGAGGATTCTAAAGGTAATTTCTCTCCCTCTTCTCCTTTAATTTCCTTTCAAGTTCAAGTTCCTTTCTTGATCTCTCCCTACCTATCTTCATCCAAATTGTTTTGTAACTCCAGTATTATACATATAATATAATCTTATGATTCTAATGGTATATTATATCACCCCACACCCTTTCCCTCTTCCTTTTATTTTATTAAAGAGAACGTTGTTCATGTGGTGATAATTTATCACCTTCAAAAACAACATGCTCTCTTCTTCCATTTATACCTTCAATCTGGTCATGAAACCATTTTTATGGTTGAACCATAATGTTTTATATGTATTATTTTCTATTTTAAGTACTGGAAATAACCTATGTCCATACTACTAAGTGAAAATTTAAAATGAGTTGGTTGTGATCCAAAAACTGCTCAAATTAGCCCAAATAATCTTCATTTAATTCTTATCTAATGATTCGGCCACATGGATATAATTTAACTCATTATAAAATCATTAAAGCTTCTGTAATATCATTAATTACATGTAATATCAGTTCTGGATGTTTACCCATGATCTACCCAAACATCAAATTAAGAATACAAGTGGACCGCTCAAGAAAACCATGAAAACGAACATCCCCGATCAATGTTTTTAAACTCTATAAGTCACCGAATGGAACATAATATGAAATAATGAAACCAGAATGAACCCTATTAATGTATAAAAGGTTCTGGAATTTCTAATTAATGAATATAATGTCATTATACAGGACATTAATGAGAAGGAGGCATTCGAGTACAAGGTAAGGGGAAATCTCGAACCCAATTTTCTTCCTTCGGGTTCTCCCTCTTTCACTCCATTTTTGATATGGTTACTCCTCAATGGTCTTTTGTTCATCGTTTCATTTACTTTTATGGGATATACTTGTTTTTCAATGGTTTTTATGTCCATCAAAATGTTTTCCAAAAGAACTCTTCTTTCAAGATCTCGTCTTTTACCTCTCATTCAAGGTTGATGGTTCTTATATCAAGTATGTTGTTCCCTCTTTCTTTTGGGAACCAAAAGCTTATGAATGTGTTATTATGAGATGAAACACATTCCTTTCCATGGGTTATTTATGTACATGTTTGGTATGTGTTCTATGTGGCAAGCAGGATAATGATAATGTTATGATGTGACGGGTGCGCCCGGAATTATATAGCGCAATATGAATGTTTAAATTTGACGGGTGCGCCCAGAATTATATAGCGCTCCAATGCATTGGGTAAAGTGATGAATCTCATGAGTAAATGTGAAATGATGCGTGAACATGATTCTAGCTTTGTTCACAGGTATGTGTGGTAGTTAACCACTAAGACATGATGTTTCATTTTTATGCTTTGCCACATTTCAAGTTTATTGTTTATGCTCCTCTCATGTTCAAGATCTTCTTCATGATTATGCTCACCCCATTGTATATTGTTCTTATCTATCCACTTATTGGGCTTTTAGCTCACCCCTTTTGATGTATATACTCAGGTGGCTACATGTACTAAGGAGAGGAAAAGTGCTACTAAGAAGCTATAGAAGAAGAGATTAAATGAATTTTTATGCTTGATGTTGTACTTTTATGTGTATTCCTAGTTTTCCCAAGACACTAAACCGCTGGATCCTCCATGTGTAATACTATTATGTTGTTTATATTTGAAATGATGTAATAGTAATGCAAGAAAAGGTCGGTTTGTTATAATATTCATCAACATATGCCTCCAGGAAATATGTTATTTCATATATTTATTATTATTATTATATGGAATGTTTTTTAAAATAAATCCAATTGGTGATTTATAAGGGAAGTGATTTATTTTAAAATATAATATAATTGTTTTATATAATAACTATAAGATGTATGTGGATATGAATTAAATAGTTACAAAGTGGAATCCTAATGAGAATTACTGATCATAATATTCTTTTTTTTGGAAATTTTTAGGAATTGTTTTATAGAATATAGGTAAAAGAAAATAATTATTTAGAGGATGAATATCTTAATTAATATTTCCATATTGTGGGATTTGATAGTAGTGAAATATTTTTCTGTGGTGATGAACCCGTTAGTTACATAGAGTTCCATGTTAATGGAATTTTGGCTTGTTCATATAGAACTTGTTTTCTAGTTGTTTGATGTTCCTTTATGGCTTGTTTTTTTGACATTTTATTTATTTTGTATATCTATTGTGTACAATAATTATTTCTATCATATCATATTCCTATTTAAGTGTGAAATAATTCTCATATTAATTTATATGACACCAAGGTTCTTATCATTGTCTAATGGAATGCAATAAAAAACATTGGATCATATGAAATGTTAAAAAATGTCAAAATATTGGTTAACTATGCTTGTTTATTTAAAAATTTGAATCAAAATGTGGTTTTCATTAATGGTAATATTATTCGTGTATATCACCCTCATATGTCTTAGGGTTATGGATATACTAGATTTAGGCTACAAAAAATTAGAAGGTACAGTGAGACTCTGCCCAGCATGCCCACATTCATGAAAAACCCCATGTTTACATGAGATATATGGGGTTATCTATCTTACTCTTTGATAATTGTTTCCACATTTAATTTGTTATATTAATTATATTTTTGATAATTGAAAACAACTTTATCATTGATAGTTTTCATTTTTTGTTATCTTTTAGTATTTGAAACCTTCATGAATACCATATCTAAATTTTGGAGAGGAATCTATGGTGTAATACAAGCTGGTGAAACCACCAAGGGACTTGGCTTTAATGGAAACAATAATCCAAATGATCAAATACATTGGACCAGAAACTAAATATTACCAAGAATAGAATGTGATCCATGATTTAGAATTCATGAATTCAACTGCATAGATCATTCATGGTGGTAATAGGTTGAAGATATCATATGAATATATCTGTATGTTTGAGAGTATTTCACAATTCTTTAAAACACTGGGGAACTCCTTGTATGGTTTCAAGACATATACTATTGAGGGTCTTGGAAGGATGTAGTGGGAAAATATTTTTATTTAAATTTCATGATGATGTAACTGGGAAAACATCCAATAATTCATTTAATAAGGAGTTCTATACGATGACACATAGAGTGTTGAAGGCATAATAGTACGATATTATGGAGTAGTGAGATAATGTTTTCATGGAGTATGATTATTAATTTGTTGAGTAATAGAAACTATCTCTAGAGAATGTTTTTAATGAATCTCTCAAGGATTTGATGATTAATATTGGTTTAAATCCAAATATTTTGTATCTAAAAATTATTATATTACTACACACCTTCAAACAAGTTTTAAGAAAGGTAGCTATGGATGAGAAAGACTTAACTGGGAAGACATGAATCTATATATAAATATTTAAAGTATTAGGTATTCATAGTTTTTCATCTATCTATACGTGGAATTGAGATGACCATCACCATTGTGGTGGTTAGAATGCACAATAGATGTGGTGATAGGGATAGGTGGTCTGTTATTAGTGTCAGAGAAGCAAACACTGCATACCTGACTATAAAGCAAGACCCATGATATGGTATTCATGTAAATGGTATTTTTTTATTTATAATTTCTTTAATTGAACATGCTAGGTCTATAGAGTTGTATCCAAATTCTCCATGGTCTCTTAGTTTCAAACTGCTTTTAGAAAATGTGTGGGATCTCAACCTATTTACAACGGTTATTCTTATGTTTCATATAAATTCAATAATATGGATTTAAATATCTATATATTGGAGTACTCACTAGATGAATAATTATTAGTTATATATAACATGAGAGCATTGTTTTATTTCATCATCTATGATTATGGAATTATTTGATACTAGTATAACACATTCATTTATCTCATAAAATAATATTATTATATTGGGAATTCATTCAGATCTTAAGAAATCCAAGATAAATCTTTTTGAGTTATTGGAAATGATGTTAGAGTTTTATTTTATATCTATTGACTGTTGATTTATGATTTTTGACAAAGAAACTATATGGTGTTTTATAGTTCTTGATCACAACATTTCTTATTTCATCAGTGGATTGGATTGGAGGATTAATTATAATTACCAAATCGGTTATTATTATAATTTGGTCTATTTTCATGGTTCGGATAGAGTCACTCATGTAATTTATGGTGAGTGGGATCCTAGAATTTGAATAGTCGGTCTCGTCGTCCCTAGAGATGAGATGATGTCATTCCAATTATTTATAATATTTCTTGACATCTTTTATCCATTCTTTAGAGTCCCTCTTCTTAAGGTGGTGACTGAGTACCCAAAATTTATTCTACTTTATTTCAATGAGTTTTTATATTATATGGAATTTTGAATTAAAATATAATTTCTTTTAGAGATGAAGCCCGTTTTGTTTCCTTCATTCCATATATAACTCTCTGAATTGGAATAATTACAAGTTCATCTTTAGGATCCTGGTGTAAAGATAATTATTCATCATAGTGTACCACATTGTTAATATAAAATACTCATTTAAAATAAGGATTAAATGAATCACTGACTTTTTTTTAATTATTATAATCTCAACCAAGTGATTGTTAAAAAAATCATGCTTAGGATTGAAGATTATTTCAATCAAATATAAAGGGACCGGTGGATTTTAAAAGATTATCAGAGAATGTGATACCATTAACTGAGGGCTCTAAAGGAAGATACACTTAATATAGAGTTCATTAGAAGTTATGAGATTTATGAATATATTTTCATGTTTTTTGGACTAATCAATGATGTTTTGGTGTTTATGTATATGATGAATCAAAATTTTCATCAATTCATGGAATTTGTTTGGCTATTTTTGTGGATGATAAAATTTTTGTTCCAAATCATGGTAGGATCATGCTGATCATTTGGATTTTTTCAATGATAAATTTAATGACAATCGTATGCATAAGAAGCCATATAATTTTTAGGTCTATATTCATGGGTGGAATTCCTCGTCTATGTGGTTTTTTAAAGAGTGACTCTATAGATCAAAAAAAGTTTCTGGTTGTGATAATATGTGAGTATACTATTAAGGTGTTTGAGATCTGGAGTTTCTTTGGATTAGATTTCTTTAAGCATCACATTTTTTATGACTTCTCATATATGGAGTCTTCTGTAATGATGTTAACTGATGATGGTGTGATGTTTTTCTATACCGATTCGTGACATAGATATTTTGACTCGTTGAAAGATGATTGGATTCAACTCTGACCATGATCCTTACAGGTCTACATTTAGATTCTGATATCCATAAGATTCTAAATTATACCATCAGTCACACAGATATAAACTTAAGATCGATTAAATTTGTGGAAAAACTATAAATCATTGACAATAATATTTCATATACCCCCATAAATTTTATCATGGCCGTATATATTTTGACAAAAAAAAATTAACTTTAGACGGGAAGGAATCATTCGATGAGTATCCCTTGATGGCATTTTTTCATAAAATGAACATAGGTGAATAGAAAACTGATGGATAGTTACTTGAATATTTTAGACATGATGGATAATCCAAGGATGATTTTATTTTACTTGTATTGGATTAGGATGAAGAGTTATATAAATTTAGTGTGAATCGTTATGTTAGGGGGAGATTAAGTGAGTGGTCTTAGTATTCCAATGGATTGTTGTGCTTGAAAGGCATAATGGTTGTTTTAATTAATCTAAGATGGTAAATGATGGATAATAGAAAATAATATAAAAATTTCATGAACCATGTATCGACCAAGAGGGATCATTTCATGAAAATCCACTATTATTGGACATATATGATATGATCGATTACTGATTGTATGTCTGGATTGAATGTCAGAGGACTAAAGTAGAATAGGAGGGTCATATTGGTTTGATACAACCATTACCCATTCCAGTATAAAAAGGTGATGACATAGAAATGATTTTTAAGACTGAACTATCATAGATTCATAGTGGTAGGCATGGTGTTTTGGTGATTATGGATTTAATCATGAAATTGGGGAATTTATTCCCATGGTATAGTCAATATAGGTAGAGGATATTGAGAACATTTATCTGTTAGAATTCATTAAGATTAATCTTGTTCTTTTAGTTATCATTTCGAATATGGATGCCCACATTATATCATAGATTTGGAGTGGATTTCAAGTATTAATGAGTTCTTAGTTGATGTTAAGCACACTGTTTCATCCATAGATACATGAGTAGACAGAGAAATTTGTCCATATTTTTTAATACATGCTTTGGGAATGTGTAGATTACTTTAGTGGATTATGGGATAAACATTTATCCATTGAAGATTGTACCAACAATAACAGTTTATAGTCATAAATCAGGATAGAACCTTTCCAGACCTAGTGTGGTAGGTCTTTTAGATCGCCATATTATTTGGAATAAATTGTTGAATGTTCTTTTATTTGGATATGAATTACTCAAGAAAGGATAGTTGTTGTTCATTTGATATTGAAAAGATTATTGATAACGAAAATACAATAGAATACATATATCAATTGGAATCATAATCCATTACAATTTGAGGTACGTGATAGTGTTTCCTCAAACATTTACTATATTTGAGAAATTGAACATTGGGGATATATGGTTAGTTAGAACCACATTTTTTCATCTCATTTTAGATTTTTCTAGAACATGGAATTTTGATTATCGATTAGATATACATTTTCATTTGAATTTTATCCATGATGTGTTCTATATTTCCCAAATAAATAATTATCAACCAGATCATTACCAAGTGTCTAAGTGGGAGGATACTAAGATTAGACCTAACACATCAGTGGTTGAAATACCATTCATTAGGCCTTGATGATCAAAATATGCCATTCCTTGTTTTTTAGTCCATAAACCATTGAATTTTTATATGAATAATTTTTTTATAGTGGATAGATTTGTGATGCCATCCAGAATACATGAATTATTTTATTAAAAAAATAAGTTGGTTAATATTGTGTTCACAAGTGATGGAGGTTCATTGTGGTTTAAAAATAATTTTATTAAAATTTTGGTGAAAATGGGTTAGACCATGGTCATAGTAGAGGTCATGGGGTTACTTTGGGACTCTTGTGTGAATAATCTAGAGACACAACCCTCATTATTGTGAATATAATTTAGTGTGGATCATGGGGTGTAACCCTATGTACCATAACTAGTGTGGTAACCACCATGTAGTGGTGGAGGCCATGTTTGGACAAATCACATTAAATTTCTTCACCAATCCATGGATGGTTCATCTAGCTTGTCTCATAGGAAAAAAATCCACATGTTTTATTCAATATTTAAATTCCCAAATGGATCTTGATCTTTAGGTGTGGATACTCAAACCATATGTAACGTTAATGGGGTTTTAAAAAATCTTTTGAGTTTACTTTCCTCTATTAAATAGATTTCTCTCTTTTATTTAGCTCTAATTTATTATATATAATGTTCTATGAATGATATTTAGATGATATTTTCCCATTTATTAGTATCTTACGGTGATTTAAAAATTCTTGGTATTTACCTTTTTATATTTTTGCTTGTAAGGTCAAGATATCTACCACTCCCACATTCAGTTTTTGAGGTAACAATGTATTCTTTGTTCCCAAGGGATCTAACATTATCTGATCATTTATCCCATGGAATGATATTTTTTAGTATGGTCCCCCGAGGTTTTAATTTTAAAAAATGAAGATTTAAAATACATAAGAGGATAATTTGATCTCTTATATCTATTGAAATGTTATTATAAATTGGTTTTTTTCAAACCATTCTGACCCACATGATTTAGTTGATGAATTTTGATGAAAAATAATTTGATTTCTAATCTTTTTTCATACATGAAAATGAATCCTATTTTCCTTATATAATATTTATTGAAATATATATCCTTGTAATATGTTTATGAAATATGGTATTGGCTTCATGGACATGATGATTGTGTAATATCATAATAGGAATACCATTTAGTATGACGAAATACTAGACACATGTGAGACTTAGTGGAGTAATATATCAATATGGTAGATTCTAATGACTCTAAAGTGCTAGTGGGTTGACTATAACTAAGATACATGGATCATAGAGTTTGGAATGACTTATATCAACATGTGGTTCTTGTTTTGTTTTTTGAGTTTCATTCAACCATGTGACATGGTATGCCCTTTGGTTCTAAGTGGTTACATTTCATTCATGTTTATTTAATATTCTTTTTTCCAACATGAAATGGATAGTGATTCATGAAAACATAGTTTATTTATATTATTATTCCTTGTAGATTTATTTTATATCATAATTCTTTTCATAGTATAATATGACATGTTTTTTATAACAAATATAGAAGATGATTTTTTTTAAAAAAAGTTTTTTTTCATATTTTTTTGAAATTAAAAATAAAAAGAACTAATGGATGAATGTATATATAAATTATATATATTAATTTTATGTATCATAATAAGATATAATAATAACACCATAAATTTTGATTAATCACTCATAATATTAGTTTTATTGGATAAAAGTGAAGGGATGAACATTATATAGTGGTCTGCTTTCCTAGTTTGGGTTTCCCTATGATTGGTTGGGATTATAGAAAATATTATCACATGTAGTGGGTACCATGGGTTAAATTGGGTTCACGATTTATGTAATTTTAGTTTTATAATCTATACCATTTTATCAATATGTTTTACGTTCCTTTATTTTTGGTTTTGTTTACATATTATGTACTACATATATCAATTGTGATAATATTATTGTTTATATCATATCATGTGTATATTTGAAGGAGTAATCATTCCCACATTTAATTTTCATAATTAAAAGGTCATTTTCACTACACTCTATTTATTAGAAACATTATTTGGGCCATGTGGAATGCAAATTTAGGTAACATTATTTGTAGAATCGGGTTGGTCTGTTTTATGGAATGTTGGTTGGGGGTTTGGATCAAGAAATCATGAGATGTGATAGTTATAATTATGGGTTTTTATAAAAAAATAATGCAATTAAAATTAAAAAAAATATTCTCGTTGTCCACTTGGTACATGATAGATACCCATATGATTCACTTATATAGAATAACACAATATTTACTGTTGGATTCTCTAACGGGTGGTCAGATAAATTTATATATATATATACATAATAGATTTAATCACTCCAGTAAGATTAAAAAACAACTTTGAATTACAAAAAAAACAATAGACTTATATTAAATCAAATATATAATGTAACCCACCAACAACAAAACTGAAAATTTAAATTCTCAAAAACACATCCTACTTGTTTTTTAAAAACATTATATTTCCACTTTCTCCAATAAACCCTTATCTAAGTGGCTATTATATATATTTCACATTACACAAGGAATAAAGAGGATATTTTTTATACATATATGTTAATTTTTGGGACTTCATCATGAAAATGAACTGCACTAAAATATATGAAAACTTATGTTCTTTTAAAAAAAATTTGTTTAATTAAATAATTTATTTCTCAATGATAATTAGTAATATATTGATATCTGAGTGAATTATTTTTTCTTGAGATGTTTTAATGAATGAATATAAGGTGTTTAATTTTCTTAGTTTATTTGGGTATTATAAATGGTTTATTCCCAATGTTTCTTAAATATCACCATACATTATTACATTAATAAAAAATTATCACACCAACATTTTAATGCCATAGTCTTAGTCAATATTTACATATTTTTAAGGTGACATTATGTAGTTCTAATAATCTTTTTCATCATGAGTAAATGGTTATGTTTAAGTTTTATTTTCTTCTTTTAAACAATGATTAAGGGAGAATATTAATATATAAATGAGTGGTTATATCATATATATAGAATCCCATATTTTTAAAACCTGACTTTTAAAATAATCAATAAAAATATTACATTGATATGATTGATTAATAATATAAGGACTAGTTTCTTTTTAACTATGTATATAACACTTGAATTAATAATGAAAACATAAATATGAAACTTATTTAATCATATTTAATGAACCCTTTGTTAATCCTTCTATGGTGACCTCAATAAAACTAATTTCTCATAGACATACATGAATAGAAAAGAGAGAGAAGAAATACTGGTAAGGGAGAAACAAAGTAAATGGAACATGAATGATAATTGTGTATAAGAAATGTGGAAAACCATGATAGAATAATAATAATCACATGATAAAAAACATGTATATGTCTCTTAAATAGAAGTTTAAATATTCATAAGAATATCAAAAAGTTTTATCTCCAATTTTTTATAAAGAAAAATTTTCATGTTTATTCATCAAGGTATCCTAATACATGTCATATTTAGATATTAATTTTTAACCTAAATAATTATACTATTTTATGGTCACACCGATTTTATTTATTAACTCTTGTGTTCTTAAATGATCATAAAATACATTACATCAACAATATGTGGTAAATAAATAATGGGTTTCTTCTAAAATGATTGATTATAAATGTTCTTATATATAATAGAACATTACTTCAGTTTTATCCCATGAAAATGAAATTTGGGTTTCATTGATTTAAATATTTGAATAAATAAATAAACATTACATCATGGAGGTTAACCATGGATAAAATATGGTTTTCTGTATTCACTATATAGTAATATTTCATGAAAATGATTGAAATCCAAGAAATGAATTCGAAAGAATGAAGGTATAATTTATAGACTAATAATGTTCATAGTGACAGAGAACTATGGTCTACCATTGATAAACCATTATATAGGTAGTAATTGGTTAAATAAAAGTGAATAATAAGAAATTAATTAATTATTTAGAAGGCATACAACAAAGTAGTTTCTTGAATAAAATAGAAGAAGTGGATAATTTCATTACCTTAAATCCCACATCATTGAATCATTTTCCAACATCCATAATAATATAAATATGATTATTAAAACATAGTATTAATATAGAACTATTTTAATTTTTATATATTTATAAAATTTAATCATATGATTATATTTCTTAATTTCAATTGTTAAAGGTGAAATGATTTAATATGACATTTTAGTATAATTTTCCATCATTATCCGATTTAATGATATTTTGTAATTTGAATTTATAAATTATTAAGAATAACTATATAATCATAAAATTTAATATTTTAATAAATATATATTATATATATTTTAATATAATAATATATTTGGGTAGTTATAAGAAAATAATTTTCATCATCTTCATGAGTTGTTAACTAACCCTAAATGGGTCATTTTCCAAAAAAGAGGTGGGAAATATATATTAGGTTCTTATTTTAAAAATGAAATATTCATATATTAATATTATCATGATAATTTTAATGTAATATTTAATTATTTAATTAACATTTATATTTTTAATGAAAAAGAGGATATGAAATTAGGAAATAACAAAATGAATAAAATGATGAAAGGACATTACGTGTTTCTTTAATTTCTACTATTTCTATAGACCATAACATCTTCAATGTCTAGAGTCTGATTAATCCATATTGTACATATGGATTTTAATGGGATTTATATTGGCAATTTGGATAAAAAGTTGGATTTGGAATGTTGGGGGAGGGTTGCATTCCAAGGGAGGGATATGGAATCTTTATAATTCATGAGATGGGTATTTTTATGATAAAATATTAAATAAATTATAATGTCCAAGGGAAAAATTTAAATATTTAAATTTTTTACACATTGAAATATATTTTAATAAAATAACATTACTTGAAAAAAAATTATAATTAAAATCTAAGTGTTTATTAAAATGAAATTACTATTGAAATTTAAGATATTATTTTTATTAAATTATTTAGAGTTTAGGCTTTGAGAACTAATTTTTATTTTTGGAAAATGCATTTATTTTTTTTAAATGACACATTTATCAAATTGAACATTTTTTTAACTATCCCATTATTTATATATTTGATTAGTTCTTCATTATTTCTTGAAATACGTAACTTAACATACACTATTGATGAAAAGTCCTTATTTTACTATTCACATAGAAGGTGAATTATAATAAAAATTAAGAAAAAACACCATTTAATAATTTTTATATGAAGATTAAAAAATGAAAATATGTTTTTCAAAATAAATTTCTAACATTGGTATGTTTGTTTTTAAATAAAATAGATTTTTAATAAATAAATTACAATACAATTCATTTAAAATGTGTAATTATTTTCGATGAGTTATTAATATTGGTATTAATTTTTTGTCACAATAATATTATTTCATTATATATATAATGTTAATAATTTCTATGTTATATTAAAATATATTGAGTTAAATTTACTACACTAACAGTTTGGTTACTATTTCCAAGGGTAATGTTACTTTTCCTAATAGTTAGGTTTGTATTCTAACAATCACATTGCCTCATATAAATACCACTTAATTCCCTAATTCAAAAATTAATAAAATTTGTCTATTGGTTCTATGTTTTCCTATACAAATATTTTGATTGGTTTTTAAAGATAAATCTATTATCTAAAGTTTTTTTCATGGGAACAATGATTCCTACAGATTGGGATAATCCAAAATTTCGCATTATTTTTTTTCTATTCAATACTTTTACTGCCTTGTTATATTTGTAATTTTATTTTCATTACATTATGAATACTAAAATGAAATGTGTTAATGGAATAAATTTTTTTTAGTTTCTCTATGTACAATATTTGTATAATACAATATAATACAATTTCACACAAATTTATTAATGCACAAAATACTACTAATAATGTATATTTAATTACATTATTCATACCATTATAAAATTTTTACCTCATTTATGAACTGATATTATCATTTGACAAGTGATGAGGTTACATATATTTCACTATTTACTCTATTTTCCTTGTCTCTTCTTCATACATGAGGATCCTCCAGAAGACATTAAAAATTTTAGTTATCTTGTTGAATATGAATTTTTTTTCTATATTCCAAGAACATCACTAAATTATCCTCATAGGATATGTCATTCTCCATTCGTACAACAGAATGATTTAGTATATTTGAGGGAACATGTATGTTCTTCCTTAGGAGAAATACATTGAAAGAATCGTAAACTTAATCCATGTATGTTGGATTCTCAATATGATAGTCCGTTGATCCACCATGATCAAGGATATAAAACTAGAAATTTTTTCTAGGTATAATCTTTCATTTAATTTCAATTCACATGAAACTATTCCATAGAAATATTCATGGGAAAACTTTTTTAGAAATAATAAACTCCAAATACATTAAATAGTTTTAAAACAAGTTCTATTGCTTAATATGAGAATCTTTAATATTCATTCATTTTGTTTGATGCATTGTTTCCTATGATACACGGGATTGGTTCTATGTAACTTTCACTCAGAAACTACATCTCAACACATTAGTGTTCTTCATTACTTCATATAGGGTGATTTAAATAGATTCATTTGAATAATCATGTAGAATTTATTATTGTATAATAACTAAACTAATGGGATTTTTTGATCCTATAAACCTTTAATTTTCACATATTATTCTCCTAACATGTTGTCAAGTGTCTTAGAAACCCATTTAAATTAGAAATCAGTTTGATAGTGAAAATACATATTAAAAATCAACATAGTATTCATAACATGTTTAATAATTATCTAAAAATTTTAAGTGAACCTTGAATCATGATTAGAAATGGTTGAACATGGTTCTACGTGAAGCCTCAGTATTTTCATTATAAATATCTTATAAATTTCTATAAGAGATAAATATTTTGAAATAGAAATAAAGTAGGTAGTCTTGGTGAGATGATCCATTATACCCCATATGATAATGTTTCCTTTGGATTTTTTAGGAGTCCAGTTACCATGTCCCTAGTGATTTTATATCATTCCACATGGGTATGAGTAATGGTTTCATCATCCTCTAAAAATTTTGTTTCATTAATGTATCATTAATAAATACAATATACATTTATATATACTTAGTGATCTCATTCTTCATGTTGTCCCCATAAAATTTACTCTTAAAGATCATGGTATATCTATATATTTACCAGAAATAAAGAGATGATGAGGAATTTTCATTATCTAATAGAGTTTTCATTATCTTATGTGGAAAAGGACCATAATTTCTAGTTTAAAAATATATTACACCTTCTCAATCGGTGTAGAATTCCAGAAGCATACCCTCTTTTACAAAATTCACCATCTTTTGAAACTCTTTATTGTCCCTTTATTTCTTCTTAATCCTCAATTATTTAAATGGTTGATTAATAATTTAGGAATGTTATTAAGTATTCCATTCTATAATTATTTCCATGCTCATATTAATTATATCCAAGAAGAAATTCCTTGTCAATACTAATCATAAATATAGTAGTAGGTTATTTTTTTAGGAGCATCATCAACCTTATTCTTACTTCTAGGATGGTAGGGAATATAGTAATCATAGCCCCTGGATTACTCTAACAATCTTCACTGACATATGTTGATCTCCTTCTTTGTGAATATATACTTCCATATATGGATGTCTTTTTACATACCAATTTTTTTTATAAAATTTATTGTCTATGAGTAATCCACGAAAATATAACTATAGCTAACTCCATGTCATGAGTAGGATAAATCTTCTCATTTAATATTAATTGTTGATATTCATAATTATTTACCTTATAATTTCTCATGAGGAAACAACTAAATCCGTTCATAGATTTATAAATATAGATAAAAAAATCCTTTTCAAAATAATTTTAAGGTTATAATATTTGTAATAACACCTCTTATTTAGTTCATGGAAACTTTCATCACACCTCATTGTCCATATAAAAAAACTCCATTTTGAGTTAACTTTATTTGTGAATTATAAAGTCATGAAAGGTTTTTAAAAAGCCATCATTTGTATCCTATAGAACATGGAAACTCTGAATATCAGTTATAATTTTACGATGTTTCCACTCATCCAACACCTTTTTATGCTATTATCAATTGAGGTTACTTCATTGGTCTAGATGTTCCCCAAGAATTCAACATGTTCTAACTAGAATTCAAATTTACTAATTTTTCAAAAAAATTATAACCTTCCTCATTGTTTTTAATATGAATCATAGATGATCTGGATTATCCTTGAGACTTTTAGAATATATTAGTATATAATAAATAAAAAACAATAAAAATATATCATGGAAATATATGAAGACTATGTTAATAAAATCCATAATATGGAATGAGTATTAGTCAATCACAAGGGGATAAAAAACATATAATGACAATATTGTTTTCAAAAGGAATACTTTTTTATATATTATATCATCACCCTTAACCAATGATACCTCAATCCAACATCAATATTGGAGATGAAATGAGCCCCATGAAGCTGGATGAATAGATAATTAGTCATTAGATGTGTATATTTTATCCTCCATGTGATCTCACTATATTCACAATAATCTATTTAATGTCACGTTGATCCATCCTTAGTAATTACAATGATAATTATTAATCCCCATGGATACCCACATGGTAGATAAAATGATTTACCCATAGTTATTAATGTACTTCAATAATTATTCTAACACCACATTTCCCAAAAAAATTGGGTCTTAAATATTTCCACTGATCTTTGTATGAGTTAAATGGTGAACTCTTCCACACATTATTAGGGAGATCTATATATCTCTTCTTGAAATGAATCATTTTATTTTTGAACAATGTGGTATTTTTAATCTTTATACATTCTATTAATTTTTTTAAAATAATAATTTCCATAAATAGGTCTAGAAATGGTTATTTTAGAATGATCTCAAGACAAGATATATATCCATTTAAAATAACTCATAGTTTTCTATTCAAAAAAACTGAAATTGAATTTCATGATCATTTTAACATTGAATTATATTTGATGTTCCAACCCATACCTATTTTAGTGTCCAACTCTACTAGGATAATGACTACTTGATTTATGATGATATTTTACTCATAAATGTTCATTTTAGAGTTTAGATAAAGCTTTGATTATTATATAATTTCTCCCAGTGTTCTAATTGATAATTCATGTTCTTGATGTTATTGGTTTTATTATATAGTTTTTTGATCTTGGATTAAATAATGGAATGAGTAGAACCAAATTCCAAAAAAAATAATTTATAGTTTTGATATAAAAAACTATTTTCCTTCCTCGACATAATTTGTATCATATATATAAACATTTTTGATTGTGAAGGATTGACCATTCTCTTTTGTCCTATGATGACATTGATTGTAGTTTTCGTCTATTATCATATGAGTTGAACATTCATTTTCAATGTTACAAAGGAGTTATCACTTTAATCATTTATCATTAGACCATTATTTAACTATCTTCCATTAGTATTTTGAATGGAAATTTTGAGGAATCAAATCACCATGAATGTTTTGGGATATATTGAGATATCTTTTGGCTAATTATCACATTACACTCCCATTAAATTAGTTCTCTAAATTTTTCTTCCGAAATTGGTTGTATATGGGAAGTTGAAATTTATTTCCTCCTCTTGCATGACTAATTTTTTTCCCCAAGTTATGATCCAATAATCACTTCATTTCACTCATCCAATGTGAGTACTGCAACTCTCCAAACTCCAATTAAACCTTAAAAACACTCTACACTATCTCATAATATCTTTCATATAATTTATTTTCAATATTCCAATATATATGGGGTCCCATCCATCGAAATATCCTATCAACCACTCCCTATAAATCCAAAACAAAGCTACATGTTTATTTAGAAAGTCTTTTTATGTTTATTTCAAACCATCCCACTGATTCATTTTACTTATATTACACCTCTAATAATTCGTTTTCTATTTTTGTTGTCATCTAAACATGAAAATATTTATTGAAAAATATTATAATGAACTCTTTACAATATATATTATTAATCTCCCCTCAAATATTTTAGTTATTAATAAGTTTCCACCACTACTTATCTTCTTCATATAATTGTTTTACGAAAAAGGTGACCTTCTACATCTTTGAATAACAGAGTACATAAAATATCATTCTTATATGTGTAATCCAATGTTTGAAAATTAATATATCAATACACCCACTAATGGAAGGTGGTTATTTATTCATAAATGACACAACTTCTTGTTTTTTCCTTTGAGGCTAATATCTATTCTCAATAAAATTCATGTTATTATTCATAATATGATATTGTTGATTCATAGTTCCCATAATGTTTTACATTTCAACTTATACATTGTTAGGAAATTCATTAGTGCACTATATATTTTACTCATCATTTATATAGTTCATAAAATTTATCAACATATTCCTAAAAGAAGAAAAACATTGCGAGAGATGTGCTAATTTCATGAATCATATAAATCTAAATAAAATTTAGATTTGAAAAAACATGCATTAAGACGTTATTTATTTAATATCTTATAATAAAAATTACATATTTATAAATCCATAATAGTGATTTATAAAAACAATTTTATTAAAAAAAACATATCCACCATGAGTTTCAAAATAGGTCTACAGAAAGGCCTCTATGTCATTCACTTTGGGAGGATCATATCAAATATCAACTCACCCTATTCAGGTCTATCACCTAAAAGTAAAATATACTATAACAATTTTAACTTGTAGTATCCCGATAGAGATTATATTTCATTAAAATCACTCTCTTAATAATTTAAGAAAATTATATGATGTTTTACTATATTTCTACTTTTCCCTAGAATTCATACCAATGTTCCCTAATCATAATTTGCACAAATAACTAAACCTTACCTTTTGTAACAACTATTTAATACCAACTTTTTAATTTATTCCTTTTATCTTAATTCAATAAAACATATTACATTAATAACTCCAAATGATATTATGAGTTCTAGTATCTTGTAAATAGGATCATAATAGATGAAGTACATATGGAAAAAAATAAGAATAATAATTATTTAGTTCTTTCTAAAGACTTCTTTTTACACTTCCTTGGTCACCTAACTATATTTAATTTCATAGGTACATACATCAATAGAAAAGGGTGATCATAAAGTATATAAATGTAAAATAAATGTAATGTAACATGAATGATCATCATGAATAATACAAAAGAAATTAAAATAAAGAATAACCATATTTATATGATAAAAAACATGTAAATGTGGATGCAACATAAGGTTGACACTTCGATAAGAATATCTCCATGGTTTATCACAAAGTTTACATATATCAAAATTACTAAGCTTATTCACCAATGTATAATAATATGTGTCATTTAAAGAGATTAATTATTTACCCAACACATTACAGAACTATTTGGGAAAACTATTAATATGTAATATCTTATGTGTTCCATAAGGATCATTATAAAACATTTTATCAACATGCCATGAAATCTAGAGAGATGGTTTTATATAAAATCAATCAGTATAAAATTAATTAATGAATTGAAAATTTCATATTTTCTAAAACATGGAAATGAAATATGGTGTTGATACATATAAATCCATGAATAAATAAATTATGTTTACATTTTGGTGAATACCTAGAGATAAATATGGTTTTGGGTCTTCAATATATATGAATATTTATTGTTAAAGTAGAAAATAAGATATATAAATTTTGTATCATAATGGTATAAAACCCTAATTATTTTAAGTTAATAATAGGATAAAATAGAGTTTTCCCACTAATTAAATATTAGTTTGGTAGTAGTTGAATAAATAAAAGTATATGTGAATAATGTAATTCAATATTTAGAAGGAATATGATCAATATTTTTCTTGAATGGAAATGTGGAAGATGAGAATTCCCTTACAATAAATACCAAATTATTTCATAATATTTAAGCCTTAAAAATAGTAAAATTATGTTTATTAAAATAGGGAACCAGAAGTGATTTATGTTCATTTCTACTCTATTTATATATTTAAATCACAAGAAATATTTCTTAATTTCCATCATTTAGTTAGAAATTTTTGGATATGATATTTTCCACATTATTACCATTTTTTTGATTTAATGGCCTTTCATAATTTCTATTAATAAATAATTAAGATTAAATACAAAATTATAGAAATAACTATATTTATAAAATTATATATTAGAAGTAATTTATTATTTTCATCCATTTGGGTGGTGATTAGATTGAATTTTCAACATCCTCGTGGGCAGTTAAGCGACCATCAATGAGACATTGTCTAAATAGGATTTGTGTGGTACATATTATGTGATTATTTCTAAATAAATTATAATATATTAAATTTCATAAGATCATGGTAAAATATTTTTTATTTTTTTATGAAATTTTATATTAGAAGTGGCAATAAGGTTATGTAATGAATAAAATAAAAGGATGAAAGGTCATTACCTCTTTCTTGAAGTTGATACTTTTCCATGGCTCTTAACTTCATGAATGATTGGTGAATGATTATTCTATAATGTACCTAAAGATTATAATTGGATTATGGGATGAAATTTGAAAACAATGATGGATTTGATTACTAAGAAGTGAGTGGTTTTCCAATGGTTGGTATATGAGATATTTATACCTGATGAGAGGGGATTTCTTATGATAAAATAAAGAATAAAATATAATTTCAAAGGTAAAAAATTGAATAAAAACATTTTTTAAATAATGAAAAATATTTTAATAAACTATAATGATGTTTTTGGAAATAAATTAATTTATAATATGAATTTATCATTTTAACCCAAAAGAAAATGTTAAAAAAGGTAGAAAAAAATATTTTACTTGAATAATAGAAACATTGGGCTTTTAGAAATAATTTTAAGGGTTTAAAAGACAATTTTACTAATGTTAAATGGCCCATTAATAAAATTAAATATGTTTTTGATAAAAAATAGGTTATATAAATGATTGTTTCACTATCATGTCATGAATGATTTAATTTAAAATACACAACTTATTAAAAAATTGTACTTTTAATATTCACATATACAATATTATATATATGAAAATTACCAAATAAAAATTAAACATGGAAAATTATTGTGTGATGATTACAAAAATTCCATTAATCTTACCACATGAGATATTAACATGTGAAATTTAAATCATTAATATACCAAAATATATTTATTATGAAATATATTTAATCAAAGTTATTAAAAATGTGTTTTTCATTCATTAATTGATTTTTTTATCTATTTTATATAAATATAATAACTATATTTTATTAAATTACTCATTATAAATATTATTTATATTATCTTTTATTATTTTGATATCAAATTACAATTCAAATAGCTAGGTTAATATTCCAAATGGTCAAGAAACTATTCCCAACAATTAGGTTACTACTATAATGGTCGCATTATTATTTTAATGGTCTGATTACCCCATACATGTGCCACTTTATTACTTCATTAAAAATTGAATAAAATTCCTCCCAAGGTTCCATATTTTTATATTTCTTTTTTTCTATTGGTTTACTAATTTTCATTCCCATTTTTATAGTTTTTTGTTAAAGTAGTAATGATTCTAGAAATTTGAGTGCCCTAAATTTTTTCATTATAGGTTATATATATATTTTTTCAATTGTAATGTTTTGAAATTTAATGGATTTAATTATGGACTAAGTAATTATAATTTAAATTAATTAAATAATGTTTTGTTATTATCTCTAATAATTGTATTTTGATAATACTATATAATATAATATAACACAACAATAATCAAGAAATAAATATTGATACAAAATTTAATGTAATAACATTACAGATCTTGGTAGTTTTAACGCCATGAAAATTTCTATTTGACACACGATATTGTGTTAAATTATATTGTATTTATATTGATGTTGTATAGAAATTTTATACATGAATAATTTTTTCTCGTTTTTATTGTTTAGAAGGTAATGCAGAATATATTCTTATAATGATATTCATACCATCAATTATTGGGATTGAAGATGTTTCTCTATCATTGTGATTATTAGATTTTTTATACCAAGGAAAATATTATTATGGTAGTGGATATTTAGATAAATAGTATTTATGTTGATTTTGTTCATGAAACTACTGATGAATTAAAGGTTTCATTGAATTCCATGACATTATAATTTGAATTTAAAATGGATTGTGTTTTTGTTTTTTGAATGAGATAAATATGATATTTAATTTTTTTAATGTGTTTTAGAGTTATAAATATGATACTCTAAAACGGATGTGTATATATATTGGATAATTTATGAAAATGAAACAGATGGTTAGATAGAGGAGGATGAAAATCAAGTGTCATCCCTTGATATATTTTATGGTCCTCGAAAAATGGATTAATTAATTTTATATAATATGCATAAAATAGATTTATTAGTATATCTAGTCATTATGTAGATTTATTATTAAATGAAGAATATAATTTTCTATCATATAGTGATGAAATTTATGACAATATTTCCATACAAATATCAAATATTCTATGGGTGAAAGATTTACATAAAGTTCATGAAATTCAGTTGCTATAAATACCCCCCCCATCCTAATGGAAGTTGGGGGATTCCTCAATAGAAGTTTTGAATAGATTAACTAAGGAATTAAAGAAAACTATGTTATATATGTCATGGTTGATAGATTAAAAAATTCAACCCATTTTCTATTAATCAACTAATTGATATTTTCATTTGTATTTGATAGACTCTCGATAAAGAATGTAGTGGAAATTTCTAGAGATATTGAAATTAAATTTTTAGAATGTGTCCCTTACCTTTCCTAAGGGATGTGTAAGTGAATTAATTTTAATTATACTAACCCAATTGTTCTATAGCACTACAATTCCCTTAGGAGTGTCAAATTGAATGGGCGATTTTGATGTTGGGGACATGTTGACAGAATGAATTTTGAAATTTCTGGATCATTGATGGATCATTTTTTAATTATCTATGATTGTTGAGAACATTATCTACAACATTAATGGCCAAATAATCAATGAAAATATCAATGATAGTGGAAATTAGAGTCATTAAGAACACTCCAAACATTATTGTACATGGATTTGGAATAATATCTTCACTAAAATCACTAAATTGATTTATAATTACTCAATATTAGACACTTAAAATTAAGAAAATATTTATTAAAATGTAATAATTAATTAAATTATATAATATTAGAGATTTTACATGGACTGGAAATTTTTCATACATCCATGATATAAGATTTTAAATACTTTATTTAATCATAAGTAACTATGTTTTTAATAATTGTGACTTGGTATTTACATAGATAATTATGCTCAATTAACACTTTAAGCATCATCATGTTGTCCCTCAAACCTTTATATAGTGTGTTCCAACCAGTCCACATGTTACAACAAAATATAACATTAATAGTATTCCATTAATTTCATTTGAAAATTCAGATTACTACTTATGATTCCATAGTTTGACCAATGAAAAATTGTAGTTGAATAGTGAAACAACACATCACACATTTCCCACAAAACCTGTTATATGTAATATAAAACTAGATATATCATTTTTACGGCGAAATATCTACCTATTATTTAGGAAAAAACATACCCCCATTTAATTCAATACATCTAAAAATTGTAACCTCTAAAAACATCACTTCTAAACATTGAAAATCATATAATAACTACTCAAAAAGACCCAACATTATACTATAATTACTCATTCTAGTAAACCTATCCTAGAACATGATGATGTTCCCAAATTCCTAAATAAATATCACTTGAATATTTCTTCATAAAATCACATGATACTTTCCAAAAAATTGGAAAACCTCAACCTGCAACTTCTCATACATGCAATTCCCTACTATTACATCGATTCATCGAAGTTAAACCAAGGCCTAGTTTTTCTTAATAATATCTTATACTATACAAAGAGTTAACATATAATTTTTTTTTTCATTCCATATATATTTCATTTATCAATCTCATTGCCCTCCATAATTTTCTGAATAAAATGGTACATAATATCAAAGTGATTCATCATTATATAGAACACTAGATTTTTATCTCAATTTATTATAATTTGATTATCAAAATTAAGAAACTAAAACTTATAGAATCTTCTAATATCTATAATAATATTCCTCAACCATACCATTTATTTTATTTATTTCATTACTAATACATACTCTTGTTCTATTTTGGAAGGAACAATAAATGGTTTCAACCTAGAAATCCAATAGATAATAGTTACTCAAAATGTGAAATCTTATCCTATTTTTAACATTCATTATTCTAAATCACCGAAAAAGTTATTTTACATATACAACATTAGAATAATAATCTTCTCTAAAATAAAGACTACTATATTCCATTATATTGAGGTACTAGACGATCCACTTTAAAACATCGTAATGTTTTTCCATGGATTCAAAATGTACTATCTGACCACTCTAACTTCATTAGGTACGTTTAGTTGAGTGTACACCATGGAATATATGAAAATCCCTACAGATAATGAATATGGTACTCTCGTTATGTGGTTCATCTCTCCCTCAATCTATGGATATTGTTAATTTGAAAGCATAAAGTGATTGGTAAAAGGAGTGGGGACTAACTTACATCCACTAATGTAAAATAAAAAACCCATCATAATGCCAAAATTAGAATTTAGCTGTGATTTGAACCATCACCCAATCATTCTATGATAGTTTCAAAAAAACCACCACTAAATCATGTGCCCACAACAAAATAGATGTGGTTTATTAATACCGTTCCTAACTCTTTTTTTAAATTGAAATTTTATTTTATTTTAATTTTTTAATTTTGTTAATTTCTGTTTTTACCTAAATATTTATTTGTATTTATATATTTTTTATTTAGTATATATTATTATATATATATATATATATATATATTTATTTTTAAATTTATTAAATATATTTATTTATTATATTTAATTATTAAGTATTTAATATAATTTATTATAAATTATTTATTTTTTATTAATTAATGATTTGTTTATTTATTATTTATTATTTATTGATTATTTACTTATTATTTATTAATTTATTTACAAAAATGGATAGTTAATTAATTAATTTTTGTAATTATTTTATTTATATACTTATTTATAATTTATTTATTACCTATTTATTTATTACATATTATTTATTATTACGATGTCCATGCCCATCTCAGTGCACATTCCCATGCCATATATATAAATTCTATGTAGGGTGAGATTTGAACCTCTTACCTCTTCCTTATTCTCCAATGACTTTACAACTCTAGCTTGCTTTTCACATGGTTAAAAAATCGAATTTAATATACTTATATATATATTAATTTGAAAAAAATAATACATAACAAATATCAACTCAATAAATAATTATTAATCAATAATCATTAATCAACATTGATTAATCAGTAATAAATAATAATTAATTTTTTATTAATAATTAATAAGTAATAAGTAATTATTCATATTTAATAATTAAAAATTACAAATTACTAAATAATAAATACAATATAAATGAATAATAATAAAAAATTATAAAATATAGAAATAAATGGTACGAAATAGTAAATAAAAAATATAGAATCGTAATAAAATGAATTGTATATAATAAACAGTAAATAGTAAATAGTTACATGTAAATAATGAAAACTAAAAACTAAGTGGTAAATAATATATGATATATAATATATAATATATAATATATAATATATAATATATAATATATAATACATAGTACATAATACATAATACATAATACGTAATACATAATATATAATATATATTATATAATATATAATATATAGTATATAATATCTAATACATAATAAATAATACATAATAAATAATATATAATACATAATATAAAATTTATAATATTTAATACATAATATAAAATACATAATAAATAATACATAATACATAATACATAATACATAATACATAATATATAACAGATAATTGATAATTGATAATACGAAATACATAATATATAATTCATAATACATACAATATAATATATAATACATAATATATAATATAGAATATGTAATACATCATATATAATAAATAAGTAGTCTATAATTTATAAAGTATTTAATAAATCATTTAATATTTGATAAATAAATAAAATATTAATAATAAATTAATAAATAATAGATAAATAAATAGCAATTAATAAATAATATTTAATAATTCATAATTCATAATTCATAATAAATAATAATTAATAATTAATAATAACTACTAACTAATAATTGATAATTTATCATTAAGAATAAATAATTCATAATTAATAATTAATATCTGAACTCTTTTTAATTATTAATAAATTATTAATAATTATTTATAAAAATAATGAATAATTAATAAATATTGAATATTGAATAAATTAAAAATACTAAAAAAATAAATAATAACTGAATAATAAACTATTAATAAATTAATATTTAGTAAATTTAAATAAATAAATAATAAATAATAAATAATAAATAATTAATAAATTATAAATAATAGGGAATAAAAAATAAAATTTAAATAAATAAACAAATGAATGAATGAATAGAGGAATAAATAATTAATTAATAAATAAGAAATTTTAAAAACTAATAATTAATATTTTCTAATTAATACATAATAATTCTTAATTATTAATTATTAATTAGTATTTAATTTTTAATATTCAATATTTTCTAAATAATAACTAATAAATAAATAATTATTAATAATTATTTAATAGATCATTAATAAATATTTAATTGTAAATAAATAAATTATAAATGAATAATAAATGAATAATAAACAAATATAGAATTAATAATTAATAATTAATGTGTAGATAATAACAAAATAATAATGAAATAAATATTACATATTAAATAAATAAATCAAACAAATTATCATTAAATGGATTGGTAAATAAATTAATAAATGATAAATAATAAATAATAAATAAGATATAAATAAATATTAATTAATTAATTAATTATTAATTAATATGTAAATAAATAATCAATAAATAAATAATAAGTACATAAATAAATAAATAAATAAATAAGTATTTAAATAATTCATAAAACAAAAAGAACATTTGATAACCCTAAAAACACTTAAATGATCAAAAAATTTGATATCTCACTCCATTTTCTACTGCACAACAAGTCAAATTGAAGATCATGAAATTGGTTTCGATATGATATGTGGTACTAGCCAAACAAGCACTTGGATAGAAAGTTATAGTAGTTTGAATTTTATGAAATTGGTGTCTGCAAGTAAAACCACTGTTTTGGAGGCCTTATGGGGTTTTATGGTGGAATACAAAGTGGTACAAAACTGAAATAGTTGGTATTAAAATTTATGAGCCTAAATATCATCGCATGCATCAATTTGATATGTGGTAGAGCCCAAACAGGCTCCTAAATTAAAAGTTATGGTTGTTTGAAGTTTGAGTTTTATTATCAAATTTGGAAATTTAAATATATTATTTTTCATTGATTATCACATGATTAAAATCTCACTTGGTTTTATCTTGTTTGATAAGATACAATTTGACCAGTTGTGGAGCCAAGATGGTATCTTAGATCAGAAGTAATGGTCATTTGATGCAGAATTCTATTTTTCAACATATTAATGATTTGTTTTCAGTTTTAATGTATTATTAAATAATAATTTTAAATATATATATATTGTCACATTATAAAGAGTTAAAATTATAAATAATAAACTATATTTGATTATAAATAATAATTAATAATTAAAAATTAAAAATATATTATAATTTATAATTTTTTTTGTTCAATTTTGTGGAGTTTTATAAAATACCGCCACTAAAAAGATTGTAAATATTTATTGAATAAATTTTAAAACATTTATAAAAAATATTTTAAAAATTATATATCGGGGGTATTTATAACCTCCAATAAAACACTTTTTTCTTTTAGTGAATTATAGACTTATTCATTCTATTATAGAACCAAATTTGTTTTCTTATCACATTTGATCTGCATGTTGAATATTTTCTTTGGTTCACCGAGTTTTTTCTTTTCAAACATTACTAAAAAGTCTATCTTCCTCCCCAAAATCTATTTAATTGAAATACCATCTATTGGTGTATAATTCATAAACGACATAAAAATAAAAAATGCTCTATGATGCTCAAATCTTAAAACCATTCTCTACCATGAAAGATCCAATATTTTAGTTTCACTATATTAAATTTTTTTCAAATGATAGAGACTCATATTATGCTTGTACACCAAACCTTGATTTTTATGATCTAAGAATGTATTTTAATAATTCATTTATATTTCTTCCAATTGATCCCTATGATGAAAAAACCTATTCATGTAAATTTTTTTGTATATGTAAACCACTAGAAGTAACCAAACATGAAACATGTTTAATGTTCGTATGTTCTAATACAACCATAATTATTTTAAATAATTTTATTCCACACTTATACTAGATTACATTGAAATATAAGATTTCTTATATATTATCCTTCAGTCACCTTTTTCTTTTCACCAAATAACTCATACACAGTCATGTTCCATCTTTATATGTTTTTTTACTTGCTCATAGGTATTGAACACATAAATTAAATTCAACGCACTTTTCAATATCATATATCTATCATCAAAGTCACTAAGGATGGCTACATAATTTAGTCTTTTTGCCTCCCCACTATCCACTAAATATACATATTTCATGTTTTCTATACCTATAAACCAAAAAAAAATTCATGGGAAAATTTCATAGAACAACCTATAGATCTTATCTCTCATTAATGGAAACTTCAATAAGTCAATCAAATAAAACATTTCCAAGAGCATCATACGTGTTTGAGATTTTATGTTTGTTTTCCATTGGATAATATTTTTAATGTTCGGTTATTTTTCTTGAACATTCCTTTAATTATTTGGGACATTTTATTGATTCTAAACTCTTTGAACACATAAAATTTTAATTCATCCAAACTTTTTCTCAAATGAACTTTTATTGGTGTAGATTCTCTTCCCTAATTTTCTTCTTCCACAATGTTATGGTCCTTACAAAGAAAATCATATTAAAATTATAACTTTATTTTTCTAATCAATTTCCAATTATCACCATACCAAATGTGGAATCCTAAATTAGCTTCTCTATATCTCATAAAGAATCATGTGAGAGACATATATTTATTCTTTTATCTGTCTTCCAAATCCATATAAACATAGAATATACATGAGAAGTCATTAAAGTGAGATGATCTAGGTTCTTTCCATATCCATAGTTCATTGGAAACCCCCTTTCAAATTGGGTTTTAAGGGATCTTGTTGATAATTTTTGTTGTAGTGTTTACATCTTATTCACAAAAATCGTCTACCATTATTGAGTGAAATATAATTCTCTAGACTATTTCAATCAATATTATATATTTCCACCTAGATATGTCATCTATATTATTAATCCCATGTTTATTATTCCCACCCTTGATACCCTTGTTCTTATATAAGATATATAAGATTTTTCCATTAAACTCCCCACCATTATTTGACCCCATGATCATAAATATACTTCATGTATACATTTAAACAATAACATTCAAAAAAATGAACACTAAAAAATTATTATTTTTGTTTTAATAATTAAACAGATAATTTACATATAGATTCATCAAATAATGTCCCAAAATATTATTACTCTTCATGGTATTTGATTGATTATGGTCCTCATACAACTATATACACTTGTTTGATATCTAATATTTAGTTTTAATTCCACTTACATTGAGAGTGATATTCCATTTCTTACCAAGTATAAATATATTTTAATATATAATTTCTAAATAATCTAGATTAAATATTCAAATTTAATCTAAGTTTTATATACTATTCTAACATACATAATAATGTTAGAAATTCCACAAATATGAACTTTTATAAGATGCAGTTCTAATAAATGAAACTCTATCTACCATTTTTCATAGATAAGGTGCGTCATCCTTTACACCTCTATATTTAATCATGTATTTTGAGTGATTTATATAATCCCTATTATTTTCTGATTCCATTAATTGTTTCATATAATTCTACACCTTAAATAAGTATATTTCAAATACCAAAGACATTATTAATATAATTTACCTCATAAAAACATCCATTATTAAACTAAATTTTCAAATCCCGTTTTCCCAAAAAATTAGGGGAATTATAATACAATATATGTGCTCTTCAAAATTGTATGGAATAATTATATTTCATATATCCATTTATACTACTATTGAACAAAATTATCAAAAATCTATAATCCATAATTTTATCAATGTATTAACAATTTCAAGTAGATTTTAACTAATCTCACTCACAAGGTTAGATGAATATAATCAAATATAATTTATCCTTTTATAATATCCATTTAGAATGTGATAATACTTAGTGATATAACCCTGGTTGACATAGATACAACCTTCTAGTGGAGGTTTAATATTTGTAACTATATTCCTCTCTCTGAACTTATATTCTCATAATATTACAAAAAAATTAATGATGTTAGAACCCTATTTCATATATATTTAATGAATTATTGGAACATGATAGAACTCCCTCTTATAGAGCTCATTATTGAAAATTGATTTCTAAAAATCCTTAAATATCAATATATAATTGATTTACTCATTACTATTAACATTGCATCCCATGATTCTGTAAATGAAATAGTAATAGTATGGCCCAAATGTCAAATGTGAATTTTTCCTTCAATGACTCAATGTAGATCCCCACCAAGTTGAAATCATTCAAATGAGAATTCAAAAAAATTACATCCAATTACATAATAAAAACAATTTTCAAATCAAACACACATTATTATATATAGTAGACTTCTAATACAGATCGTTCCAGGTAAAATTATTTATCAAGTTGTTTTATTCTCTTAATTATACAAATCCACATTCTATATTAATTTTATATTTATAAATACCAAATTATTTCTCATCATCCTTTCATATTCTCCTTTCTCCATTTCCTATATCATAACCCATTCAATGGAAATTCAAGTCCCTTTTTGACTAGGTATTTCTCTATCTTAATCCTCAATTAATCATAACCATTTCCATCAAACATTTAGGAAAAGTATTTTCTCTCCTCCTCTACGATCATTCATATGATAATAACTCTATATAAAATTAAAATATGACTATGATGTAAAAAAAATATTTCTGGAGAAAATATATATTGAAAAAATAATCTTATAAAGAGAAAAACATAGCATTGATACAATTTACATTAATAGTTTTCAGAATCAAAACCACTATATATTCTTTAATTCGAACTACAATTCAAATAAACAGTGATATAAGGAATTTTATCAATATATGTACGACTAAATTTGGAATAATGTCCTTATAAAACTCACCACACTATATTCCAATTACTATATTCAGATAACTCACAACTCATAAAAAAATTAATCTAATGGAACTATTTTATAATATAACAGACAGAAGTGGTTTGACATGGTTTGAATTTTCATGCTATATCCATAGGGAAATCATTGATGAAGTTAATTTAATTCAAAGAACTTTTTTTTTATAATTTATATGACATTCCAGTAATGAATATCACTAAACTCAATGATTTTACAATACCATAGTATATATTCTCCTCCCCACATTTGTATAGTGAGTTTAATTCGATAAACAGTTTTCACAAAACTCTTATATACACATGGATCAATCCATTATACAAGACTTGTAAAAAAATCAACGGATGTAACCTAGAGTTGGTGTATACATTATTACATTACCACTAGAGACTAGAGATCACAATCCAAAGAATTTGATAGTTTAGCAGTATTTTATAACCAAATTCATACATGATACCCAATTAACAATTGAAATAATAAAAATAACATAACAAATTTCTTTACTTCATTAAAAATCATTCAAAGAAATATTAATCATATCGTGGGGAAAGGAAACTAAATAAGGGTGGTCTGAAAGTATAAATTAACAATATATATACTGAAATATAACTTGATTAAATAAAATATAATCAATATGGGACGGTAAATAAAGGAAAACACATTCTTTTTAATTAATAAATTGACCATTAAATAATAAATAACAATATGTTAGCCATTTATCAGAACACACATTCCATTTAATCAATAAAATTTTAATAGAATGAATCAATATTTAATATCAATGAAAAAATCTATTGGATTATATTGATAATTAAATACTCAATGAATTAAATTTTATAATATTTTATGTCTTGATCTTAGGGATAATGATACCTCAACTGTCAATACCTTTAACTAAATTTATGACCACCATCCTATTTATTATACATTAATATATTATTTATTACATAATATCACACTTAATAGAATGTGGATAATCAAGATGTCTAGTTTCATTTTGAATTGGGTATATATCATAACGTCGGGTACATGGGATGAAACAACTATACTAAAAACATCCTTGATAACTTTTTAATTCCATTGGCTATTAAAACTGAATTGGATAACTTGGGGATGTACATAAGAAAGGAGTGATCTACAAATCATAATAAGTGAATAATAATTAAATAAGGTAATACATGTTATAAAATACATATATCAATGTGGAATGAAGGGAATACAAATTGTAAAGAATTATATATCTTGATATACATCACAAGGGAGATTTCAAAACTACTTAAAACACTATATCATAAACAAAGCTCAATAATAACTACCATGAAATAATTATGTATATAGTCACAAAAAGGTATCATCTTCCCACTCCATTTCAAGATACAATCTAATGATACTAAACTTGACCCAATTCATTGAAGAACTATATAATTTTGGGCGCACCCATCACTTTTATTTCCTTCCCATCCTTAAGTCTACCATACAGATCATACAACATGGATTCATTAATCATCATAATTTATTACAATATCAAGGAATTTGGAATACATACATGTCTCTCCCAAGTCAAATATGTATATGTACATAAAGGTTAACACCATTTTTTGAAAATGGGTGCAATATTTACTACGAAACAAATTTGGTATGTAAAATTGTTGTTATATTTCTGCAACATAATGAAATAAAATCGGTTGATGAGAAAAAAGGGTATATAAGAATTTTAAAATCAAATGGTAAGTAATAGGGAAATTCGTAGACATATCCCACTTTTATTAATTTGAATTATAAATAATATGTTAATAAAATCATTACTAATGAATATAATAAAGGATCCCCTAATTGAGTGTGTAACACCAAATGCTTGGGATGATCTTCTTAAGAGCTTCAGGGAACCTTAGGAGGACTATAGAGAGGATTGGTAACAGTTATTATGTGTTCCATGTGAATTTAGTGAATAGAAATGGGATATTGTGAATTTTTATAAAGGAATTGAGTGGGGATTTTATTGTTATTTCTTAAACACAGGTTTTGGACATTGTATAATAAAATAACCAAAATCACAGAACATAACAAGTTTACTGACCATGGTATCTACAAAATATGAGTGGTTTTATTAATTCAATAATTTTAAGGTCCTTAATGAATAAAATAATTAACCTACTTATGTGGGGGTGTATCATAATCATAATAAATTATTTTAAAACCTTAAAATATATTAATGTTTTTGGAGGATTCATAATGGATTTATTAAATGAATAAAATTATACTATAATATCACTATTTTAATTAGAAAACATATATTTGGTCATATATACCTTTTATATTATTTATCACATAACTTTTAGTTCATTAAGTTGTGCTAATTCAAAATTTATAACTATACAATATTTAATTTTTTACCAAAAAATTTGACTGCCATAGAAAAGTGTGAAAAATTCATCATTGGATAATTTAGAAATTTATATTACAATAATAATATTAAATTTATCTAAATAATTATCCAAATGTGTACATTTTCAATATTAAAATAATATACAACATTTCTTAAAAATTATGGGTTTTATAACAATAATGTTTGTAACAATTATAAAAATTACATTTAACATCATAAAAATTATATGATCATTTATATTTAACAATTAATATTATAAAAATATTATATTATTAATATATTATTCATTTAAAACATTCATCAATTCATCCAAGAAAATTATTTAATTTAATTTGAATATTACCCAAAAAATATTATAAATGATTTATTGAAGAAAAATAAAATCATTTATAAAGTAATAATAACCAAATGAAAATATATTCATTATAATATAAAAACTAATGAAAATATGCATATTCTATGGTTCTTGACATATATCCATTAAATACACCAGAAAAAACCCTGTGAGTTAGTTGTGTAATGGTTATACTTTTATGTGGTGGTTAAACATACTTGGCTTATGACCTGATCATGATGATCTTGATATTCACCAATAAATGGTTTCACTCATGCTTAGGTTGTTAGAAATCAGCATAACCTTGTTCAAGTTCAAATAATATAGATTTTATGTCTCTAAAATCACTGATAAATAGGTTTCAAAGGGTACAATCCAACTATTTGAGTACATCACTTCATTTGACTATATTAAATAGATTTATGAATAATGAATATTTTTGTGAATCATGTTATCAATGTTCAATGACAATATTATCAATGGTAATTATTCTTAACTGTAATTTGAATTTGATATAAAAATACAAAAGAAGTTATTCATCCTTCTACATCAATAATACATAATAATACATTTAAATAACTCAAAACGGAAATTTTATTCATAACAATTGGAGAAATTACAATCTTCCCCTTAAGAACTTTATCCCTCAAAATATTCATTTCCTACACTAAATTTTATGGGGGTAAATCAATCACATCACTTACATTGATTTATAAATTTCTTCCCCGAACATTTGGTTTATCCACAACCCTTTTATAATTTTCATTTTTATAATTCATATAAATTTTAAACTATAATTTAAAATATTCACTGGTTACTCTTCATAAGAAATGAAATTCTCCAATGGTACCACCTTTGGATTGAATACATGATTGGGGTTTGGTATGTAGTTTCTAAACCAGGATATGGGGAATACATCATGTATTTGAGATAGGTTCAGTGGGAGTGATAATTGATAGGCCACCGCTCTGATGCGATCGAGTATCTCAATGGGGCCGATGAATCTTTGACTAATATTTCCCTTCATCCCAAAGATCATAAATTTCTTCTATGTAAATATGTGGGGATATACCATGTCTCCAATATAAAATTGTATATCTCATCAGTGATTATCACTACAACTAATATATTGAATTTGACTATCCTTGATGTGTAGTGTTATGGTATTGACCTTTTACACAATTTCCTCAACCAGTTATGGAATTAGAACTTTTCATTCCTGAAATTCATCCCAACATATATGCATTCTTAAAATATTCTCATAAATGGTTTCATAAAGAGCTATTTGGAATCTCGTGTGGATAATATAATTGTAATAGATCTTGACTAGAGGAATATATTGATACCGTCCTTATTTTAATTCAGTTGAGAATTATATAAACTTTTCCCCAATTGTTTGGATAGTTCACTCAAAATTGAAATCTGTTTGGAGATGGTAGGTCATACTAATGTCCAACTCAGTGCTTAAATATTGTTGGATACTTTTACAAATCATGGAGGTGAATCTCAGATCTCGATCAGATTCAATCGATTGTGGTACTCCAAGAATCATTGCAACTTATCTAATGTATACATGTTCAAGTGGATCTAGTGATAAATCATCTAGAAATATTATAGTGTGTTTACATTATAAGATAATAAAAAATAGGCTATATAGAATTATTTCTTTTGGATGTCTTCAGAATTTTTATGACAATGCCCATGGTGATGGTTTCCCCATTTCCATATTGGTACAGGTAATGGTTTTATCATCCCCTTAAAAAATTTCCTTTCCACCTTCACTTTCTTATATATAAATAATATTTATGTATATTCACCAATCTCATTCTTTATATTTTCCCAAAATTAGTTCCCTTAGAGATCTATATATATTTTTTATCAATGAGTTAATAAAGTGGTTGGAGTTATTTTAATCATTAAGATTTATCCCAATTTATATCTTCATTAGATGATATGAATTGTGGTAAGACAAATTGTAAAAAACCTTCATCATTAAAATTGATATCTAAGGTGTTCTCTTCTCTTATGTTTTCCAATTTAATTTTAATTGCAACATCATTTCTATAATACCCAGAAATTTTATGAGAAGGTTTTTTTAATTTCTTTGATGTATTGTGTTGTACGCTACACGAAGATTAGTTTTAACTATATGCAACACCGTATTATCTTATAGTATATGAAAACACTATTCTTGGTTTCTGTTTCATGCAAGAGCGATCTTATTCAATAGTGTGTGTTGTACACAATACCGAGTTTCACTAAAAACCGATATATTTTTATAATATTATTATGAACTATCTGTTGTGAATAGTATTAACCAAAATTTTAATTTTATAACATTATCATTCATCATACACATTATCTAGATCATGGTATGAGAACCAAATAATTTTTTCGAGTAAAATAAGTATTTTTCAAAAAATGCAGTTTTTCCACCTTTTGTTGGCGCAACCACTTTAAATATAGTTATTAACACATTTAAAAGTTAAAATTTTCAAAATAAAATTATTTATTTCAATAAGGATATAAAAAACTTACTTTGGATAATTTTTAAATATATTTCTGTGAACATTCATATTTTGATGAATAGTAAAAATAAACAAAATTCTTCTTAAAAACAACTTTTTTCATCAAGATAATATATATGGTTAAATGATAAAATTTAATGGTTTTAAAATATAAATAGAATATATTTTTTCCATTTACTATAATTTATTTCGTTACCATTATTTTTACATTGAATTAATAGGTAAAAGCATTTCAAACTTGGACAATGTTTTAACTTTTAAAACCTGTTTTCGTTACAACATGATTAATTTTAAATTAATTACTGCAACTTATGTGTTTTGAATTTTGAAAAATGGATTACATATTAGGATTTAGTGGGTCCAAATTATGTTAACAGGTTAATTTTATTTTTTTGACATTATAAATAGTAACTACGATAATTTTTATTTACTACAGTTGAAGGTAAATCGGGTAATTAAGGGTAAAAATAAAATTATAAAATTACCCTAAAACCTGAAAAAATTCTATTGGATGAATAAAAGTAGACTCACATCACCTAAGGGTCAGAATATTTTCATTTCCTAGATTTTTGACGATGAAAATGATATAATTATTATTAAAACCAAAGAAAGTGACAACATGTCACTCTCTTATATCTTATAAGTGTAATAATTTTACATTAGTGATAAAAATCATAAAACATAGAATATAAATAGTTTTTAGAAAGATAATAAAATTATCTACATTATTAGAAGTTATTTATAATTTTTAGGGATTAAATAATTATCATTAAGGATGACACAATAGTGATGTATAAATTATTTTATTGACGGAGATATCAAATAAATGGTTTTAAAAATATTAAAATAAATATTATATGAACTAAATAATGTTCTCCATAAATTTCATAGAGGAATATGAGATGTTATCAGTCCATTAGATATTTTTGTTTGAATATATCCTCAGTTAGGATTTTATTTAAATTCAAATAGATGATTAGTGTCAAAATTGACACTATTGTTATTTTATAAAAATGACATATTATAAAAATGCTTAAAAATCACAAAAATATTGAAAAATTATAAATTGAAAATTAAATAGTCTAAAATGTCATAAAGTATCCAATTATGGACAATTCAAAACACATAAGAAATTATTTATAATAATTTAAAAATTAGAATATTATTACAACAAATAAAATTAAATAGATTAAATAAGGATAAATCAAGTTGATATGGTTTAAAATAAATTACCAACATGTCTAAATCTAATTTTTTGATGCGATTACAACCCTATATCATCTAATATTTGGATTTGAGTCATTTTTTGAGGTTTTTAAGTGGGGTTTGAGTTTATTATAAATTAATATTTTAGAGGTTCCCAAAAGTGCCCCTCTCCTCTCTTATAAAAAGAAACCTCATGCCTCTCCTCATCACACCACTTTGAGCCTTCAAGATTAGCCAAAACCAGACCATTTCTCTTCTACAATTTCCTAGAAACATACTAGAGGTCTTGGTGTTCTTCAAACACAATCTTTAGTGCCCTAAGAGGAGGTTTAGAAGTGGCACGTCGAAGAATAGGTAATATCCTTTACCGATTCTTTTAAGTTATTTTCTTCTTATACTTCATATTTTATTGTTGTTTCATAATAAATTAATAACATAAGTATAGCTCGTATACTGATATGTTATTATAAATATGAACAAACCATATTTTACCTTCTATCTAACCTACGGAAAATGAAATCACCGCGCGTGCGTACGTACGGAATACCGTCTCCACGTAGTGGTGTAATCTGTTTTCCACCTCCACCTTACTAGGATGGGTATAATGGTATAATTAATAACTATATATGATTATTATAACATTATAATAATTTTGAGATATTATATCCTCTACTTAAATCCCATTCATTAATTATGAGAATGATATCATCGCATGCACAAAGCATTCATCATATGTCAAATAATCAATTTAATTGACAAATAGTATACCTTATCAACAAATATCAGTTTTATTAAAGAATATTGATTTATAAATATTCTCTCAATTCATCAAATAACATTCATGGTAAAAAACATATGTATAAATGTTATACAGTTTAAAAATAATCATACCATGGTAACAATAATATGGATATTTAATATATATGTAATTTCAAATGCAAAATGATAATAGAGGGGTATAAAAAATTACACACAAAGATAAATTGGTGTATAATATCAAATAAGCATCAATGGAGTGGAATTTTAGATGGCATCCCTTACCTGACCCTTCCATTTATTTGAGTGGTCATTAAACGCATGTATAGTGATTTAAAAGATGGTAATAAACAATAATTGAGTGATATTAATAATTATAATATCATATATTACCCCTTGATAACGTCTTATCAGTCATTTATTAGTACTTTATCATTATCTCACAATAGAAAAACTAGATTTATGATTTGTTTTTACCCAAATTTTCTAGAAAAATGAGTTTCATTTAGAATAATTTTCCAAAAAACATATATAATTTATAAACAAATTTATATATGTTTAAAAATGTGTATAATTATAAATTTCTTGATATTTTTGAATATTTTTCTAATTTAAATGCATTATTATGGAAACATCGCTAAACTATAATTTTTTAAACATGGCTAGTTTAGGGAAATTTTTTAAAACTATTTGAAATCAGTAAAAATTATATATATATATAAAAATATTAATTGACATGTATATGTGTATACATATATTTAAATGTATATATAATTTTATAAAACTATTTGTATATATAAATTTATATATAAATTCTTTAACATATATTTAACGGCCATAACATATATAAAGTCCCACACAGAGAATATATATATATACATAGATTAATATATAAACACACTTACACACATACATATATATATAAACCTCACATATATATATATATATAAATACATATAGAAATATATATAAATATATATATATATAATAATTCATATTTATTTTATTTTTAGTTATGTTTTAATGAAAATGTGTCTAATTATTTATATATTTAATTAGAAAATTTTAATGTACATATATATATATACAAAAAAATTATAATTATATTCAAGGTATACATACACATATATATTTAAAATCACACACACACATATATATAAACATATATAAATATATAAATAAATATATGTATAATAATATATATAAATTATACATATAATAAATTGATTTTTAAAAGAACTAAATTATATATATATATAACATAATTAAATTTTATAAAAAATGTCTTTTTGATAAGATGGTCTAATCATTCACTAAAAGACCCCAGGTGTGGGGTCTGAATTAAAATAGAAACCAATTTTGAGGAGAAATGAATGGGAGGGGGTTACACATGTGGAGAATAGAAGAAGGGGAGTGTGTGGTGGAGTAGTAGGGCATGTGTTGGGTGGATGAGGGAGAAATTGTAGTGCATGGTGGATATCAAGGAGGGGTTGGGGCGTGTTGTGTGTATGGAGGATGGACTCAAGGGAAACAGGGGTATTAAAAAAATAAAACAAAAAATGTTGTGTTTAAAAAATTATCAATTTCATAAAAAAAAGAAATTTAAACAGAATGTGGCTATTTTAAAAATCCTTAATAAAATTTTTCTTAAAAAAATTCTTAAAAATCTATCACTAATACGGGACATTTTTAATGTCCTCATTTAGCAATATTTTTAAACATTAGTAATTATTGATATTTAGATAACTTTATAGAACATTACAATCATAGAATTTTATAATCATTTCTGAATGGAGAATACTAATTTACATATATTTTTATGAGATATCATAAAATTTGTTGGAACTATTAACAAACTTACCTAATTTACATTTTTCATGTAGAGTCACCATTGTTTAGGGAGTTAGTTGCACTATTTTTTCTTGAATTCTTGGTCACGAATGTTCAATAACTTCAATATAGTTTATTGTTATATCATCTATATAATTATATTAATGTTAAAAATATTATTTTTTATCATTACTTATATATTTATAACCATTTTTTAAAATGTGATAGAAAATTAATTGCATTCCTTCAGGGAGACGGTAAGACATATGTACGCATGTGCGAAGATATCATTTATTATTTGATGGGAGGGTAAGGAAGTGGGTGATAAATTATTTTTTAGTAATTAATATTATGTCGTATATATCAAATAAATTGATTGAATTTATCATTATAAACAATCATGTAACACATAAGTGAAAAACAAATCACATTACGTCCCGAAGTGGTAGTACGTCGTTCACAAAAGCGTCGTTATCATTTTAAAAAATAATTGAATATAATAATGAATATATTACATTATAAGAAAATGATTATAATTATATATTAAATAATATATATACAAATTATGTCCATAATTATATATAACATTGAGGTGCCTTAATTGAAAAAGAATTACATCAGTTTTAGAGGTGGTAGTCCACATGATCAATGATTTCATCTCCCATTTGATTGAAGATGAGATGGATATAGGTTATAAAATTAATGTAATTATATATTAGTAAATGATATATACTATTTTAATTATATTATCTGTGTTATGACATAATTAATGGTTTTACGAGTATAATTAAATATCATGATCATCATTAAGTTGATTACCATCTCTAAGATAAACATCCATTAGATCTCCTATTACCGACCATGGAGTTTTAAATTTTGGAAGAAAACACCTCAATAGACTATGTAAAGTTTTTGGTGATTCATTTTTGGGATGGTTGGGCTGAGACAAATTCTTTGAAATGTTTAAATTAGTGAGAGGACGGTGTTTCCATTTATAATTGAGGAGGAGTGAAATTTTAAAAATTACCCATAACTTTTCAATAATGGGAAGTCACACTCATCCAAAGTTCCCCCAACATTTATGAATTATGTAGAGGAGGTACGATAATTTAGATACACACCTCTAACATAATAAAAATGTTTTAAATATGTTAATCCATTGTCCTCTATGTTAACTTACTTTTACAATTTTAGTTTTTACTTTGGTAACTTATTTTTTTAGACTACAAATTTATTCATTTATCATAAAATAAAATAATCTATATTATATAATTATGTCCCAATTATATACATATAATCCAATTTATCAAGTATAATTTCAATTTTTTTGAAAATTAATTTCAACACAAGTTCATGTAACACATAAACTCTCATTTAACGTTGGACCATGTCAATTAATTAATTATTGTTTTTATTAATTATGATGACCCAAAATTAATTTCCCCATGTTAAAAAATATATACTAATTTTATTCGAAATATATAGACCATTTTATAAAATTTACCTCATAGAATATGAATCTATAATTTAAAATAATATTTTATAATGTCTCAAAATATGGGTCTTCACGAAATTTATTTTTCAAGAATAAGATTATCTTATATTGACTATATGACAAGTAATTATTAATATATTGATTTATATTAAAATATTTATATATAATTTATAAACATAATTTATATCATTCATCATTATAATTGTTCTAATTTATTTACATTGACATACATTATACATTATGAAAAAAAATTTGTTTCTAAAAAATAATTAGTTTTGTAAAAAATAACCCTTTTACAACCAAATGTCCTTATATTTTTTTCTATATAATCTATAGTCAATGAATTTTTCATTAAACATATTATGATAATATATTATAAATTAAATTATGGATTTTTAAATAATACATTTACCATAATTCAGGAAATCTTATTTCAAAGAGAAATTTTCATAAATTCATTCGATGCTTATTTTCACCATGTAATTTAAAAAAAGATATTCAACTTATCAAATAATAATTTTTTCCATTAAATAGTAAATTTTTAATTTTATTATAGCTTTACTGATATAATGTTTTAAATTAATATAATGGAGGCTAATGGTTCTTTATATAAAAACATATTGAATATATTTAATATAATGAAAATAAAATATATCAAAATTTATTAGGGTGTTACATTTTTCAGTCTTAAAAAATTTCACCCACTAAAATTTCATGATTATTACCTTATAAAAATTTTGGTTGGGTTAAATTCATAACATCATCTAGTTCAGACATTTCCTCCTCACAATTTTTCTAAAATCATATAACAATTGAGATAGAATATTCCTCAATACATGCTCAATTGTATAACAAATCATGATGTGATCATCACACTATGGTAAATTAGGTTCCATATCTATTCTATAATCCATGATCATATGTGATTATAGTGACCTAGGATTAACATACATGGATATTAAATCATTTTATATGAATATTTGTTATATTACCAAAATACATTCCTTATGACTCTAATAGTTTTGTGTCCTTGGAATCATGGAAACCAAATATTATATCATAGTGAATGAATTTCAATAGATCAACTAAATATATATAACTTTAGTACTCAATCATGAAACCAATATTCATAACCTAGGGAAAATAAAAAATTAGAATGGGTTGATCTCAAATAGTCATTAATGATAAATAAGGCAGATATGTAACCATAATTATGAGCAAAATGGTATTGAAACATGATCATTAAAATATAGTATCTTTCCCTTCATATCAAATATAATATACATTAATCATTTCATAAATCATAGAAGATCAATAGACATGAATCATAAGTTAATAATGAACAAAAGACATGAAATCATTACATATGAATAAAACATTGGGTTCTGGAATATAGAGAAGCATATAATATGATTTCCATAAAATTCAAGGCATTACTTCCAAGACCATATATGTAGTATGGCTTTACTCTTCATACCGTCTTGGTAGTCATGGTTCAATACCATGTCTATCTTAGTATCATGAGTTCAATCCTCATACCATCGTTCTAGTCATGGTTCACTTTGATTACCATCTTAGTGGTCATGTTTAACTCTCAAGACAATATTAGTAAATCTCATGACATATAAATATTTATCTAATTCATTTGAAAGAGATATAGGTCACACCTTTTTCATAGTTAAAACTAACACTCTTGCTCCACGAAGTCATATAAAATAATATTTTAACCTATGTAATTAAATGGGTTTCATAAACAAGTTAACATATCAAAACCTATGGAAAAGTTATAGGTTCCATAATAATTTGATCAAAATCCTAAATTTTGATAGAGAAATATATTTTTTAAAAATAAATCTCTTGATAGAGAAATATTTTTCATAAATACCATGACATTAAGAATAACCCGTTCATTGAAAAGAAATAAATGGAACTTTTATATAATTTTCTAGAAGGTTGTGGGTATATCAACAGTTGTCATATTATATGAAAATTAAATTTTAAATAACATTAAGACAATGTTTTTTAGGAAAATATATTTCCTTCATTGAATTTTTTAAATACATAAATCCATTTGATAATAATTTTAATATAAATTAACCTAAAAACAATAAAGAATACATGAAAGAATTTGAAAACACTTTTCCTTGAAAACATATAAAATAAGATTAAATTTGTTTAAAACCCTTCATCATTTAAAATACACCTAAAACGAACACATAATCCTTGAAGACTTTTTGAAAATAATTTCTTTTAAAATACTTCGAAAAATAATAAATAGTTCTTGAAATCATTTTGGAAACTATTTTACTTGATAATACATTGAAACCATGTAAATAATGCATGAAAACAATTTAAATGATATTTTCATTGAAAACATATAATGTAATTTATTAACGAGTTTTGATAACCATTTTCCTTGAAAATTTATATAAGATGTTTGAAATCATTTTGAATTTGTTTTCCTTTAAAATGTATAAAATAAGATTGAAAATATTTGGAAAACCATTTTCCTTGATAATATCATTTAAAATCATTTTAAAAAATTAATATTTTAACATTAAAATAATTCTTCAATGTATTCCAGGTGGATAAATCCATACATGTTATATGTGGTAAAGAGAATGTTAATTTTTCATGGTAAAAAGTATAGATATTTTTCCTCATTTGGAAGGTGAAAAAAATATTCCATTGATAAATTTTTTAAATGTAAAAAACTGGTAAAAATATTATCTAATGATCATCGGAAATTATTGTAATGTCATTATAAATCCTATTTAGAAAACATGGTTTTTAAGGAAGATACATATCTGACCAAAAAGTGGGTAAAGTCAGGCTTTAAAAAAATATTCTTATCTACATTATATTACAAAGATAATAAAATGGTACCACAAAATTAATATATCATTACTTACTAGAGGGAAATAAAACACATTAATGTATCAAGATATGGAACACAGTAATTAATCAAATAAATCCAAAACCTAAACAATATCAAAAAGTTATGAGATTGTCTCAATAGACTGATATAACGTGGTAACAAGGGATTATACTCTCCATTTAAGAAACTGAAATTAAATGAAACTTAAATAGTAATGAAAATAATGATATTGATCATATATAATGTAATAAGTAATTATATTCACCTCAAAAAATAGTATATGTGCATAAAAAAACAATAGTCTCAAAAATGGAAAATTGAGAGAAGACATTTTTACCGTTTTGGTAAATTTTGTAACAAAATCCATTGGTGTGAAATTTCAAAAAAATGATATTTTAAGGAACATAAATTTATTTATAATATACATATAGGAAAATCATGTTTAGTTCCTACAACTCACAATATTAAAGAGTGTCAAACATAGTATGTATCTCAAAGGAATAAAAAGTGAGACAAAATCCTGTTTTCTTTGGTCATGACTCTCATCATACACATTCAAATGACCAATATAATAAAAAATAATTTATTATAATACTTTTATAGAACCTCATTATTATATCTAATAACATATATTGTTTTATTATGACATTATATTACAATCATTTTAACAATTATATGTTAAGGTTTCACTTCGAGTAGTATTACCTTTATTATTCGCATTTTTCTTAATTTGTTGTATCTTGGGTATTTATAAATTATATTGTGACTTATAGAAAGTAAATAATTATATAAATATCATTTATAAAAAATATATGTTTATTTTAATTATATATTGAATATATATTCATTAAATGGAATACATCATTCAAGGAGATGTTAGGTCGTACGTACGCATGAATGTTATTTTCGTTTAATTGTCGTGTTGATAAAATTAAAGAAAAATACAGAAATTTATATAAATTTATATGTATAAAATTATAAAATTTTATTATTTAAATCATATATATCTTATATTTTCACTAAAACCATAATACAATTTATGTGGTGTACGAAGGAATCATATCACTTTGAAGGGGTATTAGTCCACAAATCATCAAACAAAATTATCATATTAACACAAAATGGAATGTAAAATAATATATGATATAAAAGTAATAAAGAAGATTAAAGGCATAATAAATGTAATATATGATATATATTAATACATATTCTATAATAAAGGACATTTTTGTAGGTGGGAATGAAAAAATGAATAATCATCGTTTGGTGAGGAAATATTTTGTTATACAAAAAATCAATACGTTCATTACCCATTAGATGGAGTTGTTTATATGTGTTCATTGAACCATTAACATAAAAATATTCTATTGTATTGGTTATAGAGGTTATTTCATATAATCATATAAAAATTATAGTTTTAGGGGTTGGATAAGGAAAATAAAATAATTTAATTGGGAGAAGACGTTGCCTTATAGTCAGGTAACTCCTTTTTATTTATCCTAAATGCTTACATGGATTTCATTATACCCATATAAAGGAATAAATATGGGAAGAATGATTTATAGTATGTGTATTGTGGAGGACTTTGTTAAACATAATAGGTTTTAGATGTCTGAAAAATAGGAAGAGTTGGTGGATTTTTAAAGGGAAGGAAACTCAATCAATTGAAATTTTTATAAAGAACTTAGGTGTTCACATGTTATTACCAAAAAAAGTCATAAAAAACCAAAAAAATCAATATTAAAATATTTATGTCCAAAATATAGACATATAATGGTTGTTGGACAAGGTTATAGATCATTTGGTCCCTTAATTATAATGTTTAGTCCCTAATTATGCTTAACATGGCATTAATAGCTATGATTAATTTTAATCACTTTTACTAGTCATATTTGAAAAAAAATTTGAATTATGAGAATATAAATATTATAATTAATTCAATGGTGTGTGATGATTTTTCAAAATTCAAATCACAAAAAACTTGAAAAATTATGATTAATGAAAATCTTGCTGGTAGGACAAAATAACGAGTTTTTAATGTTGGAAAATGTTCTAATGTTTGTTTTGATTTTGAATTAAATTTCATATTGAAATGGATTATATTGAATGAATAAGAATTAATAGTTATAATATTTATCTAATATTTACTTAAAACAAAATTATAATATCTTATAACATTAATAGTTTACAAAACAAAAAGGATGTTTATAACTGAAATCATTATTTATCACTATTTTAAAAAATTATTTTTCTTAGAAAAATACCAAAATTTTACTCTAGGATAATTTATACATTATTAATTCAAAAATTATGTTTTTTTTATTAAATATATTTTTAATATTCTTCTAAAATTATATTTTTCATTAAACTAGATTCATGCAATAAATTTTGTTGACATAAAAGTACTTTACCAAAAACAATAAATTTCATTATCAAAATCATTATTTTTCATAAAAACTATTAATAAAATACTGAAAAGTATATATTAATTTTCAAATATCTATTTCTACGGTCATGGTTATACTTGTCTCATTTAAATAATTATTTAAAAAAATGTTTCATAGGAACTCTCTCTTTCGTACATTGTTTAATAAGTTAGTGTTTTGTGTAAAGTACACTAAGTTGTACGCCAAGTCTATGTAGTGTGTAATGTATGCAGAGTAGGTTCCAAGTGAAGGAAGTGTTTTACTAATTTCTTTACTTGACAAAAATGAAAAATTAATTTATTATCGTAGAACAAATTTGTAACTCTAATAATATTTCCTTTTATATTCAATGTGTTTTCGTATTCATTTATAATTTATTTTTAACCTGCGAATTCATATTATATTTTGAAAACCATATAATTTCATGGATTAGTTAATAATATTCATAAAATCTCATTTAACATCAATTTTTTTCTTATTATAATAAATAGTCATATTTTTAAAATATATTATTGTTCAGTAAAACTTAGTCTTGCATGTTACATAAGTCATCGAGGAAAGTCATTATTTCATATAACGCAAGATGATATCAGTGATCCTTGTATAGAAAGCCATAGCTTATATTTCATGTTTGGAACAATTAACTTGGTGATTCATATAATGAAAGACAAAAATATTTCTTTAAATAAATTAACAATCTTCAGTGTTTTCAGAAATTAAAAATATCATAAAGGATAACTTAATTCGAAAAAATATATTTCTCAAAATATCTCATTATTTAATTTTACACCACTTAAAATGAATTCAACCATCCAAATTCTGCAAGGTTATCAAAGGATTAATACTTAAATGTTTCATTCATAGAAACACCCATCGGACAAAGAAATACAATCTCTTCCTTTAAAAATGAAGTTTTAGAACCATAACAGTTTCCAAAAGTAACATATAACTATGTTTTTACATAGGATAAAATTGGTATAGAGTGATGATTGGACATTGATTAAAAACATAAATTTTTATGGGAATTTAATTAGATCATCAATCAAAAAAAGTGAATGATAATGTAAAAGGTGAGGGACTCAACGTCATAAATCTATGATGATTTAAAAGGCTATTGGTTCAACAAAAATTGAGGTATTAGGATAACACATTTTCTTTTTTGATTATTATACATTCATTGAGTATTTATTTTATTAATGAAGAATAAAAGAAAATTTTCATTCCTTGGATGTGATTTTTTCTTTTTTAAATTCATCCATTACATAAATAAATGTATTTCTAGAATTAACATTGATTCCTGAAGCAATAAAGTACACTTTTTGTAGATATTATGGCCCATAAAAATGAATTGTATAACAATTAATCACTAACTATTATCAAAAATTAATATGGTTAATATATTAATCTATAAGTATAAAAAGTAACACTACTGTTCTTTAATAGATATTTATTCATAGAAAATAATTACACATAAACTTTGACATCGCATAGGCCAATGGTAGGTCTGAAATTCTTACAATCCTTCGGTCATGGGTTCAAGAGTCGTGGCCTATGCAGACATGATTGTTTGTCACTAGAAATTAACAATTTATTTTTCTAAAAACACAGTAAAATAATTTCCAAAATAAATTTGGTGGAAATCATTAAAATAGATGTATTCAATAAATAAAATTTTATTCACATTTTTAATAGACACTCAAAACATAAATACTTCCATTGAATTTTATCTTAAATTTTTCATAAATTATTAAACTTATAACCCTTACAAATTATAGAAAACCAATGTTTTATAAATATCATCATGAAATCATATTAACATTGATTCCCCATATATCATGATCTACCACTAGGCAATGTCATTCCAACATATCAATACCCTCATTGAATATTACCTTAAAACATGGTAACAATCATAATTACCCAATATTGTTTTGTAAATCACGAATTCATCCTTATTACAAATTATATTGAATAGATTTCTAAAATTATGTAAAACATTAAACATCATCCTTGATGACATCGAACACTTCTTCAATAATCATATACTATTTAATCTGTGCCATCAAGTGTACTTATTCATAACGCAGATATGTTTATCAAAAAAAATTTCTTAACATAAATAACATATTAATGGTTAAATTACCTTAATATAAATATCACCTTGTAATTAGATCCACTCCATAGACCATCAATAACATTCATCATAAACATGTAAATACTGAGTGAAAAACATACGTAGAACAATCCTAGTATACATCATAATTCATAATTATTTGAAACCAAATACATAAAAGCACTTATTACTTCATTTTTAATCCATTAAAAATGCTCCTCATCATGTTACATAATACCAATTTTATTTAACATTTCATTTTTAGTCTTCTCATCATCAACAAAGTAACCATTACTCGCACCACATTGTTGATCCTCTTTGGGAGATTTCCTCTAGGGACATTGAGTTCATGTTGACTATTTATTCCATATCAAAAATAATTAACCTTCAATGATTCCTTAGAGAGGAAGATATTATCATCCCTTCCATTAACAGAACAATTCATTCTTTCATTGCTGTCACTTGCTTTGTGTCCTTATTTTCCATAATTAAAACATCTTCTTTATTCCTATAATACATCAACATAAGTGATTATTTTCACATTCATGACACTAATTAAACCTAATCTTATTTCCTTAATGGTCTCCATTACACAAACTCTCAGGGAACTCCTAGTTTATCTTACATGTTGACTCTGAAAATTGGTTAAGGTGCACATTGTTAATAATGTTCCTTTAAAACAAATTAAGCATGATAACAACATCTTTAACTCTAGTGATCATCCCACTTGACCTATCTTCATAAAATCATCCATCTCATTGTACATTAATCCAGTTCCATTCTGTTCCCACCCACGACTAAAACCACAAGAACTGTGAGATAATTACTTTTCATAATAGAAAACCAAATATTCCTGAAATTATTTACTTATAAAATTTCTCAATCATGACACCATCTTTAATATATGAAAAATTAGGTTCATATTAGGATACACATGTCCAATTTATATCAAAATACATCATCATGGTTCATGAAAATTTTGTGAAGTTCCAAAGCATATACCCTAAGTGTGTCATACAAGGTGTGCAGCTATCCCTGTTGTCATGTACCAGAATACCCTTAGTCAGGCCCGACACATCTTGTTGAAGTTATTACCCCTAGGTACATCTATTTTAGATCCACATCAACTACTAAAATCTAGATAAGGATGTATTTCTATGGAACCACTCACTCTAACTTTTACCAAAATTCCAGGAAATTTTCTTAAACATTACCTCAACCTTATAATTAGTTATAGAGACATCCCTAGTCATGACCTTAGAAATTTTACAAGGGATATCACTTAGTTTTTCTTATCTTAGTTTCCAAAGGATGACTAAACCATTCCTTTTATACCAACTATAGAGACCAAGGATTAGCATACATGGATATTACATAATTTTTTATGAATATTATATACATTACAAAAATACTTTCCCAATGAATATAATATTATAGTTTCTTCGGAAAAATGGGAACAAGATATTTTTTCCTAATTAAATATATTCAACATATCCCATACATATATCCACCTTTAGTAGAGCTACATAAATCCTTTATTCATAACTTATGGAAAATAAAATTAAGAAATGGGTGATCTCAAATTATCATTAAGGTTAAATGAGGGACATATGCTTCCATTTTTATGAGAATAAGGGTATTAAAGAATGATCAGGAAAATAGAAGGTCATACCCTTCATATCAAATATCATAAACATGAATCATGTCATAATTAATGGATGCTCATAAGAAATGAATCATAATGATACAAAGAATGTTATCCATGAAAGCGTAACGTAAGAATAAAACATGAGTTTATCACAGACAGATAAGAATATAATATGGTTTCTATAATATCAATGTCATTTTTTCCTTGACCGTCTTTGTAGTATTGATTCCGACCCCATACTATCATGGAAGTCATGTCTCACTCCCATATCCATTTTAGTATCATGAGTTCACTCCATGTGCCATCATGGTTGTCATGGTTCTCTCCCATGGCCATCATAATAGTCAATTTTTACTCGCAAGACCATCATATTCTATCCCATGACATATTAATATTTACCCAATTAATTGGGGGGAGATATAGGCAACACCTACCTAATATTGAGAGCATACATACATGTACCAAAAAAAATCACAAAAAATCCTATCATAACCCATTAAATTAAAAGTGTATCATAAACAAGTAAACATATCATAATATTTGAAAAGATACCATTTTCCTAACAATTTCATCAAAATACGAATTTGTGAAATATAATAAGATTTCATAAATATAAAACCTATGAAATAGAAACGAGTTTCATAAATATAATGACATTTATCAAAACCCATTCATAGAACGGATATGAATAAAACCTTTATATCATTTTTTAGAAGAGTATGAGTATATTAAAAGATTTCATCTTATATGAAAAATAATTTTGAAATATCTTTGAAAACCATTTCTTGTAGAAAATATCCATCATTATTTGAAAAAATCCTTGTAAATACATAAAACCATTTGGTAATAATTTTCATAGGAAATAAAAATAAAACATATAAATAATACATGAAATAATTTGAAAACCTTTTAACATGAAAATTTACAAAAAATGATTCAAAACATTGTGAAAACCATTTTCTTTGAAAACACTTTGATGCATGAAAATAAATCATGAAAAATTTTCTAAAATCATTTCTTTGAAATTACATAGAAAATTTATAAATAGTTCTTGAAAAAAAATTGAAAAATATTTTATTAAATAAATTTGAAACATATAAAATCTCTTCCACACATTTTGAAATCAATTTTCATGAAAAAGTGTAAATTAAAATTGAAAATTTATAGAAACCAAGTTTACTTTACAAATTATAAAATATGATTCAATTTTTTTAAAATTATTATAACTAAAAACATATAAATGAAGTTTGAAAACATTTTAAAAACCATTTTCATTGAAAAATGATTAACAAAGATTAAAAATATTTTGAAAACCATCATACATGAAAATATATTTTAAAAAAAAATCTTAAAAAATATCCTTTAAACATGAAATAAATCTTCGAATGATTGACATCAGATAAATCTATACATGTCGTACAAGGTAAATATGACATTCCTTTTTCACTATAAAAAGGATATAAAATTTCCCAGTTCTAATAGTGACAAGAATATTCATTTGAGAACAGTTTTAAAAGAAAAAAAGTGTGAAAATTTCTTTTAATGACCATTTTATATTAGTATAATATTCATGGAAAACCATTTTAGAAAATGTTGTATTTAATTAATGTAGATTTCCGACTAAAGAGAGGGTAAAGTCAGTATTTCTTAAAAACAAATTCTAAATTATAATATGTACCAAAGAGTAGACAATGGTAACACTACATGAATATAGAATTAATAAAAAATTTATAATAAGATTAATTAATTTATTGAGAGATGTAACGTAATAATTAATCAAAGGATGAATAAACATAAACAATCTTAAAATGTTATGACATTGTCTCAAAAAACTCTTATAGCTTGGTTACATGGGATCATACTCTCCATGTAATAATGGAAAATTGAATAAAGCATAAAATATCATTAAAATATCAATATTCATGATATAAGATGTAAAATTAAATTATATACTTCTCATAAAAGAGTTTAGGTGCATACAAAACAAGATCCACAATGAAGGAAAATTGAGACAAAACAATTTTACTGATTTAGTAATTTTTGAAACATAAAACTCATGAAAGAATAGTCATAAATATGATATATTAATACCAAAAAAATTAGTTATAATAAAAATAGAATAGAATAATGGTCATTACATATACCACACAAAAGTAATGAGTAGTGAACATAGAATGTATCTCACAATAAAGAAAGTGATATGAAATCCCCTTACCTTGTGTCTTCACTTTAGTGGTACCCATTAAAACCACATTTATAATAAATAAATTTTTATTATAAATATATTATAGAAACACATTATTATATCTAATACCATATTTTTTTGATTACGACCCTATATTACACTCTTGTTAACAACCCTATATTAATATTTCACTTCAAGTAATATTTGTTTAATTATTCGCATGTGTCAAAATTGTTATATAATTGGTATTTATAGTTTATATAATTATTTTCAGAGTTTAAACCCTGATATAAATATCATGAATATAAATTATATATGTGTTATAATAATCTCTAAAATATACTAGTATGAAATAGAATACACCGTTAATGGAAACGGTAGGTCGTACATACACATGAATGTTATTTCTGTATAATTGTAATGTTGATAGAATAAAAGTAAAATCCATATATGTATATATATATTTATATCATTATTTAAGTTTATTTATAAAAGAATATATATATTATATATTCACTAAAACAATATTTATTACAATCCATGTGGTGTACGAATGAATCGTATCGCATTGAGGGGTTGTAGTCCACACTTCCTCAAACAGAATTATCATATTAACAAAAATTTGGAGGAAAAAAATATATTTCCTTAAAAAAGGAATAATGAAGATTAAATACATAATAAATTTAATATATGAAACATATAAACAATGTTTATGTCTAAATGTAATCCATGGTAGGAGTTAATGGAAAAATTACCAATCATTATTTCTTCAGGTTGTAGTTCGCCATACACAGAAACAATATATTCATTACTCCATCAGATGGAGGTATGTGTAATTTTCTTCAGAAAATTTAGACAAAAAATCATATTATCATTTGGATACATGTTTTTTAATATAATCATAAAATAAAGAGATTTTTATTAGTAGTAGATGTAAAATAATAGAATGGACTTGAGAGAGGATGTTACCTCTAAATCAGGTAACTCCTTTTGGTTTATGCAATAAGGATTTTATGTATTTCTGTCTGCCCAAGGTAAGGATTATATAAAAAAGGGAGTATTTATTGGGAAAGTATTGGTCAGGTATTTTCTTACCTTAAGATGTTTTGTAGGTGTGATGTAGAGGGAGAGGTAGTAGATTTTTATAGGGAACGAAAAGAACTAACTATGAATTCAAAAAAACAAGTTAGGTTTTCATATGTTATTACCTAAATAAAATTATAAAATCCTAAAAACCTCAATAATGTATGGTTTATGTCCAATATATGGACATCCAATGGGTGTTGGACATGTGTATTTATCATTTGGGCCCTTAATTTTAATGTTTAGTCCTCTATTATGATTAATTTGGCCTTAATCACTGTGATTTATTTTAATCACTTAAACTAATATTTTTGGTAAAAAAATTAACATGGTCTTATTAGACCCTAAATATTATAATGAATACAAATTTTTAGGTAGTTTTTTTAAAATAAAAATCATAGAAGTGGAAAAATTAAGATTAATTTTAATCCTGCAGATGGGATAAATAATGAAGTTTTGAAGTTGATTTTTTTTTCAAATGTTTTATAAGATTTTTTATTCAATTTCAATGTGGAATTGATTATAATGACTTAAATTATAATAATATATGTAATATTTACCTCATTTTTCCTTGAAAAAAATTCATAATATCATTTTATAGTAATAATTAATTAAAAAATTTTAATTTTAAACTACAAAACCATATTTTTCACTATTTATAAAAAAATGTTTTTCTCAGAAAAATTCCAAATAGTCACCCTAGAATATTTTTAGCATTATATATTAAAAAATAAAGTAAATTTTATCAAATTAAATTTCTAAATGTGTATAAAATAAGTTTTTTTTGTTAAAAGTGGTTTGTTCAAGGAGATGATATTTTTGACATAAAATGACTTTACCAAAAATCAAAAAATTTGTTATCAATATGTTTTATTTATATAAAAATATATAAACAATATTTTAAAAGTAGTAATTAATAATCATATAAGTATTTTTTGATTTCTATTTTATATTTATCTCATTTAAATAATCATATAAAAAGAATTTTTTTAGATACACAATGTTTCTTGAATTATATCACATGTAGGTGTTCATGAAACGTAGACCAAATTGTAAGCCTAGTTGTTGTTGTGTGTAATGTATTCCATTTCAGTTTCATCTAAATTTATAGTTTTAATTAATAAATTTCAGGAGATAAATGAAAATTTCATTTATTTATGTGAAATAGCTTTGTGACCAAAATAATATTACATTTTGTTTTCAATCGGTCATCATATTAATTTAAAATTAATTAGTAACCTATGAATTCCTATTATATTGTGTAAACAATATATTTTCATATATTATTTATGAATATTCATAATTTTTAATTTACTATCATGTTTTTATCTTATTATATTAAATAATCATATTTTAATAATATATAATTTTTATGTAAACCTTGGTATTGCAAGTTATGCATGTCGCCAAGAAAAGTCATTTTTGCATTCAACACAATCAGACCTTTGTGTTTCGTGTAGGGAAAGAGAAAATTTATATTTCACGTAAGGCATGATTAAATCAAGGTTTCATATAACACAAAAAAAATATAGTTCTATAATTAAATAAAATATCTTTAGTGTTACATGAAATGAAAAATATCAAAGAGGATAAATTAATTCTAAAAAAATAACTCACAAAATCTCGGGGAGTTATAGTGATGGATCTAGAACATATTGTATAATAATGATATATAGAATATATCATGAAAATTAGAAAGGATTGACATAATTTCCAACACGTAATCTATAAATTCTATCCTTTCCAATTTTTCAAATGGTTTGGTGTGCTTGTGGATCAATATTCCCATCACATCAAACCTTACGACCTTAGTCCTTATAGATACTTTTAAGAAAAAATTATCTCCAACGTGAAATTACTGGTTTTTAATATGATTTCATGTATATCTATTTTATCCAATTTATAGATTCTTAAATATAATCAAGATAATTAAATACCATTATTATTATCTCTTATATATTTAATGGGATTACAAGGTTCCATTCAAAATCATCTCCACAACAAGTTGGAGTATGAAAACAACCCATATTATAATGCATAATATGATTTCATTTGACAACAATAATGGAAAAAATTTATAGGAAAACATTACAAATAGAATATACTTATCCCACTGTAAAGACCCGCAAATTTCAAGGAAATTTTTTTCTTAATTTTCTTTGGAATTTTACAAGAGCGCAGCTTCAGACGGCACCTGATTCGGAGGCCCGGTGTGCCCGGAATCAATTTCCGAAGTTTGGCTCGGGTACATTCAGTGAACGAACGAGCGGGTTTTTCTATCTTTTGAACCGGTGCCCGGAATCGAATTCTGAGGGCACCGATGAAATCGCAGCGCCGATATTTGCTTAGAAACGCCTCTTCCGGAGTTGCGTTTGCTCAGACGTGGTTTTTTTAAATTTTGCGGCTTTAAGTCAGAAATAAAAATAAAGTTTGTGCGACAACTTTATTTTATTTCACTTAAACTGCTTGGAAGCCACTTAAAGTCACTTAAAGGCGGCTTGAACTGAGTTGAACTGGATAGGATGCTATCCAGAAATATCCTACCCCTTGGTAGGATATTTGTGCGGTGGGGCCCGCACGAGCCCCGCCGTTTCTTTCGCTAAGTAACGCACCCGCGAAAACCCGTCAAAGTAACTGAAAAGTCAACCGACGCGTTTTCTTTAATTCTTAACAGACCATTTAATTGGGCGGTTTATTTCGTGAATTAAATGGACTGTTTCTTCGTGAATTAATTGGGTCGTTACTCATGCGTTTTACGTTTGTTGGCAAAATAATAAAATAGACAAACTTGTCTATTTTGGAGAATTGCTATCGTTGTGCAATTCCTCTGAGCCTCCACCCTCTCCGCGAAGAACGCGAAGAACGCGAAGAATGCGAAGAACGCGAAGAACGCGAAGAACGCGAAGAACGCGAAGAACGCGAAGAATGCCGGTGACCGAAATTCGACGACGCACACCGAGATCTGCGACGTCGACGAGCTTTACCCGCGACGTTCTTCGGCGACGCCTCTTCTTCCGCGGCCGATCCTCGTTCGACAACAAAGGTGAGAATCGAATATTTTATTTCTCACTTTTTAATTTCAATAACAACAGATTTAATTAATTAAATCCGTTTGTTCTTGATCCGGAGATTGGCGACGCGACGATCCCCCTCCTTCCGCGACGAGCAATCCCGCGACGACCTCTCGTCCGACGTCGACGACAAGGTAAGGGATGTTGGATTATTTTATCTTTTTCCCCGTGTTTATTCTTTTAAAGTGAAGAAAATGATCTCCGAAAATTTTGTTTTATTTAAAATTGTTGTTGATTATTCCTCCCGTGGATTTTGACTAACGCGGAGGGTGCGGGTCTAACGAACAAGACCCGACAACCCTCCGCCGATCTTCCTTTTTGTGCGGATTTGGCGGACGTCGACAAACCGTGCGACAAGGGCAATTTGTTGATTCCGCAGTGAAGATCGTCCCCCGGGAGGAGCATCGGCGCAGACGGGAATGAAATCGGGCCACCGGAGCATCTCCGGCGGCCCGCGGAAGGTGGCGGCGGCGCCCGGCGCGCCGCCGTGGAGAATTTCCGCCGCGGCTGAAGCCGCGGCGGCGGCGGCCGGTTCCGCGGCCGCGCGGAACCGGGAACGGACGCGGCGGCCCGGCCGCGTCCGCGTGGCAAGCGGCCCCCCGCGGGGCCGCGTCTCCTTCAAAGCCGCGGGTCAACCCCGCGGCGGCGGCAGTTCGGCCGCTCGGCCGAAGCCGAGCCGGCCGGTCCGGTCGGCCGGGCCGCGCCCAGGCCGGACCGGACCCGGCCGAGCCGGTTCGGTCCGGTTCGGGCCGGCCCGGTTCGGGCCGACCCTGTTCGGCCGACCCCAGGGGGGGTTCGGGCCGGGTCGCCCCGGGCCCGGAACCCCCGTTTCGGGCCCTCTTTGGTCTTTCGCCCATATCTTGGGCCTGGGACCTCCGATTGACGAACCGTCAGCGGCTACGCGATCCTTGGATCGAGACGGTCGTTTCGGTATATTATACTCAAGGTTTCGGAAGACTTTGGGTTCGGCCGGGTTGGTTCGTACACGAAACCAACCGGGCCCTCGGAGCGGAAACGCTCATAACTTGAGCTACGGACGTCCGATCGACGTACCGTCAGCTGTGGTAGTTTCCTCTAAGTGAGACGGAACTTTTGGCATGCTCCGTCCGAGGATCGGATACAGGCGGAGTACGGTCGGGTTGGTTTTGCCCTAAAAACCAACCGGGCCCCTGGGACGAAAATGCCAATAACTCTCAGACCGGGCGTCCGTTTGACGCGCCGTCTGTCACGTTGAGATCCTGTTGTCGATACGGAACTTTTGGATACATCAACTTCGGACTACGTGTCAGTTGATGTATCAGCCTCTCGGCTCGTGGAGCGGACCCTCCTAAACGAGCTCGCTTTGTGCGGGAACCCTAGCGCTGGCTGTGACTTCGACGACAGAGCAGAGATCCTTCGTGGACTGCGACGACGACAGAGCAGAGATCCTTCGTGGACTGCGACGACGACAGAGCAGAGATCCTTCGTGGACTGCGACGACGACAGAGCAGAGATCCTTCGTGGACTGCGACGACGGCAGAGCAGAGATCCTTCGTGGACTGCGGCGACGACTGTGCAGAGATCCTCAGTGGGCTGCGTCGACTACTGCACTCAGCGATCCTACGTGGATCAGTGCTACAGGTTCTGTGTGAGCCCGATCCTATGTGGGTCCTTACTACCGGTTCTGTGTGAGCCACTGCCTACAGGTTCTGTGTGAGCCCGATCCTGTGTGGGTCTTCTGCGGGGGTTAGTACCTATCGATCCTTTGTGGGTCCGACGACTTAGATGGATCAGTGATCATCTTTGACGTCATCTGAAAAAGTATACCTGGTTGAGCTGAATCTTATGTTACTCTCCTTTGTGGATTGTGTTGAACTATCCTTTGTGGATTTACTGTTTACTCTCCTTTTTGGATTTGAGTCTTGCTTTCCTATGTGGATTGAGTTGTTCTTGAGCTCGTGAGCAGAGCTAGAAGTGGGGACTTAGGTATATGTATGGGCATATACCTAAGTCAAGTCAGATGTTACTTCGTGATTGCATCTCTCTTTTGTGCTATATCCTTTGTGGATTTCGGGAGACCTTCGGGGGTCTCGGGGTCCTTACTGAGTAGCTTGTACTCACCCCTGCACGGGCTATGCCCGCACCTTGTTGTGTTGGTTGCAGACGACGGACAGCGCTGATCACGGTTGGGGCGTGGAGCAGGACGGTACCTGGAGGTGGACCACTGGGCGGGACGTGCTCGGAGCGGACGTGGGACCCGAGGAGCCTGGAGGCTATCTGTACCCACCCTTCAGGTGGGATTGCCAGTGGACGACACGAGGCCGCCGTCTTTTCTTCAGTTGCTGTACTTTACTTTTCCGTTGTACTTTACAGTTGGGCTTGTATTTCCGGCCCCTTTTCTTTTCTGCACTTTACTTTCCGCTTGCTGACTCTGTGTGGTTGTTACTTATAAAGGCAATGCCTTCCCTGTTTACTGGGATTTTACGCCTTGGTGCTAGTCGCCAGCCCCTGGCCTATGGAAGGCGGGCTTGGGGTAGTCACGGCACGGGCCCCGAGGACGGGTCGTGACAAATTGGTATCAGAGGTGGTCGGTTCTACCGCAGACTCTGATCGTCCTTTCTTTCTATGTGAAGCAATAGTGTTTAGTGTATTGAGTGTGGTTATCAGTTCAGGGAGCCCAGTGTTGGTGCGGCGGCCGACGTATCCGTACACCAGGACCCTGACTCCTGATTTCCGACTTAATGCATGAAAACATTGATTGCGTGTGTGTTTCAAGTTTTTCTTTGTGATTACTTGTGTCAGCTCACCGGGTATACTGATCTGCTTTATGAAAGTCTCAGTTTTCCTTGTGATTACTTGTGCCAGCTCACCAGGTATACTGTTCTGACTGTGGTGCTCTTGTTCTCCTTTTCAGGATGGCCCCGCGACGACTGCCAGCTAGGGTTCCGAGTGTTGGGCGCGACGGCAGCCCACCGAGCGACGAGGCCTCGGTGCAGGGCCCTTTGCCAGCAGTGGCACCGGCGGTAGCTTTACCCGCCGAGCCACCGATGCTACCAGTACCAGACGCTGACGATGCACGTCGCCTCAGGGCACTGCACGAGTTTCAGAGCCAGCGACCGCCCAGGTTTCGCGGTGAGGCGGACCCCCAGGCCGCCGAGGACTGGCTAGAGGCGGTGGTACGGATCTTCAGGCTAGTGAGGACAGCAGCGGATCTCATGGTGATTCTCGCGGCCAGCCTCCTGCAGGCGGCGGCAGGATGATGGTGGAGCCTGATGCTCCAGGTTCACGATGAGGCATCCCTGCTCTGGACGGACTTCGAGAGCCTCTTCCGCTCTGAGTTCGTCCCGGCCACCCTCCGAGCGGTGCGCATCCAGGAGCTTCTCCAGCTGCGCCAGGGCAGCATGACGGTCGCTCAGTACGCGGCGAGGTTCACGGACCTATCTCGCTACTCGACCGACATGGTACGGGACCCCTTCTTCTGGGCCCGGACCTTCGAGCAGGGCTTGCGACAGGAGATTCGGGCGTCGCTGATCTCCCTCAGCATTCCGACCCAGGCGGGAGTGCTGGAGCGAGCCCTCCTGATCAAGAGCTTCCTGGCAGAGCCTTCTTCAGCGGCGAGACCTAGCGCAGGGCGGCAGGTAGCTGAGTCATCGGCAGCTGGTAGCCGACGGATGACTCACGGGTCCAGGAAGACCAGACCCGCACGCAGACGGCCTCAGGACACCGGCTCAGCGGTGCGGGGCACACAGCGGAGTGCCAGTCTTTCGAGAGGCAGGCTGTGCTACTCTTGCGGCGGGCAGGGTCACACGGCTCGTGACTGCCCGACTCGCCGATCAGAGGAGCAGCAGACGGTGGAGGGGCCACCCAGGCAGAGGCAGAGAGTCGACCGTGGCGGTCCGCAGGGAGGAGGCGGACGAGGCAGAGGAGCTGGCCGAGCAGCGGGTGGTGGGCGACGCTTCCAGGCTCTACCCCCACCACCGCCAGGAGGGCCACCTCGACCACAGGGAGCTGGAGGGCAGGGACAGGCCCAGCTCCAGGCAGTGGAGGCCTACGACCCCGACATGCCAGAGATGATTCGAGGTACGATCTGTGTCTATTCCACCCTTTCTGCAGTACTTATAGACACAGGAGCGAGTCACTCTTTCATAGCCTCTGCCCTTGTTCGGAGCTCGGAGATTCCGACTGAGCCGTTGGCTCGATCCTTACGGCTAGAGACTCCTACGGGAGCAGACTCGACGATTACGCACTGGTGCCGGTAGTGTGAGCTTACTCTAGGAGGCGAGAGCTTCGGCTGGGATCTCCTTGTAGCGGCGTCGAGGCCTTACGACGTCATCTTGGGCATGGATTGGCTATCCACGGTTCATGCCCAGATCGACTGTTTTAGGCGCAAGGTGCGATGTGTTCGCACCGACGGGAGCAGGTTTACCTTCACCGGCGAGAAGGGAACCTTTGCAGCACAGGATGGACTTCCGCGGAGGAAAGTGCAGCCCATCTCTCATCAGTTGGCTAGCCTCATCCTAGGAGCAGTGGACGTGCGGAGTCCGGCTTTTCCTGCAGTGGTGGACCAGTACGTGGACGTCTTTCCCGACGACGTTCCAGGGCTACCTCCTCGTAGAGAGGTAGACTTTTACATCGACTTGTACCCCGGGACAGCCCCGATATCTACTCCAGCATATCGGATGGCCCCCGCCGAGCTTCGAGAGCTGCGGGTACAGTTGGAGGACTTGCAGAGCAAGGGGTTTATCCGACCCAGTGTTTCACCCTGGGATTCCCCGATTTTGTTCGCCAAGAAGGCGGACGGGAGCTTGCGACTATGTGTCGACTATCGTCGCCTGAACCAGGTGACAGTGAGGAACAAGTATCCGCTGCCACGGATTGATGACCTCTTCGATCAGCTCAAGGGAGCGCGGTGGTTCTCGAAGATAGACCTCCGGTCAGGCTATCATCAGCTCAGAGTTCGAGACGAGGACGTGCAGAAGACGGCCTTCAGGTGTCGGTATGGCCATTATGAGTTCTTGGTTATGCCGTTCGGCGTAACCAATGCTCCAGCAGTGTTCATGAGCCTCATGAACAGGATCTTCCAGCCATACCTCGACCGATTTGTCGTGGTCTTCATTGACGACATTTTGGTATACTCGACGACTGAGGAGGAGCATGCCTACCACCTGCGAGTTGTGCTAGACACGCTCCGAGAGCACCAGCTTTATGGCAAGCTCTCAAAATGCCAGTTCTGGTTACGTGAGGTCCATTTCTTGGGACACGTCATCTCTGAGGCGGGAGTTGCAGTGGATCCCGCGAAGATCGAGGCAGTGCTAGCTTGGGAGCCACCCAGGAGCGTGACAGAGGTGCGGAGCTTCTTGGGCCTAGCTGGATACTATCGGAGATTCGTGCCGGACTTCTCCAGAGTTGCGGCACCACTCTCAGCCTTGACGAAGAAGGGGAAACCCTTCGTGTGGTCAGACAAATGTCAGCAGAGCTTCTAGGAGCTGAGGCAGAGGTTGACCAGCGCACCTATCTTGAGGTTGCCTGAGGAGGGAGTTGGATACGTAGTTTACTGCGATGCGTCAGGGACTGGACTCGGGTGCGTCCTGATGCAGGAGCGGGCCGTGATCGCCTACGGATCACGTCAGTTGAGGCCGCATGAGCAGAACTACGCCACTCATGACCTGGAGTTAGCAGCAGTGGTCTTCCCTCTGAAGACTTGGCGGCACTATCTGATGGGCGAGCGCTTCACAGTCTTTTCTGACCACCAGAGTCTCAGGTATATCTTCTCTCAGAAGGACCTGAACCTGAGACAGCGGAGATGGCTTGAGTTCCTCCAGGACTATGACTTTGAGATAGTCTATACTCCTGGGAAGGGGAACGTGGTAGCCGATGCCCTCAGCAGGAGGACGGGCATTCAACTGCTTGAGGAGGCAACGGAGCAGCTAGCCTCCTTGCAGATATCCTTCGTGGATAGAGACGGAGCAGCCTTTCTTCAGTCTCTCACAGTCTCTCCTCCACTTCTACAGCGGGTCAGAGAGGCTCAGCGTGAGGACGCTGACTGTGAGACCCGGCGTGCACTGATATCCTCAGGTTAGGCGCCTGATGGTTTCTCCCTTGGAGCAGAGCACGACATCCTTTTCAGAGGGCGTACCTTCGTACCAGTTGCTTTACGAGAGGAGGTGCTGAGAGAGTTTCACACTTCTCCCTTGGCGGTACATCCCGGAGTGGCGAAGATGTACCAGGATCTCAGACAACAGCACTGGTGGCCGGGCATGAAGAAAGCTGTGGCAGAGTTCGTTTCACGATGCCTCACCTGCCAGCAGGTGAAGGCAGAGCATCAGGTGCCAGCAGGTTTGGTACAGCCCTTGGAGGTCCCGGAGTGGAAGTGGGATGGCATATCTATGGACTTTTTGACTGGACTTCCACGTACTTCCAGAGGTCACGACTCCATTTGGGTGATTGTCGACCGACTCACCAAGTCGGCACACTTCTTACCCATCAAAGAGCAGGGCTCAGTGGAGAGCTTGGGACGTCTTTACGTCCAGGAGATCGTACGGCTTCACGGTGTGCCATCATCTATCGTCTCCGATCGAGATGCTCGTTTCACTTCCCGGCTCTGGAAGGGGTTGCAGGAGGCGTTCGGGACGCGGCTCCATCTGAGCACAGCCTTCCACCCTCAGACGGATGGACAGACAGAGAGGACCATACAGACACTCGAGGACATGCTCCGTGCATGTGTTCTCGACTTTGGTCGCAGCTGGGAGGACCACCTACCCTTGGTGGAGTTCGCGTACAACAACAGCTACCACTCCACCATCGGGATGGCACCATACGAGGCGTTGTACGGCAGACCCTGCAGATCACCGTTGTGCTGGACAGACCCTGGGGAGTCAGCACTCGTGGGACCAGAGATGGTCCGAGCCACGACAGAGAAGGTCCAGATCATCCAGGAGAGGAAGAGGACAGCTCAGAGCCGGCAGAAGTCATATGCTGACAGGAGGCGGAGGCCACTAGAGTTCGAGGATGGCGACCACGTCTTTTTGCGTGTCTCACCTCGACGTGGTTTACAGAGATTTGGCCGAGGCGGCAAGTTGTCTCCACGCTTCATCGGGCCTTTCCAGGTCCTCAGCAGGATAGGAGAGGTGGCTTATCGCCTGGCTCTACCACCTCAGTTGCACCGGGTGCACGACGTCTTCCACGTGTCTCAGCTGAGGAGATACGTGCACGACCTGACGCACATCATCGACTTTGGGGAGCTGGACGTGGACGATGGGGCGACTTTTGCGAAGGTTCCAGTGGAGATCGAGGATCGACAGGAGCGGGTCCTACGTGGGTGGTCGATTCCTCTTGTGCGCGTCAGATGGCAGCACGGGAACCTCCAGGAGAGCACTTGGGAGCGGGAGGCTCAGATGCGTGCTCAGTACCCCCATTTGTTCCCCTAGTTTTTGATGTATCTTTACGGGGACGTAAAGCCCTGAGGTGGGAGTAATGTAAAGACCCGCAAATTTCAAGGAAATTTTTTTCTTAATTTTCTTTGGAATTTTACAAGAGCGCAGCTTCAGACGGCACCTGATTCCGAGGCCCGGTGTGCCCGGAATCAATTTCCGAAGTTTGGCTCGGGTACGTTCAGTGAACGGACGAGCGGGTTTTTCTATCTTTTGAACCGGTGCCCGGAATCGAATTCTGAGGGCACCGATGAAATCGCAGCGCCGGTATTTGCTTAGAAACGCCTCTTCCGGAGTTGCGTTTGCTCAGACGTGGTTTTTTTAAATTTTGCGGCTTTAAGTCAGAAATAAAAATAAAGTTTGTGCGACAACTTTATTTTATTTCACTTAAACTGCTTGGAAGCCACTTAAAGTCACTTAAAGGCGGCTTGAACTGAGTTGAACTGGATAGGATGCTATCCAGAAATATCCTACCCCTTGGTAGGATATTTGTGCGGTGGGGCCCGCACGAGCCCCGCCGTTTCTTTCGCTAAGTAACGCACCCGCGAAAACCCGTCAAAGTAACTGAAAAGTCAACCGACGCGTTTTCTTTAATTCTTAACAGACCATTTAATTGGGCGGTTTATTTCGTGAATTAAATGGACTGTTTCTTCGTGAATTAATTGGGTCGTTACTTATGCGTTTTACGTTTGTTGGCAAAATAATAAAATAGACAAACTTGTCTATTTTGGAGAATTGCTATCGTTGTGCAATTCCTCTGAGCCTCCACCCTCTCCGCGAAGAACGCGAAGAACTCGAAGAACGCGAAGAACGCGAAGAACGCGAAGAACGCCGGTGACCGAAATTCGACGACGCACACCGAGATCTGCGACGTCGACGAGCTTTACCCGCGACGTTCTTCGGCGACGCCTCTTCTTCCGCGGCCGATCCTCGTTCGACAACAAAGGTGAGAATCGAATATTTTATTTCTCACTTTTTAATTTCAATAACAACGGATTTAATTAATTAAATCCGTTTGTTCTTGATCCGGAGATTGGCGACGCGACGATCCCCCTCCTTCCGCGACGAGCAATCCCGCGACGACCTCTCGTCCGACGTCGACGACAAGGTAAGGGATGTTGGATTATTTTATCTTTTTCCCCGTGTTTATTCTTTTAAAGTGAAGAAAATGATCTCCGACAATTTTGTTTTATTTAAAATTGTTGTTGATTATTCCTCCTGTGGATTTTGACTAACGCGGAGGGTGCGGGTCTAACGAACAAGACCCGGCAACCCTCCGCCGATCTTCCTTTTTGTGCGGATTTGGCGGACGTCGACAAACCGTGCGGCAAGGAAAATTTGTTGATTCCGCAGTGAAGATCGTCCCCCGGGAGGAGCATCGGCGCAGACGGGAAAGAAATCGGGCCACCGGAGCATCTCCGGCGGCCCGCAGAAGGTGGCGGCGGCGCCCGGCGCGCCGCCGTGGAGAATTTCCGCCGCGGCTGAAGCCGCGACGGCGGCGGCCGGTTCCGCGGCCGCGCGGAACCGGGAACGGACGCGGCGGCCCGGCCGCGTCCGCGTGGCAAGCGGCCCCCCGCGGGGCCGCGTCTCCTTCAAAGCCGCGGGTCAACCCCACGGCGGCGGCAGTTCGGCCGCTCGGCCGAAGCCGAGCCGGCCGGTCCGGTCGGCCGGGCCGCGCCCAGGCCGGACCGGACCCGGCCGAGCCGGTTCGGTCCGGTTCGGGCCGGCCCGGTTCGGGCCGACCCGGTTCGGCCGACCCCAGGGGGGGGTTCGGGCCGGGTCGCCCCGGGCCCGGAACCCCCGTTTCGGGCCCTCTTCGGTCTTTCGCCCATATCGTGGGCCTGGGACCTCCGATTGACGAACCGTCAGCGGCTACGCGATCCTTGGATCGAGACGGTCGTTTCGGTATATTATACTCAAGGTTTCGGAAGACTTTGGGTTCGGCCGGGTTGGTTCGTACACGAAACCAACCGGGCCCTCGGAGCGGAAACGCTCATAACTTGAGCTACGGACGTCCGATCGACGTACCGTCAGCTGTGGTAGTTTCCTCTAAGTGAGACGGAACTTTTGGCATGCTCCGCCCGAGGATCGGATACAGGCGGAGTACGGTCGGGTTGGTTTTGCCCTAAAAACCAACCGGGCCCCTAGGACGAAAATGCCAATAACTCTCAGACCGGGCGTCCGTTTGACGCGCCGTCTGTCACGTTGAGATCCTGTTGTCGATACGGAACTTTTGGATACATCAACTTCGGACTACGTGTCAGTTGATGTATCAGCCTCTCGGCTCGTGGAGCGGACCCTCCTAAACGAGCTCGCTTTGTGCGGGAACCCTAGCGCTGGCTGTGACTTCGACGACAGAGCAGAGATCCTTCGTGGACTGCGACGACGACAGAGCAGAGATCCTTCGTGGACTGCGACGACGACAGAGCAGAGATCCTTCGTGGACTGCGACGACGACAGAGCATAGATCCTTCGTGGACTGCGACGACGGCAGAGCAGAGATCCTTCGTGGACTGCGGCGACGACTGTGCAGAGATCCTCAGTGGGCTGCGTCGACTACTGCACTCAGCGATCCTACGTGGATCAGTGCTACAGGTTCTGTGTGAGCCCGATCCTATGTGGGTCCTTACTACCGGTTCTGTGTGAGCCACTGCCTACAGGTTCTGTGTGAGCCCGATCCTGTGTGGGTCTTCTGCGGGGGTTAGTACCTATCGATCCTTTGTGGGTCCGACGACTTAGATGGATCAGTGATCATCTTTGACGTCATCTGAAAAAGTATACCTGGTTGAGCTGAATCTTATGTTACTCTCCTTTGTGGATTGTGTTGAACTATCCTTTGTGGATTTACTGTTTACTCTCCTTTGTGGATTTGAGTCTTGCTTTCCTATGTGGATTGAGTTGTTCTTGAGCTCGTGAGCAGAGCTAGAAGTGGGGACTTAGGTATATGTATGGGCATATACCTAAGTCAAGTCAGATGTTACTTCGTGATTGCATCTCTCTTTTGTGCTATATCCTTTGTGGATTTCGGGAGACCTTCGGGGGTCTCGGGGTCCTTACTGAGTAGCTTGTACTCACCCCTGCACGGGCTATGCCCGCACCTTGTTGTGTTGGTTGCAGACGACGGACAGCGCTGATCACGGTTGGGGCGTGGAGCAGGACGGTACCTGGAGGTGGACCACTGGGCGGGACGTGCTCGGAGCGGACGTGGGACCCGAGGAGCCTGGAGGCTATCTGTACCCACCCTTCAGGTGGGATTTCCAGTGGACGACACGAGGCCGCCGTCTTTTCTTCAGTTGCTGTACTTTACTTTTCCGTTGTACTTTACAGTTGGGCTTGTATTTCCGGCCCCTTTTCTTTTCTGCACTTTACTTTCCGCTTGATGACTCTGTGTGGTTGTTACTTATAAAGGCAATGCCTTCCCTGTTTACTGGGATTTTACGCCTTGGTGCTAGTCGCCAGCCCCTGGCCTATGGAAGGCGGGCTTGGGGTAGTCACGACACGGGCCCCGAGGACGGGTCGTGACACCCACATACAATTCCCTTCACATGGGACTAAACTCAACTTGTAATCCTATGTTAGAATAGTCTTGTTTAACTTCCCATCAGTTTGAGGATTCTAGGAAGTACTCAGTTGATTCTCATTATCAGGATACCTTTGAATGAATTTTAGAATTTCTGATTTCAATTTATAGATAAAATATTTTAAATTAAATTTGAATTTTATTTCATTCATTTATACCACAAAAGTGTTACTTTAAGGTGAATTGCTTCATTTTTCTGATATTGGTGTTATTTTGAGATGAAATGTAAAAATGGAACAATTCTTTTTTTTTTAACTATTATAAATTATTTCTGTATTTATTCCTTAACAGTTCTACACTAATCCAAATTACAAAATTCCTTCTATTGGAGATGATACATATTCAGGGATTCATTTCATCATTTTGGACCAAAAGCTTAATCTACAGTATGGAAGCTGAAAAGAGGATCAAAAGTTGGACGAAGAAAACTATTTATAGATATGCCGAGTTTTGGTGTGGGTTCTATAACTCATTAATGGTGGTCCTAATTGTTGTGAAATATGGTGGGTAGATGCATAACACGTTTTGGAACAACTTTCATGAAGAGAAGGCTATGTGAATGGAAATTTGTAATGGTCAATAAAGCATTCTAATTTAGAGGTTTTCGATTTGGAGTGTCTGACTGGATAGAATAAATGGCCAGAGTAAAATGGGAAAAACTCTAGGAATACTTCTCCAAATCCATTGAGATTTTGAGGGGAAACACCCAAGATAATTATGAACACTATTAAAGAAGGGTAAAATGCATGAAAAAATAATTTAATGGGCCTACAATGTGTCATAATTTAAGGGAAAATTCTATCTGTAAAAAGTGTAAAGATAATCCCTCTCAAAGCATTACATTCTCCATCGATTCCTTCAAGGCACCAAGGAGGAGATCTCCACCGAGGGAGGCTGGCCGAAACACTTCCCCATTTTTTTTAAAATTTATAATTTTCTTTATTTTTGTTTTCGTTTTCAATTTTCATTTATATTTCTAATAAATTAATTCATTATTATTATTTTAGTGTCTATCGATCTACTGATATAAAACAACAAAATTAATCCCTTCGTAGGTGAATAAGATTAAGATAGTGAATGAACTAAGAATGATCCTCAAGTGAGATGACCTTGGTCAGCCCTTATACTGCATTAAGAAGGTTAAATAGCTTTTGTCACACCCTATGATAGGCGTGCATCAAAACTGGCATCATTTCTCGGGAGCTAAGCAGTTGTTTACTTTACTTTTTCTATATTTAAATTTTAAATAGTTTTCATTATTTTAAAAAAATTACAAAAATGATTTTTCCATGATTCCTTTAAATTCAAATTATTCTTCATGGAATAATTACTCATAGGTGTAGCATGAATTACCTGACTACACTAAGTAGTCCCTCCAACGAAGAGCTAATGTGCTAATGATAATGGTCAAGCAGGTGAAAACAGGCACATCAACATGGGTCTCACTGAAAGATTTGATGGCCCTTGTCGATAAACTCCAAGTTGATTCAAAAATATTCATGGATATAATGGAAGTGCCACTAGTCTTTCTAGACTTTACTGAAGGCATCCATGAAGTCAAATCCAAACTCGAGGTGGAGGAGCTAGACAACCTACCTCCATCTAGTGATGATAAACTTAAAGATGAACATTTAATTGAAGATAATATTTATGTCGAACTGAATCAGGGAGATGATACAATATCAAACTCAAACTATTTTAATTTTATTAAAACAAATATCAGTATCAACCATAATAGTTTTGAATATTTATATTCGGGAATCATGTATTATATCATAGAGTATTATGAGGGAAAATAAATTGCACATTATGGATACATTTAGAGCTCCCTAAATAAACTAAATATTTACTATAGGGAGAACAATAAGGGAAATAGAATGTTTCACAAGTAGAAACAAATGGGGAATTCTATTTGTACTTCATCCTACCCCTGCCATGCAAGTTGTACCACATTGTGAAGGGGGTGGATCTTGTGTACTATATCCTTGGAGTCCTCCTAAATAAGAACAACAAACTGCAAGCTGGTAAGAGACAAATGTGGTGGTTCAAATCAAATAAGATTTATGACATATTATGGATAAAATCTAGTACTTCCCTCTTGAGATAGTAAAAGATTCTAGAGCCCACTTGGGGGATCATTCCAAGATTTAAGCTTTACTTTATTTTTAGTACATTCACTTTTAATATTTGGAATTTAAATGTCAAATTAATTATTAGGAATTAGTATTTCATTCTTCCCACTCCCTCTTATATTTTTGGGCAGTAATGATAAGATCTTTTTTCTTAATTGAGTTGTTTCCTTTCAATGGTTCATGCTGGAAGATGGAACCCTAAAGTATTAGATGAAGAGGACCAAATCATTATTTAAAAAGGGAGTTAAAATATTATGATTATCACTTAAACTCCTTACATTTTTTGGTCCAAAACATGATTTGATATTTAATATATGAGTTTCATACCCACACTCAAATTAATGTTTAACCTGAATTATATAGGAGACATGATTTTCATTAGAATCAACTGATTCCATGTTTTAGATTTCAATTTTAATGATATTGAATGGGTAAAATGTAAAATTTAATGTTTAATGTGAAGCATAGATATTTAAATGATGACTCATTGTTTAAGGGAATTAGTTGATTTATGTAAATGAAATTTCCCAACCATTTTTCATACTTTGGATTTCTGAAATTCATGTGAATTAATTTGTTATTATTGATCATGACTTGATGGATTTTCCAATATCATATGTCTAATTTCTAAGAGTATTTCTATACCATGTACTTCATATTTAATATTGAGAATATTTCTTGAGTGATCTTGGTACATGTCACCGACCAGAACATTCAATTGAACTTTTCGAAGCTATGACTATGAAAAAACATTTTTAAAATTATTGAGGCATCTTTGGAAAATACCTTATCCTTAAATACCACCATTGAATCAATACTTTTTTATCCCATAGAGACAATAAACTACCTTTATAGGGATGATCCATGTTTTAATCCATTTTTATCCCTTCCTACCAAACTCTTGGTATTTACATGATATTTCAAAGATGAAGTGTGAGGGGTGAAGGGATTCAGGGAGGAAGGGATGATTTAAATTGTATGGAAAAAGATTGGGGGTGATATTATGGGAATTTTAAAAGGTTGTGTAATTATTCATTGTGGTTCATTGTTTTCCCCTCTTGAATTTAAGAAAATTATGAATAAAAAATAAAAAAAGAGAAAAAATGGGCTTTTATTTGGGAGAACCAAAAATCCCCATTTTCAGACTGATGATCTTCTAATCATATGTGGTTATGTTATGGTTGTGAGTTAAAAACTAATCATAACTTTCAAATGAAAAAAAGTACTCCATTTTTTTTAGAAAAAATCAAGAGGGTGCATTAATAATTCATTATGCTTTACATTGATCTGGACAATACTTTGAGTTTTGGGGAAAGTGGGTGTTGGTACATTAAAGAGGAAAATTTCATTACACTTTTTATATCATGAATTTTACTTAGGAGATACACCTCTTACTTGAGCCTTAATTTTTTAAAATTCAAATCTTACCATCCTTAAGACTTAGATTTATTTGATCCTTTATTGAAAAGTACTCATGATTATATATGTCTTTGGTCTTTACAAAGTGGAGAATGTAATTATTTTACAAGATAATGTATAAGTTTTGTGTTATTATGATATGAACGTAACTCTACATGAATTTTATCATGATATATTATATGAAAAAAAATAAAAAGTAAGGTAAATTATGAGGTGGAGTGCTTAATAATAATGAATTGAGAATACTGAATGAGAGAAAAAAGATTTTTTGTTTTTTTCAAATGGGAAAAGTAAAATACATGAATTATTAGTTTATTTGAAATATAAGAAATTAAATTGATATTTTATGTGTATTTTTGAATGATTTATTTTACATTGAAATTTGTTAAATTTTATTACTTGGAAATTTAAATTTTGGTAACATTGGTGTCTTCTGAATTCCATGTTGAGATTTTATACATGAGGACAAGAATTGTTTAAGTGTGGTGGAATTCATAGAGAAAATATTTTAAATTAAATTTAAATTGAATTTGATTGTTTTAAACCCACCAAAGAGTTAATTTAAGATGAATTTATGAATTTTTTTAAGTTGGTGTTATTTTTAGTTGAACAGTAAAAATGGACCATTATAGATTTTAAACTGTTTTAAATTATTTCGGTATTTTCGCCATAACATATTATACACTAATATAAGTTAAAAAATTATCTATTTTTTAGATGCTATGAATCCAGGGATTCATTACATCATTTTGAAAAAAAGAATAATCAACCATATAGAAGCTCAAAATATGCTCAAAAGTTTGACTAAGAAAACCATTTACAGATCTGTTTTGTTTTGGTGGGGGTCTATAACTTGTTCAGGGTGGACCCAATTGGTGGGAAATGCAGGGTGTGGATAAAAAAGATGTTTTGGAACAAATTTCAGGAAGGACATGCCTCATGAATTTTTCATTTTAATGGTTATTAAATCATTCTAATCTAATGGTTTTCGATTTGGAGTGTCTGACTGGATATAATAAATGATCATAGTAAACGGTAATAACTGTAAAATCCCAGGTAAATAAAGAATAATAAATTTTAATATTTATTAATATTTTTGAATTAAATATTAATTTTACTTTAAAGGGGTTTCTATGTTCGATAGCGTACCTGATATGCAACAACGAGTTTCTTTGAAATCTTACGTTGCACACTAATAATATAACAATATTATATTAAATGGTATTTAACACGTAGCCATTGTATTGGTGGGAATGAGTAGAAATAACTAAAATATGATTATATATATTTGTAAATGTTTTTACATTTATCCAATAATAGATAAAGGCTTAAAATAAGAAAAGAAATCATTTTTAGGCATAGATACTCTAATATTCACTAAAAGGTCGATTTATGGAATTTTGATGACGAACCCTCATTAAAAATAGTTTTGGTCACTCATATAAATTATATTGGACCAAATAAAATCCTTATTTAGAATTGGGACATCAAAATTTACTTTGTGTATGTTTTTGTTATTCTTTTGATAAAGTTCATTTTTAATGAAGAAGTGAAAAATATTGTATTTTAATTCAAAACCTCATTTTAATATAATATATTTCTATTATTACATTATATTTGAATTGGTTTTAAAGTGAAATTATAATATATTTTTACCATTTAATCCAATGGTGGTCATTGGAATTAATTTCACTTTGAAATTGGACTTAAACAAGTGTCAATCTTTTAGTAGATATTGTTTCTTACAAATATGCTATTTCTTTTGACAACGGGAATTAATTATTAAATTAATTAAATCAACTTATATGTTATGAATTATGTAAAATAGATACAATTTTTTAATTCATAATATCAAATATATCTTGGTGTGAATTTTTGGTTTTTTCTGAAAATCTATATTTTTTGATGAATAGTAAAACCACTAAGTTGTAGTTAAAAACCTGAATTTTTCATTTAAACAAAACTTGACCCCACCTGTGATTTAAAGTTCAAAAATCCATCATACATGGTTGTAATTATTAAGTAAAATTGGGTTCAATTGGATGAAAATAATTTTTTTGGTGAATAGTAACTTTTAAGTTTTATTAATCACGATTAAAGGTAATTAGTGTAATTTAAGGTAAAAATAATGTTATAATAATATGAAATCTTCTTGACACGTGTCATAAACTTATTTTATTAGTCATGGACGACCATGAAAATCCATGGGTCAATTTATGGGATCCCATGGAGCCACATGGGTATAATAATGACATTAATACATTTTATTTAAAGTAAAAATACAAATGTCACAAACATGTATTATTTTACTAAACAAATTTTTACATGGGGTCATATAATTGATATATTTGACTATAATTATTAATTATAAATATAAAAATATTTCCTACAACATTTTAATTTTTCTATAATTTTTAGACTTCACATAAATAAAATTATATATGACACAATGATGGTACAATGTTTACGTCATTAATGAATGATTTAAATAAATAAGAAGATAATGTTTAAGATAATATCCAAAACATGTCCAATTATTATTGGATTATTTTATTTTGAACATGAGAAACCTTATCTTCGGCTTTAACAATTTCTGGACCTTTAGAAACCGAAAAACATTATATAGTAAAATAATAGTTTCCTGCTTTACAAAAGTGCCCCTCCTCTCCCTTATAAAAAGAACCCACTTCCTACCCATTTCTCACACTTCTCTTTCCATTTGGATCATCCAACCTCTACTAAAATAAGATCTCAATATACCTCTCTTCATCCTAGAGTCCTTACCTTAGGCAGAAAGCTCTTCAAGAACCCCTTTTGGTTCAAAACAAGGGGAGTTTCCAGATTTAAAGGTAGTGTCTTCTCTTATGTTATTTTGTTTTATTTTGCTTATCCAACCCCCTAAACTATTTTTATTTCATTATTTTGTAACAAAACATGTATCTTAAATATACTAGGATGTTTTTATGAGAATTATTTAATCTATACTGACACACACCTCCGTCTAATGGTTAATGAACATATTGTTTCTTTGGATGGCGAATTACTGCCTCACGAAACAATGATCGTTCAATCTTCTCTTAACAACATTCATGGTGGACATTAAGATGTCACTGTATTTATATATGATATATATTAATTTTATTTTTTCCTTATTCCTCTGTATTTTTCATCTATGGAATTCTTTTATGGTTTCCATAGTTGATAAACGCGATAATTTCATTTTAGGAAGTGCGAACTACCGCCCCCTCAACGTGATTTGAATCATTAATTCCATGTGTGGGATGTATAAAGGATGGAGTTAATAATATTATATATGATATTATACTGGAATTATAATTTACCTTTATATCATTGTGATTTTATTCCATTAAAAATTAAATAGAAATGAAACTAGCGTTCATGCATATATACGGATTATCGTCTCCATTAAAGGTGGATTTCATTTCTTACCTCTAAATGTTATGTACTATTATAAATAAATGTATATGCTGGATATATATTATATATATGATATAAAAATCATTAATATCACTCTGTATATAATGAACCTTTAACCACATGAACAACATATAATTGTAAGAAGTCCATTTTTGACTAAAGTACCAAATATCGACAAAATGACCATTATTAACTTAAATGATTAAATAATGTTCATAACATGGTAATAAGTGATATGAAGGGAATAATAAACTTGAAAAAGTTTCTTAATCAATTATAAATTAACCTTATTTTATTACTCAGGAGATTAAAGGGTGATCAAGTCAAGTCGGACACGAGGTAAGGGACTTCGTCTCAATCTCCTATCATTGAGGTATATTTTCTTCTTATACAAGACTTTATTTTATACGCTGTATAAAACACCTTTGACTTTTCATTTCATTCAATGGGATTATTTTTCTACGAAGAATTTTACCAAATGAAAAAAGCAATGTTTCTTTTAACATACGTGGTGACAACGACCTTTTCCACCACCGTGAGTATTATTCGATCTTTGTCTTCCTGAACAAGCTGTAATGTTTTTAAAATAAATTTAATACCATATTATATTTTATGTATTTTGGTACTGAAAATGGTTTTGATAAAGGATTAGTTATGTCTATATATTTAAGTGATATAATGTGATTAAAATTTGGAAATGTTTTCTTTCCATTATATTTGTTTTAAGTCTTATTATTTTATAATGGTACTTGGAAATTTGAAGGGCGGTTACGTGATAAACCAAATGACGGGCGGTGCCATGAATACCAAGACAGGTGGTTACGTTATAACCTCTAATGCATTGGATATGGAATTCGGCCGTATGGATATTCCATTTAGTAACATGTGTGGAAGTTGACTGTATGGTTATTTTATTTAAGTATACATATGTCCCAAGTTACCTTTATAAGTTATGTGTTATTTATATGGGTTTTATGGTAATATTTTGTTTACAAAAGGGAAATTAATGGTCTTCTATTCAGTGAAAAGTATTTACTACTTCATAATAGGGAAAAGTATTACTTATGTTAATGTATTCATGGTTTACATGTTGTTTTCAAAAACTAATAGTTTTCATTCTTTGTGTATCCCTTACTGAGATTTTTATGATCATCCCTTGTTTTTGAAATGTTTTTCACATGACATAATGTGGAATAGGGTCATGGATTAGATCAAGGAAAAGTCATGTTGTCTTAAACATGTAACTAGACATGACCCTTTTTTTCAAGAGTTCATGTTTCGTAAAGAAATGGAAACTGTGTAGAAGTGTCTACTTTGTAATATTTTGAGATGTAATAGTTATGTACCAATTCTATAAAACTATAAACCTGAAAATAAAATTCAATGTGAATTATTCATTTCATTCGATATTATGTTAGGTTTAAGGCCAAGTCATTATAGTTGGTATCAGAGGTCAGTTTAGACAACATTAAGAGTTAGAAAATTGTTAAATTCATGAATGTAAATTAATTTATGGTATGATTGAAATGATATACCATTTAAAGATTACCATGTTGCTTCGCCTAATAAATTTCTGTTTTCAGAATGGTTTTTTGCAGAAGAAACATGGCAGCTATGTTGGGACGACATCAGGAGGAAGAAAACCTTCCAAATCAGCAACCTGAGATGGTCGGAATCAGAACTGAATAGTTTGTTGCAGTGATGGCATAGTTGACTCAGGCTATAAATGGTGGTGGCATCCATGGATGAGATCAGCCAGATCAACTGTAGAGGAACATGTCAGTGGAGGAACATTTCATGATGCAACATCCCCCATCATTCAAAAGATCATCTGACCCTGTGCTAGCAGAAGGATGGATTAAAGAAATGGATAAGATTTTTGATTTCATGGGGTGTTCATAACATCAAAAGTTTAGTTTTCTTGCTTACCTTTTTGAAGGTGTAACTGATCAGTGGTGGTCGATGGTGAATAATATCATGGATAGTGATGAGATTGATGATCTTCACTAGGATGAATTCAAAGGTATGTTTCTTGAGAAATATTTTCCTAAGGTGGTTCATCTTAGAATGGAAAAAATTCATAGAATTGAGGTAGGAGGATGAATCATTGGATGCTTATGAGGAAAATTTCACTTGACTGGTAAGGCATGCTCCAAATTTCATACGAGATCATGATAGTAAAATAAAACGTTTTTACTCAGGGATAAAGACAAATTATTGAAGGTATTTATCTTCTCGTGGGTTCAAGAGTTATGAAAAACTTGTTCGATGTGTGGAGAAGGTGGAAATAGAGTTTACCGATGATCAGGTGTTCTTTGACAAACAACATAATAAGTGGTCCAGCTGGCAGGTAAAGGAAAAGAATTCATCAAAGAAGCCAGGAGGTAAGAAAACCAAATATAAATCCTGTGAGAAGTGTGTTAAAATGCATCCTAGAGAATGTTTATCCCAGTTTGGAAAGTTCTTTCGGTGTGGTAAGTCTGGTCATACTGCTCGTAACTGTATGGATGATGATCAAGAAGGCAATGAAAAGCCAGCGGTAAGATGTTTTAGGTGTAATTAAATGGGTCATTATGCAAATGAGTGTTTATCATAGAACTGAACTGAGGGAAATCAGCCAGAATACAAGAAAAAAGGGGTGGTATTATCCTTTGTAACTACTTTAGCAGATGTTGGGACATCGAATTAAGTAGTATCAGGTACACTGTTTGTTTGTTCAGATTATGCCAATGTGTTTTTTGATTCAGGGTCTACAAATTCTTTCATTTCTGAGAAGTTTTCTTGTAAATTGGGAATTCCATCTAATGATATGAATCCTGAACTTATGGTAAAAACACCCAGAGGAAAGGATGAGACAAAAATAAATTATAAGAACCTTCCTATCCTAGTGTGCGGAAAGAATCTACCTGCAAACCTTACTGTTTTGCCTCTAGTATAGTTTGATGTTATTTTGGTCATGGATTGTATTTTTTTTTATCATGCTAAGAATGACTACAGAGCTACTGTGGTTTCTTTTCAGATAGATTTTCAGTTTTTGTAAAAGAATTAACCCTTGATTTTGATAACATATCAGGATGTTGAGAAACTAGTAAATTATGGAAATGAATGTTACCTTGCACATATTTTTGAAAACAAAGTAACTGTTCAGATTAATGATGTCCTAGTGGTAAATGAGTATCTTGATGTTTTTTCTAATGATATTCCTATTATTATACATGATCGGGATGTTGAATTTACTATTGAAATAATTCCTTATTCTAAGAAAATTTCAAAACCCCCTTATGGAATGGCTAATGTTGAACTTTTATAGTTAAAGAAGTAATTTCATGAGTTATTAGAAAAATATTTTATTCAAACTAGTACATCACCATGGGGTGCTCTTGTCTTGTTTATTAAAAAGAAATATGGTTCAATGAGACTTTGCAATGACTATAGATAATTGAATAACATCACTATTAAGAACATGTATCCTTTTCCTCATATCGATGATTTGTTTGATCAGCTCTAGGGAGCTCAGTATTTTTCGAAGATTGACTTGAGATCGGGGTGTAATTAGTTGAAAGTAAAAGAAGTAGATGTTATGAAGAATATGTTTTTACTAGATATGGCAATTTTAAATTTGTAGTTATGCCTTTTGAGTTAACCAATGCACCAAATGTATTCATGGATCTAATGGATAGAATTTTCCATGAGTTCTTGGATAAGTTTGTGGTTGTGTTCTTTGATGATATTTTGGTGTTATCTAAAAGTAAAGAGGAGCATCAAATTTATTTAAGGGTTATCATGATAACATTAAATGAAAGGAAACTTTAAGAAAAATTCATAAAGTGTGAGTTTTAGTCACAAATTCATTTTTCCTTGGTCACATTGATTCAAAAAATGGCATAACTATTGATCCTGATAAAACAAAAGTTCTTGAATAAAGGCCAATACCCCCCAAATATAACCATGATCTGTAGTTTTCTTGGTTTGGAAGGTTATTAACAGAGGTTTTTCAATATTTTTTCATAATTATCTAGTACAATGACTAAGTTAACTCGAAAATGTGTTAAGATCATCTCGACGAAAGAATGTGATGCTTTTTTTTCAGGAATTAAAAATAAGATTGGTGAATGCTCTATTTTTGGAACTTCCTTCCAGAAATGGTGAGTTTTTAATCTATAGTGATGGTTTGTTGAAGGGACTTGGTTGTGTCCTTATGCATAATGATTAGTTAATTTCTTATGATTCACATTAGTTGAAAACTCATGAGTTAAATTACCCTACACATGATTTGGAATTAGCTACTGTTGTTTTTTCTCTAAATATTTGGAGGCATAATTTGTATGGTGTAATGTGTAAAATATATACTGATCAAAAACGTTTAAAGTATATATTCACTCCGATAGAATTGAACATGATACAGAGGAGATGTCGCAAATTAATCAATGATTACTATTGTAAAATTCATTACCATCCGGGAAAACCAAATAATGTTTTTGATGCTTTGAGTCGAAAAAGTAATGCTTCATTAACAATGCTATGTTTGGAATGAAATCCTTTGGTTATTGATTTGATGAAATTTGGAAAAGAAGTTGTTGGTGTAGGAAGTTCTTCTGATTTGTTTCAGGTGTCAGTGAGATCATCTCTATCAAACAGAATTATTCAAGCACAGATGAAAGACAGTGGGTTACAGAAAAAGGTATATCTAGTTTAGAAGGATAAGTTTCCTGAATTTAATATTGATAATGATTGTGTTTTCAGTTTTTTGAAGAGATTATGTGTTCCCTGTGATTCAAAGTTGATGAATGAGTTGTTATGTGAGGCTCATAGTTTCCTGTTTTCAGTTCATCCTGGCAGTACTAAGATGTACAGAGATCTTCGGGAGTATTACTGGTGGGATGGAATGAAAATAGATATTGATAATTTTACTGTGTAGTGTTTTAATTTTCATCAGGTTAAAGTAGAGAGGCAGTTACTGAAAGGTATTCTTCAGTCATTACCAGTTCTAGATTGGAAATGGAAAAATATATGCATGTACTTCGTTGTGGGATTACCAAAGACATCTCGAGGTAATAATTCAATCTGGGTTATAGTTGGTCGATTGACTATATCTTCTCATTTCTTTCCTATTCGAGATACATTGTCTCTATATTAACTTTCTTGGTTGTATGTTAATGATATATTCAGGTTGCATGGAGTTCCCCTATTCATTGTATCTGATCATGATCCCAGGTTTACTTCTAACTTTTGGAAAGGACTTCAGATGTCGTTGGGTACTGAATTAAATTTTAGTACATCTTTTCATCTGCAATCAGATGGGCAGTCAGAATGAACAATTTAGACAATGGAGGATATGTTATGTTCTTTCACGATGGATTACCAGGGATGTTGGGACCGACAACGTTCTTTGGATGAATTTTCTTATAACAACAGTTTTCATTCTAGTATACATATGGCTCTTTTTGAGGAATTATATGGTAAACGATGCCGAACTCTAGCTTTTTGGGATGAAGTAGGAGAAAGGAAGATGATGGGACTAGAACTGGTAGAAGAGATGGAAGAAAAACTTCAGTTGATTCAGAAGCACATGAGAATATCTCAGAGCAGGCAGAAAAGTTATGTGGATAACTGGAGGAAGGATCTATCTTTCAAGGTAGGTGATCATGTTTTTCTCAAAGTTTCTCCATGAAAATGTGTGATGCGTTTTGGAAAGAAGGGAAAGTTGTGTCCGAGGTTCATTGGACCTATTGAAATACTGGTGAAATATGGATCAGTTGCATATAGAGTGGCATTACCTACATGTTTTTCCCAGGTACACAATGTTTTTCATGTTTTGACGTTGAGAAATTATATGCCCGGACCATCTCATTTTTTATCCCAAAGGTAGTTCAGTTGGAAGAGAATCTCTCTTATGAAGAACAACCAGTCCTGATTATTGATCAAATGGAGAAAGTGTTGCAAAATAAGGTAATTTATCACGTTAAGGTTTTATGGAAAAACCATATGGTTGAAGAGGCAATATGGGAATCTGAAAATGCTATGAGGGATAAATACCCCCCACTTATTTTGATAAGTGAATAAAATTGCGAGGACACAATTTCCAAAAGGGGGGGAGGATGTAACATCCCAAGTAAATAAAGAATAAGACATTTTCATATTTATTAATATTTCTGAATTAAATATTAATTTTACTTTAATGGGGTTGCTATGTTTGATATCATACCCGATACTCCATAACCAGTTTCATTGAAATATTACATTGCACACTAATAATATAATAATATTATTTTAAATGGTAGTTAACACATAGCCATTTTATTGGAGGGAATCAATATACATAACTAGAATATTATTGTATATGTTTGTTAAATGTTTTTACATTTTTCTAATAAAATATAATGGCTTAAAATAAGAAAATAATTCAATTTTAGGCATAGATACTCTAATATTCACTAAAAGGTCGATTTATCACCTTTTGATGGTGAACCCTGTTTAAAAAAAGTTCTGGTCACTCTTATTCATTCTATTGGACCAAAAAATCTTTCTTTAGAATCAGGACATCAATATTTACTTTGTGTATGTTTGTTTTTTATTTTTCTGCTAAAGTTCATTTTTAATGAATAAGTGAAAAATTTTGTTTTTTAACTCAAAACCTCATTTTAATCTAATTTATTTATATTATTAGCTTATATTTTCAATTGGTTTTTAAGTGAAATTAGAATGTATTTTTAACATTTAATCCAATTATTTTCATTGAAATTAATTTCACATTGAAAATTGGACTTAAACAAGTGTCAATATTTTGATAGATATTTTTTCTTAAAAACACGCTATTTGTTTTGACAATAGGAATTAATTAGTAAATTATTTAATTCAACTTATATGTTTTGAATTTCTTAAAATAGACAGCATTTTTGAATTCAGAATATCAAATATAGCTTAGGGTTAATTTTTTGTTTTTTCTGAAAAACTTCAATTTTTGATGAATAGTGAAACCACTATGTGGTAGTTAAAAAACTGAATTTTTCATTTAAACGAAACATTTCCACATTTGTGATTTGAATTTCAAAAATCTGACATATATGTTTATCATTAGTATGTGAAATTTTGTTCAATTGGATGAAAATATTTTTTTGGTGAATAGTAACTTTTAAGTTTTATTAATCGCGATTAAAGGTAATTAGTGTAATTTAAGGTAAAAATATGTTATAATAATATTAAATCACCTTGAAACATGTCCTACACTTATTGGATTAGTCATGGTCGACCAGGATAATCCATTGGCAAATTTATGGGACCACATGGAGCCACTTGCGTAAGATAATGACATTAATACCTTTTATTTAAAGTATAAATACAAATGTCACAAACATGTATTATTTTACTAATCCAATATTTACATTGGTTTATATGATTTTTATATTTTTCTATAAATATTCATTACAAATATAAGAATATTTCTTACAAAATGGGAATTTTTTATAATTTTTAGACATCAAATAAATAAAATTATTTATGACACAATGATGGTGCAATGTTTACGTCATTAATGAATGATATTAAAAATAAGAAGATAATGTTTAAAATAGTATCCAACACTTGTAAAATTCTTATTGGATGATTTAATTTCGAACATGGGAAACCTTATATTCTACTTTATTAATTTTTGGACCTTTAGAAACTGAAGATCATTATATAATAAAATAATAGTTTCATTCTTTCCAAAAGAGCCCCTCATCTCCATTATAAAAAGACCCCACTTACTACCCATTTCTCACACTTCTCAAGACCTTTGGCTCGTCCAACCTCTACTCAAATTGGATCCCAGTACCCCTCTATTAATCCTAGAAGCCTTACCTTAGGAATAAACTTCTTCAAGAAACCCTTTTGGTCCAAACCAAGGAGAGTTACCCGATTTATAGGTAATGTCTTCTCTTATGTTCTTTTGTTTTATTTTGCTTTTCCTACCCCCTAAACTATTTTTATTCCTTTATTTTTTAACAAAAAAAATATCCTAAATATACTATGATGTTTTTATGAGAATTATTCGAGCTACACTTACACACACCTCCATCTAATGGTTAAAGAACATATTATTTCTTTGGATGGAGAATTACTGCCTCAAGATATGATGATTGTTCAATATTCTCCTAACACATTTCATGGTGACCATTAAGATGTCACTATATTTATATAGGATAAATATTATATTTATGTTTTCCTTATGCCTCTATATTTTTCATTTATGGCATACCATAATGGTTTCCATAATGGATAAACGTGATAATTTTCTTTTTGGAAGTGCGGACTACCGCCCCCTCAAAGTGATTTGAATCGTTAATGCCATATGTGGTACATATAAAGGATGGAGTTAATAATATTATATATGATATTATACTGTAATTATAATTTTTCTTTATATCATTTTGATTTCATTCGATTAAATATGAAATAGAAGTGAATGTAGCATTCATGAGTACGTACGGCTTACTGTCTCCATGAACGGTGCATTTCATTTCTTACCACTAAATGTTATGTACTATTATAAGTACATGTACATGCTAGATATATATGTTATATATGATATCCAAATCATGAATATCATTCTGGATATAATTAACCTTTGACCACACGAGCAACATGTAATTGGAAGACGTCCATTTTTGACTGAAGTACCAAATATCGACAAAATGATCGTTATTAAATTAAATGATTACATAATGTTTATACCATGGAAATAAGTGATATAAAATGAATAATAAACTTGAAAAAGTTTCTTAAGAAAGTAGAAATTAAATTCAGTTTATTATTCAGGCGATTAAAGAGCGATCGAGTCAAGTCGGACATGAGGTAAGGGACTTCGTCTCAATCTCCTTTCATTGAGGCATATTTTGTTCTAATACCAGACATTATTTTATACGTTGTATAAAACACCTTTGACTTTTAATTTCATTCAAAGGGAATATTTTACTACGAATTGTTTTACTAAACGGAAAAAATGAATGTTTCTTTTAATATACGCGGTGCCAACAACCTTTTCCACCTCCGTGAGTATTATTTGATCTTGGGATTCCTCAACAAGCTGTAATGTTTTTAAAAGAAAATAAATACCATCTACTATTTTATGTATTTTTGTATTGAAAATGTTTTTGATAATGGATTTTTTATTTCCATATATTTATGTGATTTATTGTCATTGAAATGTGGAAATGTTTTATTTCCATTATATTTGTTTTATGCCTTATGATTTTATAATGGTACATGGACATTTGACGAGCGGTTACGTGAAAAACCAAATGACGGGTGGTTCCATGAATTCCAAGATGGGTGGTTACATTATAACCTCCAATGAATTGGGTATGGAAGTCGGTTGTAAGGCTATTCCATTTAGTGACATTTTTGGAAGTTGACTGTATGGTTATTCTATTTAATTATATTTATGTCTCAAGTTACCATTATATGTTATGTATTCTTTATATGGGTTTTATGGTAATCTTTTGGTTATAAAAGGGTATGTAATGATCTTTTATTCAGTGAAGACTATTTAATACTTTATAAAGGTGAAAAGTATTACTTATGTTAATGTATTCATGGTTTACTTGTTGTTTTGAAAAACTAATAGTTTTCATTCTTTTTGTATCCCTTACTGAGATTTTTATGCTCATCCCAAGTTTTTGAAATGTTTTTCATAGGACATAATGTGGAATAGGTTCAAGGATGGGATCAAGGAAAATTCATGATTTCTAAAACATGGAACTAGACATGACTCTTTTTTTTCAAGAGTTCATGTTTTTAAAAAAAATGGAAACTATGTAGAAGTGTCTACTTTTTAATCTTTGGAGATGTAATAGTTATGTCCTAATTATCTAAAACTCTAAAACTGAAAAGATCCTCAATGTGAATTATTTATTTAATCCAATATGAAGTAAGGTTTAATGTCAGTTCCTTATAATAACTCTTGGAATAATTGTACACATCCAATGAGATTTCTGGGGGAAAGGCCTAAGATAATTATGAATAACATTAAATAAGGGTTCAGTTCGTGAATATTTCATTTATTGGGGATACAACGAATCAATATTAATGGGAAAATTCATTCTACAAAAGGATAAGAGTTTCTCCCTCTCAATGTATCTCATTATCAATCCATTCCTTCAATGCACTAAGGATGAGATCTCCATTGGGGGAGGCTGGCCACAACTCTTCCCAATTTCATTTTAATTTTTTTATTTTATTTATTTTTGTTTTATTTTTCATTATTTATTTATATTTATAATGAATTCATGCATTGTTTTTTTGTCCATCCATCCACCCCGTTTTCTTCTCATCTTACCATCGTGAAATACAATACTCATGTTCATGAGTAACTATTCTGAGGAATATACTGAAGGAGTAATCAGGTTCTTTTACCCAATAATGTTTTTTTAAAATTCTCTGTGATAATTCTATGGATAATTTATAGTTGGTGTAATCCTCACTGGGGTTGTTTAAAGTTTAACTTCTTAATCTCTAACCATTTTCCCTCAATTGAGGAGGTGTATGGAGGGTGTGCTTGGTGATCACTAAGTGGACCTTTAATTCATAACTGAAGTAGAATAAGGTGTCCACACATAATATTGAGTGTGTTCACTATGTATATTTTAAGCCGATCAATGATGGTGCTCCTTGAATGTTCTCTCGGGAGAACTTCATTTCTTCTATAATTCCATTCTGTTTAGCATTTCATGGTAATTTAGAATTGAAAGTTAGTTTCCTATTATTATTCATTTCATTTTTATCATTAAATTTAATTTATTTCATAACACATAAAATAAATAAATAATTACTTCTTAGGTTATTTAGATTATGTTGTTTGAATATACTGGGAAATCTCTTCAAGTTAGATGATCGTAGTCAGCCTCTATGCTGCACTAAGAAAACATAAAAATATTCTTTTTCCATGATCTACGAAATGGGTGCGTCATCAATAAAGGATCATGATCAAAAAAATTGTATCTCAATGATGACTTATAACATAATTAATATCGTTTCATGTAAGTATATAAAGTGGTAAATGTTCTCATATACCCTAAAAATGAGAAGAGTTTACATAGTGATCAATAATAGCCTATATTGCATCATTTATTATAGGTGTATTTGGTGATGTAGTGAATAAGTCCATAGTAATGTCATCCCTTTTCCATATATAAATATGAATATGTTCCATGACTCCCCATGTATGTTGTCTCTCAACGATGACCTATTGAAAGACCAAGAATCATCAATCATAATGATCAATTTCCATATTTATGTTATCCCACTAATAATGTTTCTCAAATAATTATATATCTTGGTGATACAACGGTGTATAGATAAATTCAAACTACGAACATCATCCATAAATTCTCACTTCAGCTCAGCTATAGATGTATCACATAGTCTATATCAAAATTTCAAAATACCATTATCATAAATGAACTATACTCATTTTCCATTATTCATGTAATTAATTCCCATTTAAATGATTCGATCAACATATTTAAAACATATTAACTTCAATAATAAATATGTTTTCACAATAATTTGAAAAAGGTGTGAAGTTTTACCTTTTTTTAATACCCATATCAATATTTATTATATCAATGATCATAAGATCTCTCTCAACCAACGGTTTGGTTGGTATTTCATGATATTTCATTCTTAATGCATCCACTCCTTGTTTTTCTTCCATGGATGGTAGTGTATTGTTCAGTCATAATCATTATGTATCATAATCCATCACATTTTAATCATATTAATATGTTTTTGTGAAAAAAATGTGTTTTAGTATTTTATAAAATGTATATCTTCCATCATTGATCATAGAGATATTTTCCCCATATCATCAATGAAAATATTACAACTTCCAACTCAGGATCATGGGTTGGATTATAGAGACCCTACTTTTCTTAAATTATTATTACATAATTTTACTAATTTAAAACATAAAAAAATTACACCATGAGAATCCAAAGATTTATTGCCATCGGAAAATTAGGACCATACATAACTTTTACAATATAAAACAAAACCATTTAATTAATTCGTTCTTCCCTAACTTCTTCATATCCCTTGGGTTCTCCTTAGTACATGTAGTCACATGAGGATATAAATCAGAAAGGTGTGAGATAAAAATCCCTATAAGGGGATATATAAGATCATGAAACAATATTACATGGGGTGAAAATAATCAAAACATCATCATCATGATAAGAATCATTAGATAAAGGCATGAAATGTGGAAATGTATAAAAATGAAACATCATGTCTTAATATTAAAATACCACAAAAATTTGTAAAAAAGATAGCATCAGGTTCAAAAATATTTCACATTCCCCATGAAATACATCATAATACCTAATTCATTTTATTATGTTCTTTTATTTTCCATTGTATGAGTTCTAGAGTTTTATTTTGTCGTTCAAGAGTGTTCGTTTTCATAGTTTTCATGACCGGTTAGTTTGTATACAAAAATAGTGGTTAATTTAAAATAATGATTAACACATATATTTATTATTATATGTTATTAATGATCCTATAGAATCTAAAATGATATTAAATGTTTTTTATATAACATTATTTTTATTGATTAGATAATTGTAAATGATGATCATTTAAGGATAATTTTGGTGGTCTTTCTAACACAATAAACACATTTTTCTTTTTCAAATAGTGTTATTAGTATAATTTATTTATCAAACATAAAAACAGTTTAAAAATAAAAATTAAAATATTTTTTAAAACATTTAATTTTCTTATTAATATCCTTTAATTTTTTTAAGGAAAATGAATGTTCATCTCCCATAATTTCGTAAAATTGACTTATCATACACGATAATTTAATTTTTATTATAAAAGAGAGAGAATGAAGAGTTTCGTGTCGGATAATCCATTTTCATGATTTAATTATACTATATTTATGTTAATTTAGTTATCATGACATTAGGATGAAGTTATATTTGTATATAATAATAAAATAAATTGAAATATAAAGGAAATTAAAAAAGGGAGAGAGGGGATTTACCTCTTGAATTTTTTTCTTGAGATCCACCTCAAGGAGACTAGGCATAGCCTTTTGATGACTCCAACAACTCCAAGACGTGGGGTAGGTGTTATGTAATAGTTTTGGTCTGAATTTGGGAAATGTTAAATGTATTTGGGGTATGATGGGAAGAAGGCATGAGGGGTGGTATTTATTATGGATGAGAGAAGTGTTTTTATTTATTTTTATCATTAGTTTAGTATTTTTCTGACGATGTGAAACGAGTACGATTATTGGGAATAAATAAAGTAATTATTTCATTTTAGTTAGATCCAATGTTCTCTTATGTCATCCAAGGATCAATCATGACTCAAAAATTCACGTTTCTTGCATTTATCATAAATTATAATATCTTATAATCCACCAAAAATACAAGTATTTTAGAAAATTCTCAAAAATTTACCATAACCCTATTTCAATGAATATAATTCAAAAATGAATTACATTTTATGAAAATAATTTTTTAAATATGATTAATTAAATTTATAATTAAATTAAAAATTATTTTGAAAATATAGATTTTAACGTTATAACTGATTTTTGAACATTATAAAAAATTACTTAAGGCCACATCAAATTATCGAAAAATCATAAGATATCAAAATATTAATTTGCAAAATAAAATTATGAAAATCTATTTTCTTTTTAAATATTAAATTATTCATAATGTTGTAATTATATATTTATTAATTACAAAAACTCTGACACATAATTTCTAATTTTTAAAATATTTACTTATGTATATTATGATATAATTATGTCATATTTTCACTTATAAGATGAAACAAATAGTTATAATTTCATGGGTGTGGTTACTATTAATTTGGTCGGTTAGCTATTTATATGGTTCAAATTACTAATTCTAAGGTCAAGTTACTTTTTAATCAGTATTTGTTCCATAAATTCAGGAATTATATCTTATATAATTAATTTTTCATTTATAATGATTTTATTTTGGTCTCTTGGTGATTTAATGTGATTTATAATGTGTGGAATTACTATATGAAGGGTGAAATTTTATTGATTAATGTTTGGGTTGTTACATTCTCCCCCCCCATTTGAAATTTCACCCTTGAAATTACTTTTTACATAAACAGGTGATGGGACTTCTCCTTCATCACCTCCTATGGTTTCCATGTTTCCTCTTCATAGATAGGGTTCCCCCACAACACTTTGACATGGTCGGTCATCTTGTTGTGTGGAACCATATCTCTCTTGTTGAGAATCCTTACTAGAAGCACCTCATATGAGAGGACATATTCCAATTGTACCACCACTATGTTTATTACATATGAAGAATCTGGTATGTATTTTCTCAGGAGGGATATGTGGAACACATCATGAACATGAGCCATATTTGGTGTAAGTGTAAGCTGATAGTCCCCTTCTCCTATGCGATCGAGGATCTCAATGTGAACAATGTACATTGGGATTTGGTTACATTTCCTTAAAAACAACATGAATCACTTCCTTGGTGATATTTGAAGGAGGAATTTATCTCCAACGTTAAACATCAAGTCCCATTGATGGTTTTCATTATAGCTCATTTAATGACCCTAAGTAGTGTTGATATGCTGTTGGATGCCTTAAACCTTTTCTGTCATCTCTTGAACATGATGGGTCCCAGTATCTCTCTTTTACAACATCATCCCAATAGGTTGGGGATATACATCACATTCCACATAGAGATTCTTATGAACCCATTTGAATAATTGAGTGGAAGATATTGTTTTATGAGAACACAACTAGTGGGAAATGTTGATCCCATCCATCTATGAAATTTTAATATTTTTCTATAAGCATATCTTCAAGCATCTGAATAGTCCTTTCAGATTTTCCATCAATATTGGGGTGATTGGCCATGCTAAAATTCAATTATGTACTTTATGAATGTTGAAGACTCCTCCCAAATTTTGATAAAAACATGGAATCATGATCAAAGGCAATAGAAATTTAAACACCATGTAGTCTCACCACTTCCTTTAAAAATATCTTTTCAAGATATTAAAATGAGAGATCTTCCTAAATAGTGATAAATTGGGAATCATTAATGAGTCAATCCACCAAAACCCATATCATATTATTTCCTTTTTATGTATTTGGGATACTCATAACAAATTTCGTAGTGACATTCTCCAATTTCCACATGGTTATTGGAAAGGGTTGTATCATCCCTTCAGAATCATGTCGCTCTTCTATAACTTACAGACCTACTGGGAACTATGAGTCATACTCTTCAGTCTCCTTCTTCATGTTATCCCACCAGATGTGTTCTCATATATCACAGTATATCATATTAATCTCAATATGGACAGAGAATGATTATATATCCACATTATTTAATATGTCCTTCTTTGTCCAAGGTGAGAAGGATAAGAAAGCTTCATTCCAAACCAAATCACACCATCATCCTTGATGTGGAACTCTTTCATATTTCCTTCCTTTAATTCATTAAAGTTCTTTTTCCACTCTAAATCATCCCATTGTGATTCATTAATCTTCTATTGTATATAAGGTTGGGAAATAATTTGATCAAGGTTGTATGTATTCAATACCATTATGAATTCCAAATACATCCATTGAATATACATAAATATTAGGTCTTTCTCAATCCACAATATGGATAGTGTATCATGTTATTTTCTACTAAGAGCATCTGATATCTTGATCTCTTTTCTAGGATGATAATAAATAAAAAAATCATAGTATTTGATTTTCTCTAATGATATCCTTTAATGTATGTTGAGCTCATTAAGTGTCAATATATACATTAATCCCTTGTGATTGTTATATATATCACACTTCCCACCATAGCGGCAGTGTCTCTAGATTTTCAATGTAAAAATTATAGAGGATTCCTCCCGACCAAGTGTCGGGTTTTTCATCTTTTTGTCATTATATTACCTTGAACATGTAATCTCCCACATTTTCTGAGTCCTAGTTCCATAAAAAATCCTTTTAGACGATTTTGTAGGTTTTACTATAGGTTTCAGGGCATGCACATGTCATGTACCTGATGTACATACCATGTAAATGGAGTTGGGTTTAGGTCAAGAATGGGGCGTTTAGTCTAGGTTCCTTAAGTACATGTCCTGTAGGTGGAAAATATTGAATTTTTAACCCGAGGTAACAGTTTTTTCGGCATACTTATCTAGTGTGGACTATACATCATGAAACCATGTTATACATTGTGACTCGGCCTACACACAGTTTAATTTCATGTGTTTGGATATATCAATATGTCTTTTTCATTTCATACATCATGTATCTCAACCTATAGAAGTTATAGTTTGTTTTTGAGAGACTCAACTACTTCCGGTAAGAACAAAAATGGAATGGGATCTTCATTCTTCTTGCAGTGCGATTCATGGGTAAGTGTTCCCCCTCATTATCCAAGTTCCTATCTTCATATCCTCTTGGATTTTCAATGGATCATCTTGGGATTTTGGGGTCCATGTCTTGTAGTTTTTGGATCTTTCTTGTTGGTAGAGTTTCTAGGTATTCTACACCATTGTTCTCATTGACCGGTGTTGTTGTGAGTGTCATTTTTCTTGTAAAGAGGTAGAGGGTTCCATCCCAATTTTCTTAATTGATTATAATCAAATTTCATTATTTATCTCATTTACTAATTAAAATTAAATTTATTAATCTTGATTTAAATTTCATTGATGAAATCCCAATTCTTATGAATTAGAGGATTTGGAATGGTTTTGGAAATGAATTTTGGAAACCCCCAAATCCATTGAATTTGGGTTGGATTATGGAAATTTGATGATTTTAATTGATTAATTTAAATAATGTATTTGAGGGTAATTTTTCAATTAAATTGATGAATTTAATTTTTTCAATTAATTGAGAAAAGGATGGAATTAGTTTTGAATGGATTTCAAACTCTAGAAAATGGAATAAAATGATCTTATAGTAGCCCAATATATTTATCTCGTGAAAAAGGTATGTTATGTAACAAAACATATTTTGGTTTTAAATAGAATGAAATTGGAAATTTTGAAAATGAAATAATGCGATTGATTTTATTTTAAAATGTCTTAAAATAGTTTTCACATCATGTAATAGTGCATGAAAGCCTTATTTAGTTAATAAGTTATTTGGATACACTCTACAAAACAAAAATATTCTAAAACATACATATGGAGAGTAACATCACTGATTTGATGGTGATGATTTTCCTTTGGCTAGTGTCTTAGGGATGCATGTATACACATTTTTTTGAGTTCACATAGAGAGTATTTAATCCTATAGCTGGTTAATACTATCATACTTTTTGGAAGATAACCATGTTTATCACTAGTTTATTTATAGTTGAGATATAAATGTATGTCAATGATTGTTGGAATTGATTTACATGCCTACTGAATTTTTTTAAATTTTGTTACATAAATTATTTACTTAATAGATTGTTTTATAAATATTAAATATCTTATAATGTAAAGAGTGTGCATTAAATAAATTTTCCCTTATATCAAAATAGTTTAGCATGTTTTTTAAAAATATGCTATTGAATTTCCAAAACTATAAATTTTTAAAATTGAAATATTTTGATTGGATAATCTATAATTGGAATCCATTATGGACTCTTTCGTGATATCCTACTGAGCTTAGGCTCACACCCTAGTTTTTCCATCAGCTCTTTATAGACTTTCTCCTTCCAAGATCAAGCAAAGGGAAGGGATCTCCATGAGGTAGATCCAACTGTTGAGCTTTGGAAATGGTGAGTTGTGTCCTTAAAGTCCTTGGGTTTTTTTTTCCTATATAGTAACTTGGGATGTAGTGCTTTTTCATTTATTCTTCTTTGTGTTTTGGTACATTTACTCCAAGTGGGGTTTTTTTTCAATTGATATGCACACTAATTTTTGTCTTTAAATTCCACACTTCTTGTAGAAAATATCATTTCCACTTATATAATGTACGATTCCTGGTGCATGTCACTAGCCCATGGGGATCTGGATCACCCTTCAGGCCATGTCTGGACCGGCTTGGTTTCGGTGTTGCTAGTGTACCCGGTCTGGTTCGCAACAAATTGGAATCAGAGGAGGCTCTTTATCTTTTTTCTTCTTGAAGTCAGTATGCATTTTTGAAATCGTATCTGGACTTAATAGGTACTTGTTGTTGGGTACCTGTCAAGATCTCACCACAATGAAGCTTAAGTCTCTACGGGTGGTTATGTAATGACATCTTGGAGAATATTTCTACTATTTTCCCTATATAGATTTGTATAGGTTGAAATCCAAATATTGTTCTTCCATTCTGATGAGAATATTTTCCCTTTCTACTCAGTTTGATTGTTAATATAATGTTCTCCTTTTATCTATGGATGTTGTGTAGCATCATTACTTCGAGGAGATATGAGGATCATATACACGAAAAGGATAATCCTGAACCTTAGTAAGAAAATATAGTTTCCAACCCAAATATGGTTGAGTTTATTTTGTGCACAGTCCAAGCATTAGGACCGACACCACCACCAGTTCCCACATAGGCTCCAGCTGTAGATCCTTATAGGGTATTATTTGGAATCATTCTCAAGAGTTACTTCACAAGAATCCACCATTCATTAAAGGATCCACTAATTATAAACATGCAAAAATGGTTGGGAAAGATAGAATGTTTGTTTGAGTTCTTGGAGGCACTAGAAGTGATCATGATGATGTATGCCAATTTCATACTGGAGGGACGTAACATGAGTTTGTGGGACATGATTGCGATGGTAGGGAAAAATGAGGTAATATAATGGAAATAATTCATGATTCTTGTTACAAATTTTTTCAATTCCAAGTCTATGGTTTTTAGTAAGGTTTTAGAGTTTTTCAAGATGGAGAAGGTCGACAAAACCGTGATTGAGTATTGAAATCAATTTTCTGAGTTTTTGTAGTTTGATCATAAGATTTTATCTAATGAGTGGATGAAGTCTCAAAAAATATGAGTTGGGAATTCAATTAGATATCTATTTTTAGGTTTTCTTGCTGATGCATCCCACTTATGATGATGTGTTGGATATGGAAATTATGTTTGATATAGACATAGTAGTTAAGTCAATGCTGATGTGAGATCATTTTTCTCCTAGTGGCAGATTCAGTTTCTTAAAATGAAAAAGTATGTGTGATGACCATTGCAACAGTTCCCGATGACAGTCATTCTAGACCTCCAACAGTTACAGGAACAATTTCTTCGACTTTCTACTAGTATGGAATTCCAGTATATTTTCGGAAGGTTTGTACTGATACACCAAATAAATGTAGCTCATGCAGATGTTCATGACACATACAGAGGTTCTACCTCACTTATCTACCCCAAGTACTATGAAAATATCATCATATCCTTTTAATAATGTGGTACAATCAAATGCTTTACATCCAAATTTTTTCCTGCCACAAGCATCTGGAACAAAGCTTCTTCATGCAGTGGATGATTCTCCAGAGGAAGCAGACATGGGTCCAACAGCTATGAAAGGTTCCATTACCATTGCTTCATCAGTAGTGGAATCTTATTTTGATACTGGTTCATATCTCTCTTTTATTTCAACCCGTATTGTTATCCTGGTTAATCTTCCTATTGGAAAAATATATTGTGTAATGGATATTACTAAACCTCTTGGAACAAAGAGAGAAAAGGGTCTACAAAGTCATACATGTGTCTTTTCTCTATCTGTAGTCAAGATATCATAAAGTTTTCAAGTTCTTGACATAAAATCTCTTAACATTATATGTTGTATGGATTGGATCATTTCCAACAAAGCCCAAATTGATTTTTATCTTCTACGGGTTTAATTTACTACACCCAGTGGTGTGCCCCTTGATTTTCATAGAGAATCTAACCCAAGGCCGAGAAGAGCTAGAACATCATATACAGAGATGGGTAAGGTGATGTCAATGTTTTTCTTTGACCTGGAGCATGATTCAATTGGTAGTGATCTTTCTCTCGTTGTCGCCAATTTTTCCAATGTGTTCCTTTCATATTTCTCTATTTTGGCACATGTGACATTGGTTGGGTTTTCTATTGATTTAATTTCTAAAACACAACTGGCCTATATACCCTCTAACCACAAGGCTCTAGATGAGATGAATTTTCTGATGTCTCTATTGGAAGAAATTCTTGAGAAAGGCTTTATTCTTCCATGTGTGTCACCTTGGGAATCACCAATTCTCCTTTCAAAGAAGTCAGATGGTTTTCTTAGCTTATGTGTTCATTATACAAATCTAAATAGAGTAAAGATAATTAAAAAATATCCGCTACAATAGATTGATGATATGTTTGATCAGATGAAAGGGGTGAAGTGGTTTTCAAAGATCGACCTTCGATCTGGTTAACATCAGTTGAGGATAAATGAATATGACATTCCAAAAAACAGCCTTTCGAAAAATTTGTAGGAAAATTGAGTACCTTGTTATGACCTTTGGTTTGAAAAATTCTCATATTGTTTTCATGGGTTTAATGAACATGATTTTCCATGAGTATTTGTATAACATTGGGTTAGTCTTGTTGGATGACATTCATGTCTACTCCAGGTTTAAGGAGGATCATGCGCAGCATTTGAGAACTGTTCTGATCCTACTATGAAATCACCTCCATTATTCCATGATTTCAAAGTGTTATTTTTAAATTAGGGAAGACAAATTCATGGGACACGTCATGTCTGAACAGAGTATACAGTTGATCATGATAAGGTGAAGGATGTTGTGATGCGGGATAAACCATGAGATGTGTTCGTGATATGGAGATTCATGGACTTAGATGGATATTACCATAGGTTAATGAAGGAATTCTAAAATTTGGATTCTCAAATGACTACTCTAACTTGGATGGGGGTGAATTTAGTGGGAGATGATAATTTTAAGAGTTATTTTATTGATATGAATCATCTGTTGAAAACTACGTTGGTGAAAACTCTTCCAGAAACCATGCATGGCTATGTGGTCTTCTCTGATGCATCGGGATCTAGCTTGGGCTACGTTCTTATGAAAGTTGATCTTGTATTGGAATATAGATCTCTTCATCATTGGCCAGATGAGATGAATAATTCTACTAATGTCCTGGAACTTGAAATTGTGGGGAAAAAGATTAAAAGGTGGTGGCACTACCTTTTTGGAGAATGATTTATTGTGTATTCAGATCATAAAATACTATGGTATATCTTCTCCCAAAAATATTTGACTATTCATCCAAGTAATTTGATAGATTAACTATAGTCGTTCTACTTTGACAACAACTATAGCCCGAGGAAATGGAAGGTTGTTGCTGATGCTTTGAGCAAGAAACCGCCAACCCAATAAGGATGATAATCTTTGTAAGAGTGGAATTTGAGGGATCTCTTTGCATAGTTACATATTGGAGTTCAGGAATAGGGGGATGATGTTTCTTTATCCATTGTGTAGTTACAGTCTACTCTTATTAAGATTCTTCTTCAACACCAAGAGTTTTATGATTATTTTCATAGCATTTGAGAATCCTTTTATGCTGGGAAGATAGTTTCCCAATCGTCATTATCCAAAGCGGGTGTTCTATGCTATCTGAATCACTTTTTTGTGTCGTTAGCCACAAGATAGGAAGTGATGGATTATTTTCATAATTCTTTTTGTGATATTCACCAGGAACGACTAATGTTTTTTATGAAATGAGGTGGTAGTTTTTGTGGCCAGATATGAGATGAGACATTGTTGAGATTGTCTCTCATTTCTATATGTGCCAACATGTGAAATCCGAACACCATAAACCATCAGGGTTGCATCAACCTCTTAGATTCCCAACATTAAAATGGGATTAGATCTCTATGGACTATGTGGTTTTGTTTCCTCAAACCCATAGAAAGAAAATTTCAATATTGATTTTGATCGATATGCTAACTCAGTCGGATCACATTATACCTATTCGTGAAACAACCAATGTTGAGGAGTTATGAAATATATACATGAATGTTACTGTTCATTTTCAAGGACTTCCATCTATTATAGTATATAATTGTTATCCACAATACACTTCTCGTTTTTGGAGGGGCCTTCAAGATAAATTAGTAGCTCAGGTCCATTTGATCACGACCTATCATCCACATTATAATGGCCATATAAATAGAAGATATAAAATTCTTCAGGATATGATTCATTCATGTGTTCTAAACTTTGGAATAGCTTGGGATGGTCACTTGAGGATGTTTGAGTTCTCTTATAACAATTGTTACCTACCCACAATCAGAATGGAACCTTTTAAGCCCTTTTATGTTCTGCCTTGTAAATATCCATTGTGTTGGTTAGTGGTTGGTGAATGTTCATTGGTTGGACCAACCATGGTGAAAGAGACTATAGAAAAGATTCAGTTGATTCATTTAAGGATATTGAATTCACAAAGATGATATAAGTATTATGTTGATCGGCATCGTATACCTTTGGATTTTTCATTTATGGATATGGTGTTCCTAAAGGTTTCACCCTAGTGGGGTCATCGATTGATTGGGAAGAAAGAGAACCTCACACGACGCTTTGTGGTACCTTTAAAGGTTCTTAAGAAAGTTGGGAAAGTTTTATACTACTTATCACTTCCACCACATCTAATATCAATACATGATTTATTCCATGTATCGTCATTGATAAAGTATCTATCTAATATATCTCACATTTTAAGTTGGAGTGATCTTGAGATCAGGCCTAGTTTATCTTTGACTAACCAACCATTTAGGATAGTTGATTCTACGACTAATGTAATTTATTGATGAATGATATCTTTGGATCATGTTTTATGGAGGCATGGTTCTGATTCTAATGAGATGTGAGAGAGTCAGGCACTAGTGAGAGTGTAGTGACCTCATCTATTTGGCCTGAAAGTCTCACATAGGATTTCTGGGGACAAAATGTTATTAAGGTTTAGTGGTTATAAGATTATGTTATAATAAACAGGCAATCATCCTATTTTTTTATGATCATGTTCCAACTAAAACTATTAAAATTAGTTTTCGGGGGTTTACTGTAGGTTTCAGGATAGGCACCTATCATTTACCTGATGTACAAATCGTGTACCTGAAGTAAACGTGGTGTACATAGAGCTGGTTTCAGGATGTGAATGGGTAGGTCATACCACGAGTTGGTACATGCTATGTACATGAATTACAAATGTTTAGGTGATAAATATTGAATTTTTTAACTGTAGGTGATGGGGTTTTTTGTGTACTTATCTAGTTAGTACAAGATGTCATAACCCCAAGGTAGATGTTGTGACTAGGCCTGCGCCTAGCATATAGTCATGCATTTGACTGTTTTTCTTAGCCCTTTAGTTTCCATACTTTATGGATCTCAACCTAGAGAAGTTTTGGTGCATTTTGTTGATACTCAACTCTTTACATATTGAACCATATGGCTTGGTATTTTCATTCATGTTGCGGTGTGATTCCCAAGTAAGTGTTCCCCCTAAATATCTATTTTCTCTCTTTCTCTCCTCTTGTATTTTCAATGGATCATAATAGGATTAATGGACCCTTGTATTGTGGTGTTGGATCATGCTACTAGGTAGAGTTTCTAGTGCTTCTACACCTTCGTTCTCGTTTATGGGTGCCATTGTGAGTGTTGTTCTCTAGAAAAGAGGTAGTAGGTTCCTTCCCAATTGGACAAATTGATTATCTTAGAAATTTCTGATTTATATCAACATATAATTTAAATTAAATTGATTAATCTTGATTTTCATTACGTTGATAAAAACATAATTCCAAGGAATTTGAGGACATTTAATTTTTTTTACAAGAATATTTGGAAAACCCTCAATTCCATTGAATTACGGTGGGTTTATTGAAATTGGATGATATAAATTATTTAATTTCAATTATGGATTTTATGGACATGTTTTAATTAAACTGATGAACATAATTGTAGAAATTAATTTTTAAAATGATGTAATTATTTTTAGATGTATTTTATACTCATGAAAATGGATTAAAATGTTTTGATAGAAACCTAGTGGCTTTATCTTGTGAAGAGGAATGCTTTTTAATGAATTTTTTTTTGTTTTAAATAGAATGAAATTGTAAATTTTGAAAATGGAAGAATGTGATTGAATATATTTTATGATTTCATAAAATAGTTTACTCATCATGTAGGAGAACATGCAATCATTAGGTAGTTAGTGAGTTATTTGGAAACACCGTAGCTATAAAAATGTTCTAAAACATACTTGCGGCATGTCAAATGCTCGATGGGTTGGTGACGAGTCACCTTTGGCCTGTGTCATTTGTGCATTTGTATTAACATTTTTCTGAGTTCACATATAGAGTGAAAAATCTTATAGCTGGTTAATACTATCGTACCTTTTGGAAGTCGATCATGTTGCCTACTTGTTTATATGTATTTATGAAATAAATGTATGCCAATGTTTGTCATAACTTCATTGCATGCCATCTAAATTTATTTAAACTAGGTTATATAAATGATTTACTTAATCCATTGTTTTAGAAATATTCCATCTCTTATAATGTAAGTTCTATTCTTTAAATGAATTTTCCATCATATCGAAACTATTCATCATGATTTGTTTAAATATTCTTTTTGAATTTCCAAACCTATCTTTTTTGAAAATTTAAATTTTATGTTTTGATAATATATATATGGAATATGTTATAGAATCTTTGGTAGTATCATAATAGGATAATTCTCACACCATACATTTTCCTTCAGCTTTTTGTAGACATTCTCTATCCAGGCTCGAGCAAAGGGAAGGGATGTCATTGTGGTCGACCCAGATGTTGAGATATGAATGTGGTGAGTTGTGTCCTTAGGAACCTTGGGACTATTTTCCAATTTAATAATTTGGGTTGTAGTACGTTGGTATATATGCATCTTTCTGTTGTGGTACTTTTACTCCTAGTGGGGTTTTTCTATTTAAATACATATTGTCTATTATATTTCATATCAGCAATTATTGTTGAAAATATCATTCCACTTATATATTGTATGATGTCAGGTTCTAGTCACTAGCCCGTGGGGATTAGGAATTCCATTTAGTTCATGTTAGGGCAAGCTGAGTTATCGGGTTACTAGGGTACACAGGATGGTTCATGACACTACTCATGGATCTTCATCTTCTATGAGGCGTAGGTTATCACGTAGTTATTTTTCATGAGTATACAACCTGTGAATTTATTATAATAATCACTATATGTCACAAAAAATTCTTTACTTTTTGATAATGTTATTACAGGTCTGTAAAAAAAACTTTTCTCTAGCTCCTTGAATATTTCCATGAATTTATTTATCCAGACATACTTTACACTATTCCAGGTTAACATAGTTAGCGGTCTTGAAAATCATGTGAAATTTCTCACAAAATTTTGATAATACCCTCTTAAGCTAAGAAAACTATGGATTTATGTGACACTATAGGGTCTGGTTCATTCATCAATTTCATTTTTTTTAAGGATCCTTAAAAATTCTATCACTTGTGATCACATGTCCCATGAATTTTACTTTTTTTATCCAAATCTAAAAGTAACTAAACTTGGAATACAAATTCCCTTTCCACAATGTCACTAACACAATCCTTATATGTTTTTCAAGTTCCTCCTTTTTCTGAATGTAGATGAGAATATCTTTGATAAACAATACCAAAAATATTTTGAGGTAATTTCTAAATAATATATTTAGAAAATATATTATGGTTTCTTGGGAATTAGTAAGTATAAAGGGAATCACTGGAAACCCATAGTGCTTATCCCTTGAATTGAAGGCAATCTTATGAATATCATTTTTCATCACCTTTATATGATGATATCTTGAAAATAGTTCCACCTTTGAGAAGTACATGTCTATTCACAATTGAATGAAAATGTTGTCAATCCATGGATGGGGATACTTGTTCTTTATAGTGATATTTTTTAGTTCCTAATAATTGACAGAAATAGACATTGATCCATCCTTCTTCTTGAAAAAGAGAATTGGCACACCCCAAGGTGATGCACTAGGGTGTATTAACCCGTTTTCAATGTTATCTTGTATCTAATTCTTTAAAAAACCACTTATATATAATCTATCTTATAGGGACCCATTATGATTGGAGTATCTCTGTGTGTGAGATCTATTAAGAACTCTACCTCGTGATCTGATAGTAGTCTGGGTAACTCTTCATGAAATACATCATTGTATTCCTTCAAAATGGGAACTTCACCTAGGATGATAACATCCATTGAGTTGACCGTTCGATTAAGGTATGCATCATTACTGGGAATCAACACCCACACCATTGAAGTATTTTTCAATGATGTTTCATAATATTCCTTGATTTTTTAGAGAATCATGTGATTATTTGGAGAATGAAATGATATTTCTATTTCACAAAAGATGATGTGTGCTCTATATAATGAGAGTCTATCCATCCCCATTATAAAAAATTATTCCACCACTATCAGAAGAAGAGTCCAACAATTATGTTTCAAGGATTGAACAACTAGGTGTTTTTATGGATATCTCTACTTCATGGTTTTAGGGATTCGAGTCAATAGTTCTAGAAAATTTTCATGATATAAAGAAATGTGTAGAACCACAATCATAAAATGAAATTTTCAATTATTTATTGTATATTATGTATACCTTGTATGAATTAATTTTCATTCCCCACTTCCACTATAGTGATGGAATAATTCTTCCCTTGACCCTTTGGCATTAGTGGATAATTATGTTGATTCCCTTCAAATAATTACCGTTTTGGTCACAAGCTTTCATAGTGCCATTACTCCCTATAGTTGTATCATTGGACCATGGTTGGTTCTCACATTTCCTCGACCACATTATCCAAATTCAACAGGTCTTTTTGAAATTCATTAGCATGGTGGGCTTCTCTACCACACAAAAAGAATTTCCCCACCCCGTTGAATAATTTATGATGATGCTTATTAACACATTTTTGACATGTGGGTGGTTGAGTTTTCTTTCCACCATTCTTATTAGATCCAGCATGAAACTATCTATTTCAGTTCTTACCATCAAATCCATGGGACCATTCTCAAACCCCATCTCCATATTGAGAGAACATTAATCAACTTCTTTATAAATCTCATATCCTCAAATTATTAGATACTTTTTATGGTGTTGTTTCAAACTAAAAAAGAATATATCAATTATTATATCATTTTTATTAAAAACTCAGAAGAGTACCTTGAATACCTTTTGAATATTTATTTTTAAGCCATAATATATTCTCTTTCATTTTTCACCAACTCTCGAAACTATCTCTCCACTTATATACTAATTTTTAGAGGGAAATACTTATTATTAAACCTTAACTTAAAGTGTTTCAACTCAATCTATTAAATTTCATACCTTGGATTGGGATTCTTAGTACAATACTACCATTGGTGGGCCTCTACATCTTGATGATAAACACCCAATGTCACATTCTCTATCTTAGAACATTGAAGAACAGAAATGAACATTTCAATCAACTTGACCCATTTTACTACAACAAGGGGATCAGAAGATCCACTAAACATTGGTGGTTATTTCCCCATAAAACACTCGATATAGAGTTTCTGCCTCTTTGGTGAAGGTGGGAGGTCCACATTATTTAGTTTATTATTCATGACCCGGGATAGAAGGGTAAGAATTACCCTACATGTTTGAACTCCACCTCCCAAAGCATTGGAGATGTCATTTGGGAAAATGTTGCATTGTCCCTCACATGTGTTGTGGGCTTGGTTTCTCTAGGTTCCATCTATTTTCTATGATAGAAAAGAGTCAAACAAAACATAAGTCAACAATTTATGAAAAAATATTATATTCCTCTGTGTAATTATATTTAAATTTATATCATGGGGGTTCCCAATGATTATAATTTTATAAAAAAAATCTTCTATGGTTCTTACTTATAGTATGTCTCAAACTAAGGGTTTTCAGTGAGGTTCTCTACTGATAATTCCTAAATTAACTAAATTGTTCCCTCTTATGAACTACAACAACCCTTCTTTTTTCTCAAATTACTATTAAAAAATTTTATTAATAAAAAATAAAAAAATTACCAAAAGTGGATCCAAAGGATTAGTGTATTAGGAAAATTAGGAACATATATAAAATTTACAACATAAAACAAAAAAATTTATTTAATTCCTTGTTCTCTTTCTTTTTACAATCGCTTGTGTTCTTCTTATTACATATAGTCACCAATGGATATATATCAAAATGTTATGTGTAAATAAGTATTGTAAGGGGATTAATTATATCATAAAACAATATTAAATTGGGTGATAAAAATTATAACATTATGTTCATGAGAGGATGTATTGGATAGAACCATGAAATTTGGTAATGAATAAAAATGAAACATCATGTCTTAGTGGTCAACTACCACACATATTTTTCAACAAATCTTTAATCATGATCACTCATATTTCACATTAATAAATAGATAAAAAAATTCCTAATGCATTGGATCACAATATAATTCCCGGTACCCCCATCCCATTTATCATTTACATTATGCTATATAATTTTGGCCTCATCTATTACATAAAAACATTTACATTATCATAATGACAAATAGAACATATATTAATCATGGGCATAAAAATACCCAGTGAAATGAATGGGTTTAATTTCACAAAAAACAACTTAAAAAACATTGGGGCTGAAATGAACGAGGTAATAACATACATGATATAAGAATCATCAACATTGAGTGAAGTAGAATGAATCTAGAGAAGTGTTTTTTTTAAGAAGAGTTCTTTTGGTAGAAATGTTTTTTATAATAACCTCAATTATAAAACCATTATATCAAATAGGATGAATTATAACAATGTGTAAATTATATTTAAGGAATATCCATACCGAAAATTGGGTAAAAGATGGAAAACCCAAAGAAAGAGTGTTGGGTTTGAGAATTCCCCTTACCTTGTGTTCGAACGCTTTATTCAATTTAATGATTTGTATAATCACATTGAAAACATTAATTAAAAAATAATGAACTATTTATACATTAGTATAATTCTTTATAGTTTTATTTAGTTCTTTTATATACCATTTTATGAGTTATATAGTTTAATTTCTTCATTCAAGAGTGTTCATTTTCATAGTTTCCATGATCAGTTCATTTGTATACAAGAATGGATGTTCCATTAAAATGAGGATGAACATATAGAATTGTTATTATATGTTACTAATTATATTAAATAAGACTATATGATTTTAAAATTTAATTATTTTATATTCCATGAGGTTTATTCATTAGATAAACATTAATGATGATCCTTTTAGGTTAATTTTGGTGGTTTTTCGAACACAATGAACTCGTTTTGTTTTGTCATATTGTATTATGAGTATAATTTATTTCTAGAACATAAAAATTTTAATATAATACATATTAAAATATATTTTGAACCATTTAATGGTCTTATTCGTGTTATGTATGGTGATTATATATAATTAATATTCGGTCCCCAAAATATCTGAAAATTGACACATCATCGAAAACAATTTCATTTTTAAGATAAAATAGAGAGATATACGATTTTAATGTTTAATAATCCATTTACATGATATATTTATAGTATAATTAAGTTATTGTATTTATCATTCCATTAGGATGATTGGATTTGTGGATAGAATAGGATAATAAATTTAAATTGAATAAAATTTTAAGGAAAAAGTGATAGGATTTACCTTTTGAATTATCCTCTTGAGATCCTCCTCATGGAACATAGGATTGGCCTTTTGATGATACCAATAGATTATGGACGTGTATGAGGGGTTAGGAAATTTATTTTTGTAGTATTTGGGAAAATATAAAATTTTGAGAGGTGTGAGGATAAGAGGGTGTGAGGGGTAGTATTTACAGTGGAATAGATGAGTGTTTTGATATTATTTTAATAAGTAGTTTATTATTTTACTAAGGACAAGAAATAACGAGCATTTATGTGAATGAATATAGTAATTTGTTCTTGTTATTTCAAAAAAGTGGTCCCTTATATCATCCATGACTCAATCATGACTATAAAATTAATGTTTTTAGAATTTATTATAAATGTCTATATTTTACTAGTCACAAAAAATTCAGGTATTTTAGGAAAATCCCAAAAAAATCACCCTAAATTTTTTTCCACATGTTGATTTAAAAAATGACCTCCAATTTGTGGAAATAATTTTCTATATATCATTAATTTAATTATTGATTAAATTCATCATTTATATTAAAATCCATATTTTAAAATTATAACTAATATTGTGAACCAGTGAAAATTACATAAGGTATCATAAAATTATCAGAAACTAATAATATATCAAAAAATTAATTTATGTATACATTTTATGAATGTTAATTTTCTTTGAAAATACTGAATTAATCATAAAATTTTAATAAAATATTTATGATTTAAAAAAATTACATCACTTAATTAATAATTTTATTATATTTACATACTTATAATATGATATAATTATATAATATTTTATTTTATAAGATGCCTAAATTCAATTTATAATTTTATGGGGTTGGTTACAATTTAGTTGGGGGTTTAACATTCATAATGTTCATGATACTATTCCTATGTCCAAGTTAGTATTTTATCATTATTGGTTCCCTAACTACTAGAAATAATTATTATTTAATTAATTATTTATTTATAGTGTTCTTGTTTTTTTATATTATTGATATTATATGATCTATAATATGTGAAATTACTATATTAAAATAGAAATTCAATTGATAAAATTTTGGGTCATTACACAGATAGTTCTGTTCATGAGTCTTTAACTACATTGTTGCATATGAAATAACATTATCAATTTTCATAAAGATAAAACTGAGCATATTCATTGATTCATCAATATATATATAAAACACATCACCTCCTAATAGAATATAAAAAATTAAATAATTATCCTATATCCTCTTAAATTAGTCAAAACATTCTTCACATTCCTTTTTCTATATGAACATAGCTCATTCACATGTAAGATTGGTTAATAGGTTATCCAATCAAGAAGTTTCTTGAAAAAATCCCAAAAAGTAATATACATATTTAATAAAACTACATACCTTGGTTATATATGTTCCTATAGACCACTCATGGATTTCTATTTTCACCATAGGATCAACTGATATTCCATCCTTACAAAAAATAAGATATAGAAATGAAAATTATTGAAGACAAAAATCACACTTACAAAATTTTCCAAATAACTATTTTCTTCTATAAGCCTCAAGTATGATTTTAAAGTAATTATTGTGGTCCTAATATCCCTTAGAATAACATAATATATCATCTGTTAATACCACAAAAGTCATAATGTTATTCCTTGAATACTCTCTACCTTTGATCAATAAAAACATATAATGCATTTGACAATCCAAATGTTATTATTGTAAAATAATAATGTCCATTGTTCATTGGAATGTTTTCTATATAATATATTCCTTATTTACTCATAATATATGATGCCTAGAAAGAAGGAAATTCGGGGAAAAATGTTATTCACTATGATTTTTATTGTATAAGACATCAATGCAGTACATAAGTTACATGTTCTCTATTCTAATGGAACACGTTCCCCATAATCATTAAATTGAATCATGGATCCATATTTATTCTCATTTTAGAGGACATGGGATCTCAATAGTGACAAACTAATGAGAAAAAATCCCTTATAACAAAAATTCTCTAGTGGTTTCTTCAACTCCACTACTTTTACAATTCCCATTCTATATGGAATAGTGATGCATGCCTTTCATAAACTGTTAAATAAATGGAAATCATGAATTCATAATCTGGTGGATGTTTAGGTAATTCTAAAGGAAAGAAAACAATTTATTCCTATAAAATAGTTATATCCTTAATTATAAAATTACATTTCCCATCCCTAGATTGTTTCTTCACTTCTTTCACATGAATCAAATTTAGAATAGCAACTAGGTGTTTATCTAGACTTGTCTCATAAGTTTGATGTCTAAAAAATAAAGATAAATTATTTTACATCATCATCATGAATATTAAATTCATTATTCTTACAATAAAATTTTCATCATATTTTGGATGATATTCCATAAAAAGATATATATCAAAATCAACCATTGGTATGATAATAAGGTATGAAAACAAATAACGTTTATGTTTCGTATGGGGTAATTCCTAACACATCTTTATTAAAGTAATACATCAAAAAGGATTTTGGATTTATGAATCACATTAAAAGGTTCTAGTGAAATATGTAATTTTCATGGAAAAATGGAAGATATAAATGACTGAGAGAATCAATAATCTAATAGATAATTATATAATTTAGAGGCTATGATTTTTATACCATAAACTATGAAATTGGCTACTTCCACCACATATTTAGTGATACCGTAATCTTGGCCACCGTCCATTATCCTCTCTTGTGATATATTAAATCAATGCATGGGAAATATATTTGGATATATCCACATTTGAATACATATTATGCACTATATAATGTTTTTTATTTATTTTGTTTTCATTATTTTTCTTGATAGTCATTATCTACACACTTATGACAAACTTCCACACCTTCCACGAATTCCCATAATGATTCATTCCATAGTTTTGACAACATTAAATTGGATTCATTATCTTATTACTTATTGGATGAATTGACTTTTCCTTTGTGATTAGTTTACCACTTATTTTCTAGATTTCTATAAATCAAATTGGATTTTGGAAATTAAATCTTCATTTTGATAGTTTATAAAACTATGTAACCATAAGAAGAAAATTTTTGGTAGGCCAGTTCCCTTTACAGACAAGGATTTTTTACTTAAAATGGATGACTATTCTTTCATAATTTATTTTCTATGTTATTAATATCATAAATTACTAGTCTTTTAAAGGTAGACACATAACTCACAACACATTAATCTTCCATTTTAATTAATATATATACCATTTTCTTCGTTTCAGATCGTTTCTCACGAGGGAAATATTTAATTAGTAATATCTATTTAAAATATCTTAATAATATAAATTTTATTTTTTATTCCGTCATAATATTCTGAATCAATGGCCACCATTTACTAGCATCTACCTTGAGATAGTATACAAATAGTATGAAATTTTACATTTTATCACACATGAGGGCTAGATATATGTTTTCAAGGGACATAATCCATTTCCCTGCTATCAAATTATTTTTATTCCCACAAAATTATGGAGACATAAATCACATTTATTGATTTATCATATTATAATAAAGTAATAAAATAATGAATTTATCTATTCAATAAAAGTTATTTGTTATCAAATCATTAAATTTCCCTAATATATTTTTGAACTACTCAGTTCCAATGCCAACATTATTAGATTTATCCTCATGGGAAATAACTTCATTGGACATAAGTATTGATACCATTCATTCTTCCATATTCTATTTCTAGATGATGAAATATATAAGATTTTCTTATCATATTATGAATTTTAAATCATAAAATGTATATTAAATCTTATGTAACACATAAATTAAATTAAAAATGTAAAGACATAATGTTTTATAAATGGAAATTCCATTTTTATAATAATGTCATCTAATGACATGAAATCATAATGTAATGAACTAATATGTTATATATGAACATTAAACAAAAAATTTTCACTTCTGTGATATGTATTTTGAAAATTTGACATTCACGATTTCGATATGTAAGATGTTTGGAGTCTGATAATACAAACATATTTTGTTGGTAAATATTAACATATCCTTATGACTAGTAATGTTTCCATTATGAAAAGTGATATACCCAAATGAATAATAACCATTACTAAGATAGTATATATATAAGATTCAAGTGAATGTATGATGTACCTATATTTTTTAATAATTAAATAAATGTTTTAAAACATGTTTGTTTAGAATAAATTTTGATTTTAAATAAATATTAAAAGCAAGAAAGGTTATATATGAATATATTCAATATAAGTTAAAAAATCTTCCAAAATAACGCATCGTTAAATTAAAAAACTATGAATATCCATACTCATTCATCAACCCTATTACACATTTAGAATTATAAAATATGATATATTAAATAATTATTAATTTGATTGGTAAGATAAATTCTTATTATATGTAAAAAGTATGGAAAATTTTAATTATGGAATGAAAATTCATTTTCTATAAGTAAATCATTTGAACAAATGTAAAAATAATTTTTATAGATAATGAACCAAAAAAATTACATATCCATTGAAAATCTATCCTTTTATTTTTTTTCCTCCATACCATCTTGTGAATTCATTATTATGGCCATACAAACTCAGAAAAAATTCATGTGAAATTTCATGATTTATTAAAATTTTGCAGAAAATTATTTATAGGTGATTGAATTGACAACCTAAAATATATTTCAAAGATAAGGATCCAAAAATCCGAAAACCTAATTCTAAAAATCAGTAAAATTATGTATTTTTTTTATTGAAATGGTCTTGGTTAAAAATATTTAAAATATATAAATTTCCTTGGGTTTTATATAATATATGTGTGGGTAGAAGTAACATGGTCGAAGTTTAACCACAACTAAAATTTCTACACATCAAGTATGTAAAGTATCCCCCCCTCCTCTAAAATATAACTATTTTGAACATTATTTTTTATAAAACCAGAATTTTGATAGTCATAATGAATGATAAAGTAGCTCAAAGGCTATCCAAACCTAGTAGCAGTCCTCCCTTATAACTTCTTCCTACTATTCTTCTTTAATATAATTCATTTTATTCTTGGGTTCCTATAATGATTCACTCTTATCATATTATATTAAGTGTTTATCCCTCTTTCCCACATATATATTATAATTATTAGGGTTTCTTCCCTTGGTTCAATCTAACATTTAAACATTTCAATAAGTTTATCCTTATTTTCATCATTGAACATAGAATCACCCCCATATTTCTCCCCATGTTTTTCATACAAGTAGGATTTCATTTTACATAACTCCTTTGATTCATTAGCATATATTGACTTTATATCTGTGTCTTTATATAAATCATTAAAATAGGATTCCTTTCATAGAGAAGTTCCTCAACTTCACATGGGTATATTTATGTCTCATATCCTCCTTTCAATTTTATATAATCCATGAGTTTATTAATTTGATGTAAACTATAAATACTCTATGTTGAAAATAATATATTTTCAATCATGATTTATTTCTCACAATCTATGAAAACAATAAAACACCAGTGTTAATAGAAATATATAAAAATACAAAATAAAAAATCCTAAAATGATATATATATGAAATGAATTTATATTTTTATATCAAATTATAGCATCATATTAATACTATGTTAATATGATTGATTTAAAAAACATTACCATCTCATATTAAATGGGTACATCATATAGGATATCATGTATATGAAATATTGAAAATGAAACAAAATCACGAAAAATAATAATGATTAGTATAAGATATGTGTGTACCATAGTTAAAATAACAGTGACAATATAACAGAGAGAAGAAAAAATTTATGTCAACAATTAAGAAAAAAATTCTATAAAAACATACTAGTTTCACTATAAAATAACTATTTATGATAGTGGTACTAGGATCTTTAGAATCTAGGATCATAAAATGTAGAAAATATAATCTATTATAGATTATTATTTTGTTTTTAGAATAGAATCTATGTGAATAATTTATTTTGGGTATCACTCAAAAATCAATAATGTTTCCATATATTACTTTAATGTACTTCAATTAACATTGAAATCGTATAATCCAAAACATTTATTAAAAAAATATGAATCAATAACTCTATTTTCATGAGTAAATATGAACACTTGTAAATTATTCAAAAATATAACTCCCTCAGTCAACAACTGATGGTAATGCCCAAGATAATGAAGATGATAAATGAATGATATAATGAATTCAAATCTCCAAACCATATGCCAAAAAAATAATAACACTTCAAAATTGATATCACCCCCTTATTATTAAGTCAAGACATATGAAAAAACACCTAATTCTAGACATGATATGGTAAAAATAAAATCATAATCTGACTTTATAGCAGTAGGATATGAACTCCAACCAAGTCCAAATAGTGAACATCTTTAAAAAGATTGTTTTTTCGTTGAAATACCGATATACTTTTATAGGATAAGAATCCATCACTTAAATTATATAGTAATCTATATATCTATTGTCTATTATATTTCTTCAACAAAAAATAATTATAGATACCATGAATGTAGATACCCAAAATTTGACATACATGGAAATTACAATAATTTTTTGGAATACTTAATACATAACAAATAATATACACCCAGGGATCATAATAGTTTAGTGTCTTTTTAACTCGAAACATAATCTTACAATCATTATGAAATATCATCAACATCTACTATAAAAATATTCCCCTTTTGTTTTCTTACCTAAAACCATTCTTTATATCCCAGGGAAATGAAAAAATATGAAGGGTGAGCTAAAATTCTCAGTAAGGGTAATAATGGAGAAATTAATACTAACCATATACATCAGAACTACAAAAACATGATCATAAAGTTTAAACATCAAAATCTTGACCAATGAAATAAAACATGGAATTACATAAGGCATAAATAATAAAGGAACATCAATAATGATAAAATAACATGGTAATAAGACATTTAAATATGGAAAACCATTAATAACATGTTATGATTTCCATAGTATCCAAGACATTGCTTCCAAGACCATCATAGTTGACAAAGTCCATTACTGAACCGGGTTTACTTGCCGTTCCGGTGTTGTATTACTGAACCATATTTACATGTCGTTCCAACCATGTCTATCTCATGAGATAAAAATATTTACCCAATATATTTGAGGGATATATAGGCCCCAACCATCTCATATTGAAATAATTCTTACATTTTCCACAAAACAATCATAAATCTTTCATCATAACCCAAAGAATAAAATGGGTTTTATAAACATCATCCCTTCATAACATAATCCATGTAAAAAAAAGGACATTATTTCATCATAAGAAAAATAAAAATATTTAAATAATGGAGAAATTATACATGTAACAAAAACAAACTATGTAATTTCATCTTAGATGGAAAATAGTTTTGATAAAACACTTAAAATTAATTCTTTAGGAAAATATCCTTTCTTCATCAAAAACATTTTCATTTCCTAAAATTCCATGTAATTTTAAAAGAAAAGGATTTTGTTAAAAATAATAAGGAAATTATATATAGAATGATTCATGGAAATAAGGCTTTATGAAACTGTTAAAATTTGTCCACGCTGTATAAGTTAAAAAACATTTTTCATTTCCTTTTCCTGGAAAAGTCAAAAAGTACCTTGTATGGTAACAATAGAAAGATTCCTTCCATTAAATTTCGTAAAATTTAAAAAAGGGTAAAAATGACTTTGAAAATACATAGAAGAATAGTAAACACTTTATGAAAACATTTTTATAAAACATGGACATTCATGATAAATATAACCCCAATAAATACTTACGAATAAACAATCTCGGATAAGAACGAGATTGGAATAATTATCCCATACCTTATGTCCAATTTCTTTTGTGCATGTCTAAAACTCCATTATGGTGGTATTAAACACATTATAAACTTTTAACAAAACCATAATAATATTTATTATATCATATATGATTCACTTATGACTTTATATGACCCGTTTTTTGTCAATTCCATGTTAAAGCAATGTTTTGGGTAAAATCATTTCATTTATCGTACGTGTTTGGACTTGTTGTTATTGATATTATTACTTATATCCTGATTTACATAATTATAATATGTAAAACATGATTTATATATAATATATATTCATCATATAAATATATATGATAGATCAATAAATGAAATGAAATACAATGTTCATGGAGACGGTAGGGCGTACATACGCAAGAACGCGGTTTTCGTTTCCTTATTGAATTGAATGGAATTAAGTAAATGAATAATATATGTACATAAATATAGTATCATTATTATGTCATATCATTCATGATTATTTATTATATATACTTTATAATCATTCTGGAATGGTTAACATGGAGAATGAATTTCATCACATTGTGGAGACGATAATCTGTACGTACGCACGTGTGATGATATCATTCCTATAATTATTTAATGGAGTTGGAGTGGATGATATAATATCTAATAACTATAATAATTTTATAATAAGAATATATAGTCATTATTTCCACCATTATACCCATCCATGTAAGGTGGTGGTGTAAAAACAAATTACACCACAGCGTGGAGATGGTATTCCGTACGTACGCACACGCGGTGATTTCGTTTTCTGTAGGATGGATTGAAGGTGAAATAGGGTTTTTTCGTAATTATAATAACATATTATTATATTATTTATACTTACATTATTAATTTATAATGAAACAACTAAAGAAGAGGAATTACAGGTAGAAATAAATTTAAAGTAATGGGTAAAGGATATTACCTCTTCTTCAACGCGCCTTTTCTAAACCTTATCTTAGGTCATGAAATATGGTCTTCGACGAAAACTAGTACCTCTAGTATGTTTTTAGGGAAGTGGATAAGAAAAATGAACAGGTTTCATCTAATAATGAAGGCTCAAAATGGTCTGACATGGAGAGGGAGGAGGTTCCCATTTATAAGAGTGGAGAGGGGCACTTTGGAAACCTCTAAAATATTTATTTATAATAAACTCCAAACCAACCTAAAAACTTTAAAAATGACTCAAATTAAAATATGAGATGATATAGGGTTGTAATATCATCAGAAAATAAAATTTAGACATGTTGAGAACTTATTTTAAACCTTATCAACTTGATTTATCCTTATTTAATCTTTTTAATTTTATTTGTGCTAATAATATTCTAAATTTTGAATTGTTATAAATAATTACTTATGTGTAGTGAATTTTCCATAATTGGATAGTTTATGAAATTGTAGACCATATAAATTTCAATTTTTAATATTTAAATATTTTTATGATTTTTAAACAATTTAATAATATGATATTTTTATAAAATAACAATAGTGTCAATTTTGACATTATTCATTTATTTCAATTTTATTAAAATCCACACAGAGGATATATTCGAAAAAATATTTAATAGATTCATAAAATGTCATATTTATCGAGAAAATTCGTGGAGCACATTAAATAGTTTATAACATATTTATTTTAATATTTTTAAAACCATTTATTTGTTATTTCAATCAATAAAATAATTTATACATAACTATTGTTTCATCGTTAATGATAATTGTTTAATCTCTAAAAATTATAAATAAATATACATGATGTAGATGATTTTATTAGCTTTATAGAGACAATTTATGTTTGAAGTTTCATGTAGTTTATCGTTATATTAAAACTATTACATTTATAATATATAAGTGAGTGACATGTTGTCACTTTCTTTGGTTTTAAAAATAATTACATCATTTTCACAGACAAAAGTCCATGAAAAGAATCTATTCCGACACTTAGGTGATATGAGTGTACTTTTATTCATCCAATATAATTTGGTAGGTGTTCATGTAGAGACTCAAAGCTTGACGTACATGGAAATTACATTACTTTTGCAGAATACTTAATACATAACAAAAACCAACACTCAAGGACCGTAATAGTTTAGTGTCTTTGGAAACTCGGAACATAATCTTCTAATCATGGTGAAGATCTTCATGATCTCCCATAAAGATCTTCTACTTTTGTTTTTTTACCTAAAACCTTTCTTTATATCCTGGGGAAAATAAAACATAAAAATGGTGAGCTCAAATTGTTAGTAAGGGTAAGCATGGGGAAAATATAAAAAATCATATACATTTGAACTTCAAAACATGAACATAATATTTAAACATCAAAATATCAAGAAATGACATAAAACATGGCAGTATGTAGGGAATATATCATAATAGAACATAAATAATGATAAAATATCATGGGAATAAATAATTTAATTGTGGCAATCCATTAACCACATGATATGATTTCCATAGTAGCCAAGGCATTGCTGCCAAGATCATCTTAGTGGGCAATGTCCCTTTATGAATCGAGTTCACTCCTCGTTCCAGTCCTGTATCACTGAACCAGATTAAAATACCATTCTAGACATTTAAATCTCAAGAGATATAAATATTAACCAATGCATTGGAGGGAGATATAGGTCCCACCCATGTCATAATGAAATCATTCTTTCTTGTGCCACAAAATAAACATAAATCATTCATCATAACGCAAAGAATAAAATGGGTTTCATAAACATCATCCCATTAGAACATAATCCATATAAAACAAATGGATATCATTTAATCATATTAAATCAAACCATGTAAATAATATAGATATTATACTTGAAACATAATCATACAAAATTATGTCATCATAGATGGAAGATATCTTTGATAAAACACGTGAACTGAATTCTTAATGAAAATGTCCTTGCTTCTTCAAAATCGTATTCTTTTCAAAAAATGCCCTTTAATTTTAAAATAAAATGATTTTGTTGAAAATAATCATTAAATATTGTAGAGTAAGATTTATGAAAATAAGGCGTTATAAAACTATAAATATCCATTCACGCTGTATAAGTAAAAAAAAACATTCTTCTCATACATTTGCCGGAAAAGTCAAAAAGTACTGCGTATGGTAAAAAAAAGAAATATTCCTTCCAAAACAAAAAATAAAAGTCAAATATGGGTAAATATGACTTTAAAAATAAATGAAAACACTTTTATAAAACATGGGTATGGATGAGAACAATAACCCCAGTAAATATTTACGAATAAAAAATCTCAGATAAGAACGAGATTGGAATAATTATCCATTACCTTAGATCTGATATGCTTCATACGCATCCAAACCTCCTATATAATGATTTAAATATTGTCATTGAATCATTAAAAAAATCATATTCATTATTATTATGTCAAATATGTTTCACTTATGACTTTATATTACCCGTTATTTTGTAAATTCCATGTTAAAGCATCGTTTTGGGTAAAATTGTTTCATTTATCGTACGTGTTTGGACTTGTTGTTTTTTAAATTATTACTTATATTATTATTTACATACATCCAGAATGTAATAAATTATTTATATATCATATATATTAATTATATATATATATAATAGATAGATTAATTAAATGAAATACACCGTTCATGGAGACGGTAGGGCGTACGTACGCATGAACGCTCTTTTTATTTCCATATAGAATTTCATGGAAGTAAGTAGATGAAATATATATATATATATATATATATACATAAATACAGTTGCATTTTTATGTCATATATTTCATTATTATTCATTATATATATTTTATAATCATTCTTGAATGGTTAACATGGAGAATAAATCATATCTCTTCGTGGAGACGGTAATCCGTACGTACGCACGAGCGATGATATCACCCTTATAATTATTGAATGAAGTTGGAGTGGATGATATAATATATCAGAATTATTATCTTGTAATAATGATCATATATAGTTATTCTTTATACCATTATACCCATCCAGGTAAGGTGGTGGTGGAAAACAGATTACACTATGGCATGGAGACGATATTTCGTACATACGCACGAGCGATGATATCACCCCCATAATTATTTAATGAAATTGGAGTTGATGATATAATATATCTGAATTAGAATAATGTAATAATAATCATATATAGTTATTATTTACACCATTATATCAACCAAAGTAATGTGGTGGTGAAAAACAGATTACACCACGGCGTGGAGATGGTATTCCGTACGTACGCACGCGCGGTGATTTCATTTTCCGTAGGATGGATAGAATGTGAAATAGGGTTTCTTTATTTTTATAATAACATATCAGTATATAAGTAATACTGATGTTATTACATTATAATGAACAACTAAAGAAGAAGAAGTTGATGAAGAATGAAACATGAATGAATCGGAAGAAGAGATTACCTCTTCTTCGACGCACCACTTTTAAGATTCCTCTTAAGGCAATTGAGTTGGTCTTTTGAGAAGAACAAAACCTCCCGAATGTTTCTAGGGAAGTGGATAAGTGAAATGGGCAGGTGATGGGCGAGGTTGAAGGCTCAATGCTTTGTAAAGAGAAGAGGGAGGAGGTGCCCTTTTATAAGGGAGGAGAGGTGCACCATTGGAAAGTGTGAAAATATTATTTTATTATAAACTTATTGTCGGTTTCAAAAGGTCCAAAAATCATTAAAGATGAATATAAGATTACTCATGGTAGAAATAAAATAATCCAATCAGAATTGGACATGATTTGGATAATATTATAATTACAATATTATTTATTTAATTCCTTTATTAATAAGGTAAATACTGCTTTATTATTGTGTCATAAATAATTTAATTTATATGATGAATAAAAATTATCAAAAACCACCATGTAGGAAATATTTTTATATTTACAATGATTATTTATAGTCTAAAAGATAATTTATATAACTCCTTAAAAAAATTAATTACTAAAAGATTTTTGTTAATGTCAATTTTGTCTTTACATTAAATTAATTAATCCAATTTGTCATTATCACTACCAAGTGGCTCAATGGGGTCCCAAAATCAACCCAAGGATGCCCATGGTCAGTCACTACTCATACAATAAGTTTTGGACAAGTTTTAAGATAATTTTTAATTATTATAATATTCATTTAACCTTATATTACCCTATTTACCTTTAACCGCAATAAATAAAAGTCAAAAGTTACTATTCACCAAAAAATATTTTCATCTTATTGAACCAGATTTTACATCATGATAAAAAACATGTATGTCAGATTTTTGATATTCAATTCACGTAAGTGGTAAAATTTCATTTAAATTAAAGAGTCAGTGTTTTAACTACCACTAAGTGGTTTACCTATTCATCAAAAAATGATTTTTTTCAGAAAAATACCAAAAATTCAGCCTAAGATATATTTGATATTACGAATTCAAAAATGACGTCTATTTTTCCAAATTCAAAACATAGAAGTGGAATTAATTAATTATAAATGTAATTCCTATAATCAAAACAAATAGCATGTTTTTAAGAAACAATAACTATCAAAAGATCGACAGTTGTTTATGTCAAATTTCAATGTGAAATTAATTCCAATGACCAACATTGGATTAAATGGTAAAAATATATTCTAATTAAACATTAAAAAAATTGAAAAGATAATATAACCATATAAATTATTGTGATGAAAAAAAATTTGTTTTTAACTAAAATATAGTGTGTTTTTACTGTTCATTATAATTTGAAAGTTATTAGAATAATATGAAAATTTTATCCAATGTAAATTTTTATATCCTGATTCCAAAGAAGAATTTTATTTTTCAAAATTTAAATTATAAACATGTCAAAAACTAGATTTAAAGTTGGTGCACCAACAAAAGACGGCAAAACTGCATTTTTTTTTAAAAATACTTATTTTACTCAAAAAATTTATTTTGTTCTCACACGATGTTCTAGAAAATGTGTATGATGAATAATAATGTTATAAAATTAAAAATTTATTTAATAATATTCATAACAGATAGTTAATAATAATATTATAACAATATATCGTTGTTTAGTGAAACCCAGTATTGCGTACAACACACGCTATCGAGGAAGGTCGTGATTGCGTGTAATGCAAGCCAAGTCAGGGTTGTGTGTAGTGCAAGACTCCTTTGTTGTTGCCTATAAAAGAATACAAATATATTTCATTTATACAGTGAATATATATATATATATATATATATATATACACTCAATGTTGCATAGAATAACTATTATCAAACAAACATGAAATTGTGTGTAACACGATCCAAGAATTGTGTTGCGTATACTGCAACCTAATACGGTGTTGCGTATAACACAAGATAATAGTAGTGTAATGTACAACAGAAGATATTAAATAAATTAAAATTATTATATCTCATAAAATCGAGGGGTGTTATAGTTCAGGTATTTTTATAATCTTATTTTTACCCATAATTACCCGATTTACCTTTAACTGTAGTAAATAAAATTTACCGTAGTTACTATTCATAATAAATAGTAGCCTATTAATATAATTTGGACCTACTGAATCCAAATATGTAATCCATTTTTCCAAATTCAGAACACATAAGTTGCAGTATTTACTTTAAAATTAATCCTGCTGTTGAGAAAACAGGTTTTAAAAATTAAAACGGTGCAAAAGATTGAAGTGTTTTTACCTATTAATTCAGTGTAAAATTAATTCTAATGACATAAATTATATTAAATGGTAAAAATATATTCTATTTATACTTTAAAATATTGAAATATTATAATTTTACCTTATAAATTATCTCGATTAAAAAAAGTTGTTTTTAATTAAAATTTAACCTATTTTTACTATTCATCAAAATATGAAGGTTATGAGAATAAGGCCAAATATTTATCCAATGAAAATTTTTATATCTTTATTCAAAAGAATAAGTTTATAAACGTGTCAGAAATTTGATTTAAAATGTGTTCACCATCAAAAGACGACAAAACTGCATTTTTTTTAAAAATACTTATTTTACCCGAAAAATATATTTTGTTCTCAAACCATGTTCTAGAATATGTGTAAGATGAATGATATTGTTATAGAATTCAAAATGTGGTTAATAATATTCATAATGTCTAGTTCATGATATATATTTGTTTAGTGAAACTCGGTATTACGTACAACACACGCTATTGGTGAAGGTCGTTCTTTGCATACAATACATGCCAAGAATAGTGTTTGCATACACTGAAAGCTAATAAGGTGTTGTGTATAGAGCAAGCTAAAAATGGTTTAGGGTACAACACAAGTTGTCAATAAAAATAAAAAGAATATTTCTCATAAAATTTTGGGGTGTTACATTCTACCCCCTTAAAATGAATTTCTCCCTCGAAATTCATCAGGGTTATAAATGGTTTACTACTGGAAAGTTTCATTCATAGAAACCCACATTGTAAAAAGGAATACTAAAAATTAATTTTAAAAATTAATGTGTAAAACGTAATGGTTAGCCAAAGGAACTCATAACTAGGTTTCCACATATGAGAACATATGTGAAAATATGGATATGGATGAGAAATCTAACCATAATGTTCTGATGGAGAGTGGTAGAGAACATGGCTACAAAAAAGCCAATAATCACAAATTCATAAATTTGTGCTGATCTAGGGTACCATATGAATCATGGGATATGAGAGTATTAGGACAATTTTTTTGGTTTTCATGATCATTTCCCTAATGTTGATAAATGTTTTCACAAGCAAAAATACATACTTGATTTTAGTGTAATATCATCGTTGGTCTTTCCATGAACAATTTCCACTTCATCTATTATATAAATAAATTAAGTTGAATTTGTCATTCTTGAAGTATTATCAGATCATATGATAGAATGATGGGTCATTCCATCTATCTTAAACAAATGGTTATCAAAAGTTATCAAATATACATAAGTCCTTCTATGGTGAGATTAACCGTATATGATTCCAAAAATGGACTTATACTTCAAGTATCATACCACTTAATATAATAAAACTAATTTCTAGTAATAAGTGAATTTCTTGTAGGCCAGTGGTATGTGATAACGACATGTCGCAATTCAGTTGTGTGTTCGATTCCTGCATCCTTTTCCGACGTGATGGGTTGGCGCCCGTCCTGTATGTTTTTTTTCTAAAACTATAAAATTATAACATCCCAGAAAAAATATAAAAAACCAGTTCTATCCTTAAAAAATACTATATGATTTCTAACATAATACATTACAATCTTTAGGCTCATGAAAAATACTTCTGTCCAATCTCATAGTAAAATGAAAACAAATACCAGAAAGGTCATCTACAAATCATGTGAATACCATCATTTATATCCCATATACAATAAGATATATCTTTTTGATCACATTCCAAACATGTCAATTCTTTAATCATGTGTTCTATTGAAACATTAATTACCATAGAACCTTAGTGAAAACATGAATGTTGTCAAAAGTTAACTGTTTCCCAATACCAAATTCCCAAAATTTCTATATACTCAAACCATGATGTCACTTTATCCTTATATCAGCCATGAGCTCATTAATACTATCAAACATATTATTTTCTCCTTATCCCTTCATTATGCGCATATCATCTTCTTTCCAAAAATATTTCAATCACTTTTTATGGTTACTGTTACCATATAATTATTGAAAACAATAGTAAACCAATAAAAAGATATTCCAAAATTCCACAATACTATAAATGATATTCCACAACACTATTTTGGAATCACGTTACATATACACTTAATCATTTCACCACTTCATTGTCATATTCAAAATCACCAATAGTGATCGCATGTGACTTCCCTTTGTCCTTTTCCATAAGAGGTTGTTGATGTTGATTATCATTAACCCTTGGTTTAGGGAATTGGTTAGCATAATGCCCCATTTCCTTACACTTGTAGAATTTATGTGTTGGTGATGCGTTCTATGTAGTCTTTTCTCTATTCACATCATTAGATACCTTTTCCCCATTACTTCGATACTCAGCTACTCTATGACCATCCTTTCCACAATTAAAACATTTTCTAGTCCCTTTAAGACAATCTCCACCATGTTTATTTCCACACTTTGAGCATAACAAAAAATTTGTTTTCTTTTCACCATTGTTTTGATATTTTTCCTTAAACTCCGTCTTTTGTTTCTTCTCAAAACCATGAGATGGATATGTAACACCAACTTTTTGTTCTACCTTGATTGCACATTACACAATTTCTTCATAGCTACTGAAGTCTCTTTTAGCTAATGCCCTTTGAAGACTTGGTTTTAATCCACTGAAGAATATATCAACTTTACATTCCGGTTGGATGATAAAGCTAGATGCATACCTTTCAAGCCTTGAAAAACTCTCCTCGTATATACCATCAGATTAATAATCCTTTTTCTTAATCTCAAGGAACTCATTTTCCATCTTTTTTTGGAGAATATGAGGGTATTACTTATCGAAAAACACGTTCTTGAGCTCGTCCCATTCCATGGATTCAATTTCATCTTGGGGCCTTGTATTCTCAATTAGAGTCCACCAGTGGTCTGCTTCACCTTCTAAATGGTAAACAACCAAAATGAATTTTTCATGTTTTGAATAGAGAAATATGGAAAATATTTATTCAATGGTACTGATCCATTATTTAGCAACAAGTGGATCACAATATCCACTGAAAGAAGGTAGATGTTGCCTCGTGAATGACTCAATAGAATATTGTTCGTTTCTCTGCTCATTTGGAAGTCCAGAATGATTCATAGCTTGTGTAATTATAGCAATAATATTTTGCACTAAATTTCCAATATCATTTGGTTGATAACGAGGAAAATCATTTCATTGCCCTGTGCATTGATCATTAACACGGTTCCTTCTGGTTCCATCAATTATCTAAAACCCAAAAATAATAGTGTGAGAGGCAGAAATCATACTATGTAAACAAAATAATCAAGGGGAGTACATTCAATCTCTAACATCCTCGGTTTAATACTAGGTTACTCATAACCGTTATCATAATTGTAGGAATATAACCTATATTATACATAACCTTAGGGACATCCATAGACATACCTTAGAAATATCTCTAGGTATCTCAATAAAGTTTTCGCATCCTGGTTTCCAAAGGTTAACTAAACCATTCCTCTGAGACCAACGGTAGTGACACAAAGCTTGACATACATGGAAATTACATTTCATTTGAGTAATACTTAATACATAAAAAAAAGACACCCAAGGACCGTAATAGTTTAGTGTCTTTGGAACTCAGAACATGGTCTTCTAATCATGGTGAAATATCTTCAACATCACCCATAAAGATATTCCCTTTTTTTCATACTGAAAAACTTTCTTTATATCCGGGGGAAAAGAAAAAATATAAAGGGTGAGCTCAAATTCTCATTAAGGGTAACCATGGAGAAAATAAAACTAACCATATACATCTATACTTAAAAAAGACATGAACATAATGTTTAAACATCAAAATATTGAGTAATGACATAAAACATTGCAGTACGTAAGGAATAGATCATAAATGAACATTAATCCAGAAAAAATAGCATGGGAATAAAACATTTAATTATGGAAAACCATTAATAACATGATATGATTTCTATACTAGCCAAGGCATTGTTTCCAAGACCATCATAGTGGACAAAGTCCATTACTTAACTGGGTTTACTTGTCGTTCTGGCCCTGTATTGCTGAACCAGATTTACTTCTTGTTCCAGCTAGGTTTATCTAATGAGATATAAATCATTACCAAATTCATTTGAGGGAGATATAGGTCCCACCCATCTCATATTGAAATCATTCTTACCTGTGCCACAAAATAATCATAAATCATTCATCATAACCCAATGAATAAAATGGGTTTCATAAACATCATCCCTTCATAACATAATCAATATAAAACAAATGGATATCATTTCATCATAAGAAAAATCAAACCATGTAAATTAAAGATACATTATACATGAAACATAAACATACTAAATTATTTCATCTTAGATGGAAAATATTTTTGATAAAATACATGAAATGAATTCTTGAGGAATATATCCTTCCTTCTTCAAAATCATAATCTTTTCAGAAAATGCCATGTAATTTTAAAAGAAACTTATTTTTTTGAGAATAATAATTAAATATTGTTGTGTAAGATTCTTGGAAATAAGTCATCATGAAACCATAAAAATTTGGTCATGTCATATAAGTTATAAAACATTTTTCTTGTACTTTTGCTAGAATGTCAAAAAGTACCTTCTATGGTAAACAAAAGAAAGGTTCCTTCCTTACAATCTGGTAAAAGTCAAATAAGGGTAAAAATTACTTTGAACATAAATGGAAGAATATTAAACACTTTATGAAAAAAATTTATAAAACATGGACATAAATGATAAGTATAACCCCAGTAAATATTTACTAATAAACAATCTTGGATAAGAATAAGATTGGAATAATTATCTATTACCTAAGGTCCAATTTCTTCCGTACGTGTCCGAAAATCCTTTATAGTGGGTTTAATAATATTATTAACTTGTAAAAAAACCATAATAATATTTATTATATCATATATGATTCACTTATTAGATTATATTATCAGTTCTTTTGTCAATTCTATGTTAAAGCAGCATTTTGTGTAAAATCGTTTCATTTATCGTACGTATTTGGACTTGTTATTCTTGATATTATTACCTATATCCTAATTTAATTAATTCAATAATGTAAAACATGATTTATATATTCTTTATATTCATTGAATAAATATATATGATATCTTGATAAATTGAATGAAATACACCATCCATGGAGACGGTGGGCCGTACGTACGCATGAACATTGTTTTCATTTACTTATTGAATTGAATGAAATTAAGTAAATGAAAAATATATGTACATAAATCCAGTAACATTATTATTTCTTATTTTTTATTATTATTTATTATATATACTTTATAATCATTCTTGAATTGTTAACATGGAGAATAAATTTTATCACATAGTGGAGACGGTAATCCGTACGTCCGCACAAGTGATGATATCATTCACATAATTATTGAATGGAATTGGAGTGGATGATATAATATCTCATAATTAGAATCATTTTATAATAAGCATATATATTTATTATTTCTTCCATTATACCCATCAAAGTAAGGTCGTGGGGGAAAAACAGGTTACCCCCCATGGTGGAGATGGTATTTCGTACGTACACACGCACGGTGATTTCATTTTCCATTGGATGGATAGAAGGTGAAATAGGGTTGTTTAATATTTATAATAACATGTCAGTATATTATTTATACTGATGTTATTAATTTATAATGAAACAACTAAAAAGAATAAGTAGAAGAATAAATAAATTTGAAACATTGGGTAATGGATATTACCTCTTCTTTGACGTGCCTCTTCTAAGCCTCCTCTTAGGACACTAAAGATGGTCTTTGAAGAAAAACAGGATCTGTAGTATGTTTTTAGCGAAGTGGAGAAGAAAAATGGACTTTTTTTGGCTGAGAATGAAGGATCAAAATGGTGTGTAGTGGAGAGGGAGGAGGTTCCCTTTTATAAGAGAGGAGAGGGGCACTTAGGAAACCTCTAAAATATTAATTTATAATAATATCAAACCCCACCTAAAAACTTCCAAAATGACTCAAATTAGAAGATGAGGAGATATTGGGTTGAAATCTCTTCAGCCAATAAAATTTAGACATGTTTAAAATTTATTTTAAATCTTATCAACTTTATTTATCCTTATTTAATCTGTTTAATTTAATTTTTGGTAATAATTTTCTAAATTATAAATTATTATAAATAATTAATTATGTGTTTTGAATTGTCTATAATTGGATACTGTATGAAATTTTAGACCATATAAATTTCAATTTATAATTTTTAAATATTTTTTAATTTTTAAAAAAATTAATAATATGTTATAATTATAAAATAACAATAGTGTCAATTTTGACACTATTCAGTTATTTGAATTTAAATAAAATCCTAACATAAGATATATTCAAAAAACAATTATAGATTCATAACATGAAATATTTATCTAGAAAATTCTTGGAGCACGTTAAATAGTTTATATAATATTTATTTTAATATTTTTAGAACCATTTATTTGATATTTCAAACAATAAAATAATTTATACATCACTATTGTGTCATCATTAAGGATAATTATTTAATCCCTAAAAATTTTAAATAAATTCACATGATGTAGATAATTTTATTATACTTTTGGAGACTATTTATGTTCTAAGTTTCATGATATTTATCACTAAATTAAAATTATTACACTTATAAGATATCAGAGAGTGCATGTTGTCACTTTCTTTGGTTTTAACAATAATTACATCCTTTTCAAGGTCAAAAGTCCATGAAATGTATCTATTACAACCCTTAGGTGATATGGGTCGACTTTTATTTGTCCAATAGAATTTTAACAAGAGATAGTGTAATTTTATAATCCTATTTTTACCCTTAATTACCCAATTTACCTTTAACTATAGTAAATAAATATTACCATAGTTACTATTCATAATATAAATTAGCCTATTAACATAATTTGGACCTACTCATTCCAAATATGGAATCCATATTTCTTAATTCAAAACACAGAAGTTGTAGTATTTAATTTAAAATTAATCCCACTGTTGAGAAAATGGGTTTTAAAAGTTAAACCGTTGCAAAAGATTGAAATGTTTTTACCTATGAATTCACGGTAAAATTAATTCTATTGACTTAAATTAAATTAAATGGTAAAAATATATTCTATTTATAATTTAAAACAATTAAATATTATAATTTAACCATATAAATTGTCTCAGTGAAAAAATTTGTTTTTAATTAAAATTTTGCGTATTTTTATTATTCATCAAAATATAAAGGTTATAAGAATAATGTCACAAATTTATAAAATGTAAATTTTTCTATCATTATTCAAAAGAAGAATTTTATAAACTTGTCAAAAATTATATTTAAAATGGGCGCGCCATCAAAAGGTGGCAAAACTGCATTTTTTTAAAAATACTTATTTTACCCAAAAAAAATATTTTTTTCTCATACCATGTTCTAGAATATGTATAAGATGAATGATATTGTCATAAAATTCAAAAGGTGGTTAATACTATTCATAAAGGCTAGATCATAATTTATCATTGTTTAGTGAAACTCGTTATTTCATACAACACATGCTATTGAGGAAGGTCGCTCTTGCATAAAACACAAGCCTAGAATAGTGTTTTCCTACACTAAAAGCTAATACGGTGTTGCATATAGTGCAAACTAATCCTGGTGTAGGGTACAACAAAAGACATCAATAAAATTAAAAAGAATCATTCGCATAAAATTTCGGGGTGTTACAATGAAAACAAATATGCACCATTACCTCAAATTCACAACAATATATCCTCAATGATATAATAGAGAGGGAATACATAAAATCTTGTATCTTATTACAGAAACCAATCTCACAGTATGGATATGTACCTTATAATATAAGATATTAACCCTATAAAAAATTATACACTGTATATATATAGCTATGACACATACCAATGTATCAATTCTATAAAATATTCTCTATTATCCATTACAAAACAGTTTATATGTATATCCTCTCTCATCATGCTAATATAGATCTTATATATAGCCATTAAAATCTCTTATTAACAATATCATCACTAATTCTCTATCATCAAGGATCAAAATTAATATTTTGTGACTTTATATATAATCATCTTCAATGAAATTTTATGTGCCAGACATTTCAATGCACACCGTAAGATTCCCCTTAAATTAGTATGAGTTGGATTCAATATTTCCACGTTGACAAGGCATACCCATGTGAAATTCCTCTATGAATATACATAAATTATAGAATCCATCAACATTATAGAAAATAAATAGTACTAAAGGAAATAATGAATGAGAGTGACATGTATTTCTAAAAATTATCAAATGTTAATGAGGCATCGGATTCTAACAAAACTTTTATTAACATTTTTCAAATCTATATAGTTTTGTTCATGTAGAGATGGATAATGTTTATATATTAAATGGTATTAATAATAGATATATAAAATAGATGAATGAAAGTGTAATATGGAAAAGGAAAAAATAAGGAATAATGAGTTTAATGGAAGTATTGTAATTTTTGTGATTTGTGAACGACTAATTGGTAAAACATTTAATAGGAATATGCAAATTTTATAATTCTTGTTTTACATACTTGGGAAGAAATGAAATTGATTACCAATTTTTATTAATTATGAGGTTATTCCAAGAATAAATTTATTCTTCCATCTATTATCTACTATTATAACCTTCTATTTATGTGGAATATTAATATATTGTTATGTCATTTTTTACAATTTATAGTCTCGCCTCCATATTTATTAAAAATAGTTAACATAAATTAGATTATTTATTTTTCATGAACACAAGTTGATATTGATTTTTACCATGCCTAAACAAGAGGATTTATATTTTGATTTATCCCTAGTTTTTCGGTATTCCTTTTTATTAGACCATGATGGGTAATACCATGTGTTAGTTTGATTAGATTGCACCAGTTACATTGATTTAGATGGAACTTTTTTTTTACAGTAATATATATCCCTACTTATCTCTTTGTTATTCCACTAATAATTTATACACAGTTATACTTTTTTTCATACATTTTATTTATTTAAATTATTATAGAAAAGTTATTATTTCTTCTTACCAAATACATTTTTTTTCCAAAATTTATTTTTTGATTCCTCTTCATTTTAAATGGGTGACATTAATATTTTAAAAATATCAATATATTGTTTCATAAAAATCTACTACTTATTTTTCAATAACATTTATATGTCTGAGAAAAATTCCAATTTATTATTAAAAAACAACACTATACGTATTTAATTTTTAAAGGATTGTTTGTTCTGGAAATTTTATTTATCATGTTAAAAACGATTTTGTTTTCAAAAGGGTAAAACTATTATTTGTATTAAAAATAACTAGGAAAACATGCATTTCTAGTTTATTTCAAAACTATTTAGAAATATAATTTTTATATAAATCCTATAAGTGGGGTGTTTCTTTTTTTTCATACATACTATTAAGAATTTACACACACCCATAATATATTATGTTAATTTAAAATTTTTATTTTCTTATATGGAGTATGGGGTTTGACGTTACAAAGATTCATATAGAATCCTAAGCGAATTGGGTTGGGATTCAAATATGGTACTAGTTATCATTCTAGTTTTAGCACCCATGTCATACATTAATGTAAAATTAATGTTCAAATATATATACTTTTTCAAATGTTATTATCTCTTATTTATTGTTTCCCCTTTGGATATTTTCTTTCTATTACTCCTATATATATTTATGTTCTTATTCATTGAGATCTGATGTATAAATTTTTAATGATAATCTATCGAGTGGATATTTGAGGATTATTTATTTAATGGTTCAAGTCATTCAAAATGAGTGTATTTTAATTTTGTTGTTGGTTGGAACCATCCCTTAAGGATTTTGAATGTCCCTTTGGTATGTCACAAGCCATGTCAAGTTTCCATATGTGGGGTGACCTAGACAGGTTATGGAAAGACCTATTTTAAAAACAACAATGATTCCACAACGGTAAATCATAGAATATAGGGATCATTCATTAAGGTGAGTAATGACATGTAGGTGACAACTCATTCCATGCCCCATTAAAGAAGAGGGTTTAGAGTAAAATGTGCAAACAAGTGATAACTTGGTTAACATAGAAGAAATATTACTAGAGTATCAAATTCAAATTCGATTATTACCTTCAAAACCACGTATATGTTAATTTCTATGAAGAAGGTAGTATCAGGTGATTTTTAGTTAATAGAGAATTACTGATGTTTTAGTAAAAATGGGTTGTTTTCTAAAAGGATGATTTTAAAAGAAAAAATTATTTCAAAATTATTTCAAATTTGGTTTTGATTTCAATGTTTTTTTCAGGAAATGGAAATTTTTAATTACATGGTATTGATATCATGATTTCTAATATTTAGATTAAAAAAATTGTAACATCCCAGTTTTGGGTGCCTCCCAAATGTTCCTCGTAACTGGTTGGTCACATGGCCTCAAGCACATTTCTATGAATTTAATAGGCTGCTGACTATCAATGTGAGGCTTGGGTGTGATAGTAGAGAAACTATGCCCTCATTGGTAGAGTAACATAGTGGAATAAAAATAATATACAACAGTATAACACTGAAATTAAATAAATTACCTTAGACCATATATAAATGATTCAAGTCACATATGTCTAGGAAAGCAACCAAACAAATCACAATGCTAGAAATGAAGTAATAAACCAAAGTACTATGAAAACAAGTAAACTCCAGTAGCATCACAATCCTCTCCTTAGTCCCATGCTCTCCAGATCCACAAAAATCAATTACTTGAAGTAGAAATGAGGTTTCATTTATCTATATATGCAATAATATAATAGGTTCGGCCCCAAAAGAATGACCCAAACAGGGTGTGAGACGAATCCTTGTATGCATCCACCTAAAGATATATGCCTTGTTATTAGTGAATATATATAGAATGTAATATAAAAAATGATGTAGTAACAAGTAGGTACTTAAAAGTAAACAATCATATAGTTCAACTACAATCATATAAATTATTCAACCAATCATTCACAATAAACCCTCTGGGAATGTTCTTATAGTCTAATCCTTCTAGTTTCACAAATACAATGACAATCTAAGGAATCACTCACTATCACTTCACCCTACGGTCTTTTAATGATAACTACTGACTCTCAGAGGAGACAGTAAATGTCCATTCCCCCTTGTGGTCTTGTAATGTTATACTATATAAACTCTATGGGATCACTCACCATCTATCCCCCCTATGGTATCGCAACCTGAACGGTATAACATACACTCTAGGGAAGCCCTCAATGTCAATTCCCCCGATGGTCTAACTATACTAGGTTCTCATAGCCTTATGTAATACAATCATTCCCAAATGATATCCAGAAACCAATGTAATCTCAAATATAACAAGACTATCCCACTAAAAATAATAACAAGGGCATCTCGTATAATATCATCTCTATCATAATAGCATTAGGCATGGAAAAAACATCACAAGAGGAAGTTCTACACCCAATGTCCAATATCCAACAATCATGGAAAAATGAATCCTTAAAAAAGGTAATAATCCTACTTTATAAAAAAATTCTTTCTCAAGAAAAAAAACCATGACAGACATTAACATGGTTGAATTGAAAATACAAAATACCCTAAACTAGAGTATTGGGCACTTTTCACAAATATAATTCTAAGAGATCTACAAAAATGAACAAAACACCTACCTCAACATTTTAAGATCGACATAGTTGAACCCCATCCTTTGAATTGACATAGAATGTCATAGATCAACCAAAACATCAAAAACACTCAACCTCCAATATCTCACAAAAGAGGAAAAATTATGAGTATAGTTTCTAGAAGAATGAAGAACTCATCAAGAAAATTCCAACGCAATCTATGGTGTTTGATTCAAAGAATTGAAGATGGATCAGTGACTTGGAGAATAATCTTTTCTCCCAGTTACTCCTAGATGAGATGAATTTAGAATAATATGTTTATCTGGATCAGATGTGACCCCGGTCTGATTATTCAAATAAAAGGAAAAGTGCACTATGTGTTCATTTAATGTAGATGACGGTTATATTCCTTAAATGGTCCCTACTTTGGGCGATCTCTAGGTTAGATCAAATGGCTAGGTAATCTTCCGTTACATGTACAGAACTTGGCTACCCACGGAAACTGGGTACATAGCATGTATTCCAATTTATGAGATGTGTACTTATGAATTTTTTAAACTATCCAATTTTCACTCAAAAACACCTGAAATAATGATATGAGTTCCTAAACACATCCCCAAATAAAGAAATTTGTCCCCAAATTTCTTTAACAATGTGGTATGGAAGAAGAATTGTCAAATAACTCTAGCCACTATGATCGCACATTAGAATCCCTCTCCATAGTCTCATCATGTACTCTTTTGTGCTGCCATAACACCCATACCATAGGAACATACATGCCACGGAGAACCATCACACTGCGATAAACAATCTAGATAGGATGCTCCTCGAACGATGCGTGCACCTCTAACTCATCCTCCTTGGGTTGGAAAATTTGAGATGGGTTTGAGAAGTGACACCACAACTGATAAACATGTAAGACATTGTTCATATACTGATACCTCTAAGGTAACTGTAATCGATAGGAAACTGACTCGACTCTCTCTAGAACATCAAATGGTCAGACATATCTCAGTGAAAGCTTTCCCTGTCTATTAATTCTCAAATGTCTCATCCTCGGTGTGACACGTAGGAAAACAAGATCTCTGACATCGAACTGCAGAGTACATCTTCATCAATCATAATAAGACTTCTGCCATGACTTTCTAGTATCCATCCTCTTTCGTATTAACTCCACATAATCGGTGGTCTCTAGGACAAGATGAAGTCCCATCATAGCTTTCTCTCATGCTTCCGGCCAACATAGGGGTGATCAGTATGGCCTACCATACATGCCTCCTAAAGTGACATCTGAATAGTTTCCAAAAAAGTATTATTATAGGGAAAATATTGTAGAGGTATGTTATTGTCCCAAGATCCTAAAAATATAGCATGAATGCTCAAATTATTTTTTCCAACACATGTATCATAATCTCGGACTGTCCATGTGTCTGGGGATATAAATATGTACTCATAAGTACCTATATACACATAGTCATCTGTATTCCATACATGAAAAAATATGTTAAGATGGCATCTCTATATGAGGCTCTAGAGAGTGGAACCCCATGAAAACATACAATCTATAGGATGAAAAACCTTCATATCTCATCAACATTTAAGATATCCTTTATCGGTAAGAAGTGTGAATCTTTTGTGAGTTTATCAATGACAACAAAAACAACATTATTCTCTCAAGGTGAAATCGGTAAACCTGTCATGATGTCTACCTCGAAATCATTCCACTTCCACTCGTGAATGGGTAACTACTACAAAATATTTATTGGTCACTGATGATCTACCTTCACCTACTGACAGGTGGAACAACTCGTGACTAATCCAACAACATCTCTCTTGATACCCGTCCACCAATACTGACAGTGTAGATATTGATACATCATGGTGACACCAAGATGAACTTCCCAAACATCAGAATGAATGTCCCTCAAATGTTCCACATGTATGTCTACTGACACACAAACATGCCAATGAAAATGAATAATCTCATCCTTTGCAACAGTCCATCCAGGAATAGGGTCCTCTCCTGACACAGTCTCCCCTAGAAATATGCCTTCAGAATTTGATAGCTACCCCATTCGCACCTGATCTAGTAGAGTAGATATAACATCTACAGAAGAAAAAAACTATTTTCCCCTTTCTGTCGTGCATGTGAAAATTCATATGAGAGAATAATGTCATAATCTGTTACTCACTATGGGCCTCATAAACTACCTGTATCTAATTCCTCCTGCTCAACGCATCAGACGCTCTATTGAGTTTCCTGGGCCTATAGGAAAGCTCAAATTCCAAGGACTGAAGGTACTCATCCAACCATCACTATATCAAATTCAGGTCACACTGGGTAAAGATACACTTGGGACTTTTGTGATCAGTGTATAACTAAAAATACTCCCCTATAAGGTAATGTCTCCAATAGGACAAGGCATGAATAACTACAGCCAACTCAAGAACATGTGTTGGGTAATGCCTCTCATGTGCCCTCAACTACTGAGACCTATAAATAATGACACCTTCTACCGATATAAGCACTTCTTCCAGCCTGATACCAGATGCATCATAATAAATAGTATAACTCTTTCTCGGGTCTGAAAAAACAAGTATCACTTCTGAGGTCAACCCCAATTTTAGCTCCTAAAAGGCTAAATCATATAATTCTATCCACAAGTACATCACACCCATCATAGTCAAGACCATAATCAGTGATTCTAAGTGTGAAAAGTATTGTATAAAACATCTGTAGTAACCCACCGACCCTAGGAAACACCATAACTCAAAGAAATTCTTTGGGTTCTCCAAGGAAACTACTCCTCCCACTTTCTTTGAGTCTAGTGATACTCTGTATCTAATATAACATAACCCAATAAGTGAATCTAGTACATTCAAAAGTGGCATTTTTAGATCTAGGATAATAATTTATTCTCTCCTAGTGTACTCGAAACTATCTCAAAATGTGTAGAATGGTTGTGTCGACTGTGAGAGTATACCAAGATATCATTCATGAAAACCACCACAATGAAATCCAAGTATAGATGGAACAATTGGTTTATAAGTACTATAAAAACTTAAGGCCAGTTCGTGAGACCGAATGAAATAACCACATACACATATAATCTATACCATCTCAGAATGTTAGTAAGAAGTATATCTGATGGTCTAACGCAAAAATGATGATAACCGGATCTCAAGTAAATCTTCAAGAACACCAAGGATCCTAGAAGTTGTCATATAGATCATAAATCCAGGTAATGAATATCGATTCATGATAGTCAACTGGAACATCTTTTGATAATACACACCAATTCTAAGGGTATTTTCTACCATCTTTGCAAATAGTATTGGTGAACCCCAAGGACAAGTACTTGGTTGGAGGAAACCCTTTCCATGTAACTCCTCTAACTACTTATTAAGCACTTGTAACTATAGTATAACCATCCTATAAGGAATAATAGACACTGGTACGACTCCTAGAACAATCTCAATAGATAAATACACCTCTTACTCTGGAGATAAACCTGCTATATCCTCTCAAATGAAATCCCTGAAACGATCTACCACTAGTGTAAATTCCATATGTGAAGTCCCCTGGTCTTCTAGATATAAACTAGAAATTTGGGATGTAACTCTTCCCAACCCATGATGATTGGGTCTAGCTCTACTCTCGTGGACACCCCATTCACCCTTATGTAGAAACAATCCACCCTATGGTGATGTGAAACTCTCCCTATGACAAAAACAATCTATAACACCATAAAATAGACCTAACTAGCCCATTACAATAATGAAGTAATAGCACATAATCCATAAGACATAATGTTCTCATAAAATGTAACACCAAAAAACCTCAAGAGGGGACTCCTTGCATTGTTTCACACTGGTTGTTCTAGTCCCCAACAGAGTGTCTAGTGTAATGATATCAGCAGAAGTAATGATACAGAGCCCAAGTCTTTCCACAACAGGTAAAAATATAAATCTATCAGAATCCCATGTATCCAAGAGAGCATAAGAAAAAACTGATGCAACCAAAATCGTACCTATAACCATAGAGGATCTGAGATCCTGTTCTTTTTTGGTCTGATCCAGTGAAAAACCCTATCCTATTTCATAGCCATATTAAGCTGTCTGAGATCCCAGAGCTGATCCACCCTACGACAATCGAAAACCCTGTTACTGACAACTGATTCCATGACATCCACCTAGACCTAAACTTCCATAAAAACTCCAGTTCCCAAAATTATGAGAAACAAGTTTTCATACTCGCTAACTTGGAGTCATAGAAGAACCCATATCACTTACTACTGGTGAGAAAAACTGGCAAAAACACTGAAGATGACCCATCTTGTCGCAAGATTGGTACTGAACTGGGTCTCTCGGTCAATATGGACTCGTATTACAACTCTTCTTGCACTGGTAGCATACCACCTCCCTACATAAAAGAGTATCTCTCCCACTCAGATATATGCATGTAGATTCCCAGTGGTGCCTCCTACATTCAGTCGGAAGAGTACCAACTCTGGATGCTGATCTGCCCTAGCTCACAGATCTATAATCCCTCAGGTTTTTCTTGGTGATTAGTTCCTAGTATACTATATATGATATGTAAGTAAACCTTAATATGTTCACATGATATAAAATTTCATTTTTGAGACCTTCCTCAGACTTCCTTGCAAGAAATAAAAAATCACCCCTATAATGGGTGTGAAGCGATGTAATTCTATGAACCGAGAAGACTAATCCATGACTAAGAGTGTACCCTACCCCAAAATCATGAACTCTCGAGCTCAGTTGGCCCTCAATGTATCTGGGTATAACTAGTCATATATGGTCTGATGGACCTCAAACCAATCCATAACTCATTGGCATCCCAGCTATGATATCACGCCCCACCATCTTTTTCTAGATCCTAAAGCATGAACGTAGAGAAATTCACCCTCATCTCTGGAGGCATCTCGATATGCTTGAATATAGACAACATAGATTCTAACCAGGACCTTGTATCCTGAGTTCCCTCATCCTTGGAGAATGTGGGAGGATTCTGCTGCTAAAAAACCTGCATCAAATCTTCCATAGATGGGGTAGGATGTGGTGCTCCCTGGAAGGTCATCATCATCTTCATGAAGCCTTCATAAAACTATGCATTGGAACCTGTATCTGGAATGATGACTAGTGCCATGAATAAAAGGATTGGAGGATCTTCTGGTAGTCACTGATCTACCATGTCCTATGTCTGATCATTGCCTTGTATTTTTTGTACAACCGTATGACATCATGGTGGCATGACTATGCAATGTCACGATCACACCATAGTTCAAGATTATACTGGAATGAAACATATATTTTCAATAAATGAATAGGAGAAATAAATCATTCAAGTTATTCAAAACATGAATACACGGGGTGTTACCTTAAGACTTTACATTGGTGTGTACTTCTACCTACTCTTGTCATGTAACTCCCAAGACACGTGATGTGCTCTCCTTTGACATGGTGTGTACTTGAATCATTCCACCCTACCTGATTTCATCTACATGGATAAACCACATAGTTCTATAATAAGATAACTAAACTACATGTTTATGCCAAGCACGATGTGTACTATAATGATATCACTAACCTGTGTCATGAGTCACATGACCAGATACATGGTCGACTATACACGACATGTAAGAACTAGACATGGTGTGTACCACCTTATATTTTTCCACCCATGTTGTTGGTCACATGGATCGATACATGTTTCATACAACATGGGGTATACTCCTTGTACATGGCATGTTCCACCAAACATTTATCAACACTGTGTATCTCCCCACACATTTAGTCACATGGTCAAAGACTACATGGAATGCATATACAATAAACAACATGTACATGATAAAAGTTGTTCTTTTCCAAAAATATGGATACATGGCATGTATTCATCATTACAAAGCCTGTATTATTGGTTTTTTCAGACATTAAGCCTAAAAAAATACTCTGTAACCCCATAAAGAACTAAAACAACCCTTAAAGTTCCCAATTCTGATCTACGGGTGAACATACTCTCCTCGAATAATAACATGGCACCATATTCATGTATATCACAAAGTATAATAGTGCAATCAATCACATGATCCACCATATTCCAATCCTTGAGGGCCTATAATACCTCAGGAACCAAAGTTTGGTGCCTATCCAAAATAAAAATTACGTATTAAAAATACCCAATAAAAATATCATGTATTCTGTCATAGCATGTTTCATAACAGCATGAACATCTAGAAAAACATCAATAACAACAACATGATATCAAGAAATTCACCCTAAATAGAATGACAAGAATGCATAGCATGTGATATCTAACAAATGACTATATGATGCATGATATTGAAGACCATCATCTCATCAAGTTGAAATAGAAATAGAACCACAATAATATCAATGATAACAACAAAAAACATGTGAATCACCCCATGGTGAAATCAAATCAACTATAATAATTGAAAAACTAGAAAAATTGAAATATTCTGGTTAACTTGGCTTTTCCCTATACACGGGTTAGCTACTCTAGGGAATATCTTATTACAAACTACTTATTCCTTCCTATCCTTACCTATAGGCTCCAAACCATAAGTCAAAGATGAAATGAATTCCTCTAAGACTACTTTGTAACATCCTGGTTCTAGGTTCCACCTAATGGTGCCCCCTGCCCGGTTAGTCACAAGGCCTCAAGCACATTTTCCTGAATGCTAGACACCACTGACTAGCAGCGAGGGACTTCGGTGTGATAGTAGGGAAACTATACCCTCATTGGTAGAGTAAGATAGTGGAATAACAATAATATAAATAGAAGAAGACTGAATTTAAATAAACAAATTAAGAACATATATAAATGATACATGTCACATATGTCTAGAAAAACAGCCAAAAAAGTCACAATGCTTAAATATAGTAGCAAACCAATGTACAAAGAAAAAAATTAGACTCCAGCAGAATCACAAGCCTCAGGTTAGCCCCATTATCTTCAGCTACCCAGAACTGATGTAGCTGAAGTAGAAGGGAGTTTTCTCTTATCTATACCTGTAATAATATAATCTTTTTGGGAAAAAATTCATGACCCAAAAAGGGTGAGAGATGAAACCACATTGCAATCCACAAAAATATTTTTACCTAGCTTCTAGTGAATATATCTAGTCGGTATTATGAAAAATGAAGTAATAACAAGGAAGTACTTAAAAGTAAACAAACCTATAGTTCAACTACATTCATATAATTTATTAATCCAATCATTTACAAGCAACCCTCTAGGAACGTTCTCAATGTCTAACCCCTTGGTTTCACAAAGACAACGACTCTCTGAGGAATCACACACTATAGATTCCCCCTGTTGTCTTTTAAAATTAACTACATACTCTTTGAGGAAGAACTCAATGTCCATTCCCCTTATGGTATCGTAATGGTATACTATAGACACTCTGAGAGACCAGTAGCCGTCCACCACCACCCCCCCCATGGTCTCCTAATGTGAAAATTATTATAGATAGTCTAGGGAAGCCCTTAATGTCAATTATTCATATGGTCTAAATACAACTGGTTCTCACAACCGCGTGAATACAATCATGAAAAAATGATATCCAGCATCTAATGTAACCTCAGATACTACAAGGCTAAGATGATGAAAATCATAACCCATGCATTTCAAATAACATCAGATCCATCCTAACAACATAATGCATAGAATAAAAAACATATTAATAGTTAATTCTATACCTAATGACCAATATCTAGGAAGAATGGAAAAAAACATACATAAAAATGGTAATAAACATAATTCATAAAAAACAATTTCTCAAGATGAAAAGCCATGACTAGCATCAACATGGTTACATTCCAAATACAGAAAACCCTAAACTATGATATTCATAACTTTTTGCACATATAAACCAGAGACAGCTACAGAAAGGCACAACCTACCTACCTTGACATTGTACAATTGATATAGGTGAACCTAAGCCATTGAATTTTCCTAGATCATTGTATATCTACAAAAACGTAAAAAATGCACAACCTTAAATAGGTCAAGAATGATTATAAATTTGGAAGACAGGATCTATAAGAAGGAATAACACACCGAGGTGATTCCAACGCAGTTGAAAATGATTGATTCGGAGAACGGATGATAGATCAGTGGCTCAGATAAGAATCACTCATCCTGGTAACTCATGGACGAAACAGAGTTAGAACAAGACATTTTGTTGGATGAGATGCAACCCCAGTTCGATTAGTCCTAGAAAAAAAGAAAATTACATTGTATGGTCATTTAATGTACACGTTGTGTACATGCCTTAACCAGACCCCGCTTTAGGTGGTCTCCAGGCCACCTCACATGACCATGTACTTGGCCAGTATGCAGTGACCCACTGCAAATGAGTACACGGTGTGTACTCTTAATTACACGATGTGTACATATAAATTTTCTGAATTATCCCCATTTTGTCAAAAACACCCGAAATAATTATCCATACCTAAAATGAAGATTTGGGTTCTTACAAAATGTTTTAAGTAATTCATGGTTTTTATTAAACTATTTTTATTACATATCATTAATAAGAATTTTATTTGTTGAATTATAATAAGCATTGATATTAAATGATTTATAGGGGAAATACTTCTAATTACATAACTACCACCTAAATTCCAACATCAATGGTCATGTAGACCTTATTTCTTATGATTTAATTGTGGATAAGGTCTTCTACATTGTCAATCGAGAACCATAAATGTACTAAGGATATATGGAGGGATGAATTAGTATCTTTGTTGTTATTCATAATTATCTATATTTATTCATCACATGTTATTATGATTTTTTATTAAAAATTTAAATCCTAATTCTTTAAAATTTTAAATTTTTAAATGTTATAAAAAATATATTTTTAATTACACATGTCTTGTTATTCTTTTTTTATGTATTTTTAGGTAAAATCATTACCCAACTATTTGGTTCATCCCTTGACACTAATTTAGTCCACTGAGAGTCAAATGAAATGACTCTGGCGATGTGAAGATTCAGTTTGAGACTCAGGAATAAAAAATTGTATTCCAGGTAGTTACACCACACTATCTTCCAAACAACATAATGATAATCTATATGAAAATTTTTATAATGCGAAATGCCCAGGACCAGGTGCAACTAAATTGATACTCAATCCATTTCTCCACATGATCTTATGAATTCCTCTCTAAAGTATTTAGGTCTTATACTACTAGTAATGTTATAATAAAACACATGGGGAGAATATACCATCATTACATGATTAATCTAACTAGGTAAATCATAAAAAAAGTCAACATGAAATAATAATCAACAACCAAATATCACATAACTGACTCACAAAACTAGGTATGTAAAATAATCCAAAATAATATGTGTTTCATTTCATTATTGTGTAAAGTATTAGAAAAACATAAGACACATATCAAAATCTACACAAAGGATTGCAATAACATGTTTTTTCCCTTATCCATGATACATCCCAAATCAATAATCAGTAATTGTGCGCTTTTCCCTTTCTAGTGCTGAAATCGTGAAGACTACTCGGGCATCTAATGGCAGCATGACCATGGGTGAGTACAACTCAACAAGACACCACTGACAGTTTCAAAAACATTATCTACTATAATAGAAGTTTATGTAAATGTAAACATAGTTTGTAAATAAGATAGTGAAATTCAATGTATTTTTAATTAAAATATTATCAAATACCCCATGAGATATAAATTTACACTATGGAACCAGCACAATATTATTTTACCCGAAATAAAATTCTAAATCATATATTATATTGTTTGACACCTTACATCAAATGGGTGATCATTAATAAATTAAAAAAAATCATTATACCTTGTAGACTCAGTCTAGGTATCCCCATCATATCCATCATAGGGAAGTTTGGATCATAAATATAACATTCCAAACATAAAATTCATTAGTGCGGTCTAGAACATCATTATAACCTAACAGAAGTACAATTAGCCTCACTCAATCATCCTAACTATACCATAAATCATAATTACTTGGGTTCATAATCAGTATATTTTTAAAAAATAATAAAAACAAGGGTTCACCATTTTATTTAACATCATTCTAATGGTTTTTTATTTTTATTACATTTAACTCAATTCCATAACTATGCCATATTTTAATTTATTAATAACCACATCCATTGAAAAAAAATTCATACGGTTTTATTACATGGACATGCCACATTTAACGATATATAAAATTTACCCTTAATTATATTAAAAACATTTAACTTTTCATGTTAATCTATACAAACCATTATTCCATGTTTATATTATAAAAAATGAATTATTTTAATCTTATAAAATTTTAAAATATTTATTTAACATCTCAATTACAATGATTAAGTGAGTTTGAAACCCCATGTATGGACATACACATAGTCTAATCAATATTAAAGGATCAAAATTGGTCCTAAAAATGTCATACACACCATTTAGACATTCAATTTGTCATTACCTACAAAGAATAAATTTCTAAATGTAATTAAATAAATTATCAGACATCCTACACCTAAATATATGTCAATACTATGTCAAATAACATGTATAAAACCTAACTCATTATCAAAATATATTATTAACTCATACATGAACCTTGAATCAACCCATAAAACCATAAATGACCAATCTAATAATTCCAAGGAAAATAATGATTTAGGAATTTAAAAGGAGGGAATAAATTCAACCCTGATTCTACAAAAAAAGAATGAAGGGGATTAATAGACTCACATTAAGCTTCCATTTTCAACCAATGATGATTTTAATGACTAAATATTGAAAGGGAATCATCCTTGATAGAGGAGGGAGGCCAAGGTTCATAACCATTTCTCATAGAGGTGAAAATGAGAGGAAAATCAAGTAAGATCTTTTTTGTACTAAGGGGAAAACTCAAATTTTCACGGATTTTTAATTGGTTCATGGTTTCACAACATGTTTTTCCAAAACATTCTACAACCATTCACCCTTTTCTGTGTAATGAAAAATGGAGGATTGCAGTTTCTTAGGGAGAATACTCATTATGGATAATAATGTATAGGTGTTAGGATTAGCACTATCCAATCCTAAATAGTTTCATAATATCCATTCCTAGTTTAAAAATGTTCTTTCCCCTTTTATAGGGTACAATGTTATGGGGTATGGTTATCACTAACTTTGAACCAACAGTGTGACATTCACTGTATGTCATTTCCCCCCCTTTTTCATGTTTAGAACAACTTAGACACCTATTTGACCTATCATACTATAAATATGTATTTCACTAACCTTTTTATATTAATTTAATAGAAATTTTAATAATGTGAACACCATAATACATTTTGGGTCTTAAAAGCTCCCCACCTTAAATTATCTCATCTTCGAGGTTCCTTCTCCATTATCACTAAGCCAAAAATGTGAAAATATTAGGCCACTGGAACCGTGTATCTACTTCTCTATCCCATTTTTTTGTCCTAAACCAACACATAATTCCACAACAGTCTAACTAATAGTACAATATGACCCTAGAATACATAATCACTATGATCCACATTATAGATCTTATTCTCCTCAAGGGATACATCATACTCAAACTCAACAAGATATATATCAATCACATGAGAAGTGTCATGGTTATACTACTAAAATTGTGACACATGGAAAACACATTTCATAACACTATACACATTTGGAAGAGAAAATTAGAATTCCATCTGTCTTATCCTCCCCATGATCTCAAATTAGTCCACATGCCAAGGATCAAATTTACCCAATTTATGAATCTGACTATGTAACAACCAAATATTTTATAGTACTAAACATTTTAATGAAATTAAATATATTTGATGACTAATGTTTCTTGGAACACCAAGCATAAATGAACTCTAATGTATTATTACATTAACATGAAAAATCATTGAATTGGAGGTTGTGAATATGATTAACTATATTTAATAATATAAATTAATTTCATGTTCATTATAAATTTATTTATTCTTATTAAATAAAAATATAATTTTTAGTGATGTTATTTTTTGTATAAAAATGTTGTTTTCTAAAAATATTATATTTCTTTCTCTGAAAAAATTAATATAATTAATTTTTTATGCCAGTAAAAAAATTATCTGATTAAACTAAAATCAATTTTCAATATACTAATTAAAAATTATCTTTGGATTAATATTTTATAATTTTCTGAAATGATATTTTTTCAGTGAATAGGAAAAATGAACTTTATAAATCCTGCATTTTCATTATATTTAAAACTAATTTTATGATTTAAAATTCATATTAAATGAAATGAATTAATTTTAGTTATATATAATCTAAATAATTTAATTTAGAAAATCGTGATACCTTATTTTGGTGTAAGTACATTTTTTAGATTATATAAAATATATCAAAAAAAATGATGCATTTTGATTGTTTAATTTTGAATATAATATTGAATATTCTATGTTTTGAAATTTAAATATTGGATTTTTTATTTGGAAGTAGGAAGTCCAAATTATCTTATATTTACATTTTTAGGCATAAAATATGTTACAACAGTAAAAAAAATTTCTATAGTATATGTAACATAATGTAACCAGTCAATGTGAAAAAGTAAAAGATTAAAATACATAAAAAACAATATTAAATGGGAATTTAACTCATTTCATAACCTTAAAAATCAATTAAAAAATTGATTATCACCAAAATTAATTGTAATTAATTCCACCTAATGGTGGTTATATTTAAATATAAACTATTTATTATTTAATTACTTTAAACCACTCCTCCACCAATATAAATGACACTCCACACCACACACTTTCTCTTTATAATCCATGAATCTATTCAATCCCTAAAAATTACACTCCTACTTAATATACAAAAAATTAAATTATACTAATATCACCCAAATAATAATTCTAATTACCTTAAAGGGGTCATTCATGGTGGTGATATTTAAGAGGAAATGTTGACAAAAAAACCCCTCTTAATTTGTTTTTCTTCTTCTACCTCACATCACATCTGTTACATATCAATGAATAAAAACATCTACATAATATATATATATATATATATATATATATTGTGGTATATTATATTTATAAGTAAATATCTTATATCCACACCCTTTCTCATCCCACATTATTTAAATAAATCAAACTGTTCTCCAAATTATGGGCCTTAAACATCTCCGTGGAAAATAATTTTTCATTTTAAATTACAGCCTTTAAGGATGGTCACAAAAGTATTATTATGGTTCATTTATATTTTTATTGGAATATTATAACATATTTCATGTTATGGATCTAATATATATATAATATTAAATAAAATCAATCTAGTTTGTGATGGCTTGAAAAAACCACCAAAATAATCTAACCATTTATCATTAAATATTCTTTTCCATATGAATCATCCACAAGAAAAAAAATATATGGGAACATTTAAAATTATGAAAGTTAATAAATACAAATTCATTTCACTTATAGTTTTTTATTTCCTTTTAAAAATAAAAATTCATAATTATACACAACTGAATCAACCCTGAAACCATGAAGCGAACACACCTAAATGAATATAAATAATGAAATATTATTAATGAAAGGGTTATAAGATGTTATAAAAGGGTCATATAAGGTATTATAAATATTATTACAGTTCATTAATTAAATAAAAAATTATTTAAACATTTTTACTTGAGTTTAATGTCCACTAAACTAAAAGGATGCATGAGGTAATAGTATCTTGTCTCGTTTATTCTTATTTAAGATACATGATTTCTTCAATACTTATTTAATTTTTGTGGTGTATATAATAATGTTAGATATATATTATCATGAATCTCATTATAATCATTGTACTAAATGTTTCATTTGATAATTAATACTTTTATAGGGAATACAATTTGATTAATTATAATGTGGTAAGGGATTTATCAACTCAATTTTTATTCATTGGGATAAAATTATACTTCATTGATAATTCCATGTTAATATTAGGTGTGATATTCAATTTGATTATATTATATTATATATACACTCTTATATATTTATTTACACTTGATAAAGATAATTGATTCGTTTTATTAATGATCACATCATTGATATTATATTTGTAACACCTCGAGATTTTATGAAAAATATTCTTTTTAATTTCATTAATGTCTTGTGTTGTACGCTACACCAAAAAGAGCTTTCACAAAACGCATCCTTGACTTGCCTTTCATTACACACAATCGCGACCTTCCTTTATAGCGTGTGTACTACGCAATACCAAGTTTCACTAAACAATGATATGCTATTAAAATATGATTAAAAGTAGCCGTTATGAATAGTAATAACCACTTTTTGAAATTTTTGTAAATTTTATTTTTCAAAATGGACATCATTTTTGGATTCGGAATATCGAAATTAGCTTAGGGTGAAATTTTGGTAATTTTCGGATAACTTTCATATTTTGATGAATAGTGGAAATTACTAAATTTTAATTAAAAACAACTTTGTCAATAGAAATAATTAATAGTGATAAATTATTAACTTTAGTCGTTTTAAAGTATATTTAGAATATATTTTTACAATTTAATAAAATTTTGGTCATTGGATGTAATTTCACATTTAAACTAGTTATAAACAAGTGTCAATCTTTTGATAGTTATTATCCCTTAAAAACACGTCTTTTGTTTTGACGACGGGAATTAATTTTTAAATTAATTAATGCAACTGATATGTTTTGAATTTGGTAAAATAGAAATCATTTTTGAGTTCATAATATAAAATATAGCTTAGGCATAATTTTTGGTATTTTTCTGAAAACTTACAATTTTTGATGAATAGTGAAACCACTAAGTGGAAGTTAAAAAAAACTGAATTTTTCATAAAACTTAACTTTACCGCTTCTGTGAGTGGAATTTCAAAAATCCGAGAGACACGGTTGATGTCAGTAAGTAAAATGTGGTTCAATGAGATGAAAATAATTTTTGGTGAATAGTAACGTTTTACTTTTATTTACCACGGTTAATAGTAAATAGGATAATTAAGGGTAGAAATGATATTATTATTACCCTAACACATGTCCTAATTCTGTTGGACAAGTGTAATTCAACCAAAAACAAACTTAGGAATAAAATATGACCATTTAGGCCCACTTTAATTAGATTAGGACATTTATTATTATTTAATTCAAAGAAGAGTTAAAAGAGTTAAAATCAAAGTTTATTTAATAAAACATTTTTAATATAGGGTTATACATAAGATAAATTAGACTATAAATATTCATTATAAAGCTAAAAAGATTTCCTACATAATTGTATTTTATTTTTAATTTTTAGACATTAAATAATTTAATTTATTTATGACACAACGATAATGCAGTAATTATCATATTAATGAAATATTGACATAATTGATGTTATAAATACCCAAATAAATATAATTTGAGACTTTTTATTAATTACACTAATTTTATAGGTTAATATGACATGTTATTATTGATTTAATTAACTTTGTTCGAACTTATCATTCTTTTATGATTTCCACAAAAATCAATTACTAAATAGTGTCAAAATTGACATAAAATAGTTTTTAAAACAAATATTATATTATTAATTTTTATTTTATTTATAAAAATATAAGGTTTGGCCAAATGACTTAGATAAGGTTATATATATTAATAATAAACAACTTGGGGTTCTTTTGGCTTCTTATCGTAAGTTTATTAACCTTATAGTGTAAGAACACAAGAAGACACGGTAAAAGTAAAATTATTTAACTTAATGTTAAATCTAAATGATAAGGTTAAAATATGAACCTAAACTTGTCTAAATTCTTTTGGATGAGAGTATTTCGACCCATCCCCACCTTATCCTCGAAATAAATCAATTTTGAGCTATTTAAAACTGAGCTTGACTTTATAATAAAATAATATTTTTAGTTATTCCAAAGGTGCCCCTCTCCTCCCTTATAAAAGGGCACCTCCTCCCTCTCTTCCTCACACAACTTTGATCCTTCAAGCTCGGCCAACCCCTGACAAATTCTCTTCTCCACTTCCCTAGAAACATCCTAGAGGTTCTGGTCTTCCTAAAATACCAATTTTAGTGCCCTAAGAGGAGGTCTCAAAGAGGCACTTCAAAGAGGAGGTAATTTTCGTTACCGATTCTTTCACCTTTATTTCTTCTTCCACTCCTTATTATTAGGTTGTTTCATTATGAAGTAATAACATCAGTATCACTCATATAATGATATGTTATTATAATTATTAAACAACCCTATTTCAACATCTATCCATCCTACGGAAAATGAAATCACCGTGCATGCGTACGTACGCAATACCGTCTCCATGCCGTGGTGAAATCTATTTTCCACCACCACCTTACTTTGATGGGCATAATGGTGTAAATAATAACTATATATTATTTTTTTAAAATGATATTTATTCTGAAGTAGTATACATACACTCCAATACATTCCCATGATCATGAGAACGATATCATCGCTCGTGCGTACGTACGCACTACCGTCTCCACGACGCGATGAGATTCATTCTCCACTTTAACCATTCATGAATTATTATAAAATATATATAATAAGTAATCATGAAATATATGACATAATAATGATACTGGATTTATGTGTATATATATGTATTTCATCTACTTAATTCTGTTCAACTCAATAAGGAAACAAAAACAGCGTTCATGTATACGTACGGCCTACCGTCTCCATGAACAGTGTATTTCTTTCCATTTACTGATTTATTATATATATGAATATTCTGAATATATATATATATATATATAAATCATGTTTTATATTCTGGAATTAAGTAATAATGATCTAAGTAATCATATGAATAATTACAAGTCAAAACACGGACGACAAATGAAACAATTTTACCCAAAACGTTCTTTAACATGGAATTTACAAAAGAACAGGTAATATAAAGTCATAAGTGAACCATATATGATATCATAACAATGAATATGATTCTATAATAAGTCAATTACATTATTTAAATCATTATACAGGAGGTTCAGACACTTACGAAGCAAATCGGACCTAAGGTAAGGGAAATATCACAATCTCATTTTTATCCGAGATTTTTTATACTTTGGTATTTACTGGGGTGTATTTTATCATCCACATCCATGTTTACTCAATATGTAATATTATTTCCATTCACCTAAAATTTTTTAAATACTATTTTACCCTTCGGTGAGTTTTTAGTAAAAGATATGAAAGGAATCTTTTGTCGTTTTTCGTTCGAGGTACTTTTTCACTTTTCCGACAAAAGTATGAGAAGAAAGTTTTTTTTAACTTATACGACATGAATGGATTTTTAAAACATTATTTCCAAGAAGCATCCTTTACAAGTTTTCAATATTATTTTTAATCAACTTCTTTTAGTTGTATGACATGTTATGAAAGGAAAAATGTTTTTTAAGAAGAAAGGATATTTTCCTCAAGAATGGAGTTCAAGTGTTTTATCAAAATTATTTTCCATCTAAGATAATAAAGGGTTATGTTTTTATCCCTATTATTAAATTGATTTGATTATGTTGTGATAGAATTATTTTATCTTATATGAATTGTTTTATGATGTCATGATGTTTAAGATTCCCATTTGTATTACATGGGTTATGCAATGATGTATGATTTATGATTTTGTGGCACACATAAGAATGGTATCATTATGAGATGGGTGGTACCTATATCTCCCTCCAATGAATTGGGTAAAGATTTTATATCTCATGAGATAGACATGGCTGGAATGGTAGGTTATACCGGTTCAGTGAAACAGGACTGAAATGAGGGTGACTCGGTTCAGAGAGGGACATTGTCCACTAAGAGAGTCTTGGCAATGAGTCTTGACTAATAAGAAATGATTCTCTATGATTACGTGTGTATGCCACAAAGTTTAATGTTTTATGTTATGGTTATTGTGATTACATTTCACTTCCATGAGTTATTCCAGGTTATGTAATTATGATCTCTTTTACAGGTTAATATTTCAAAAAGTTATGTGCTTATGTATATGATGTGATTGATATTTCTTTTTTTTACCCTTACTGAGCATTTGAGTTCACCCTTTCATGTTTTCTTTTCCCCAGGATATAAGGAAAGGTTTTAGGTATAAAAAAAAGAAGATCTTTATGGGAGATGTTGAAGATCTTTCACCAGGATTAGAAGATTATATTCCAGGTTTCCAAAGACACTAAACTATTACGATCCTTGTGTGTTTGTTTTTGTTATGTACTAAGTATTCCGAAAAAGTAATTTAATGTCCATATACGTTAATCTTTGGGTCTCTAGAGTTGGTATCAGAGGAAAGGTTTAGTCAACCATTGGAAACTAGGATGCGAGAACTTTAGTGAGATCCCTAGAGATATTTCTATGGTATGTCTAGGGATGTCTATAAGGTTAAGTATACGTATAGGTTATAGTCCTAGAATTGCGCTAACGATCTTAGAATTTTACCTAAGATGTTAGATATTGAGGGTACTCCCCCTTTATTATGTTGTTTTCCCTAGCTTGATTTTTGCCTCTCACACTATTCTTTTTGGGTTTTAGAAAATGGTTGGAAACAAGATGATTCACGATAATGGAGGATATGATGGAAAATGGAATGAAATTCTTCATGAGCAACCAAATCAAATGGGATTTGGAAATCCAAACATCATTATTATGCCGAATCAGCAATCTCATAATATGATCAATAAAGTAAAATTTGGTAAGTTTCCTGACTCGGCTAATAAGAGAAAGATGGAGTTTCATGATGATCATAGAGAAAATAAAGTTCAATTTCCCCAATGTAAATCATGTGGGAAGAGCCATCAAGGAGAATGTTTCAAAGGAACTGTAAGATGCTTTGGGTGTGGAAAAGAAGGACACAAAGCCAGTAAGTGCAAAGGAAATGGTTCAATTAACACCATGGATAAGGATAATGGTATTTCTACGACATCAACAATGGTTAAATGTTTTAAATGTGGAATGTACGGGAATTATGCAAACCAATGCCCTAAGGGAAAGTCTCATGAAGAGAATCAGTATGGCCGTATGAGCAGTATTTATGTTGATGATGATGAAGAGACTACAAATGATATGTGAGATGAAAGAATTGTTGAAGCTCGGTCAATGGTTTAAGAAAGTAGTGGAATGATTACATGTTTATCAAGTGTAAATAATATCATGGTACTATGGAATAAAGAGAAATCTAAGGATTGTTACATTGTTGTCTTTCCTTGAGTTTTGAAAGTGTGTGATTAATGCTACCAGTATCCATGAAAGGTTATTCAGATATTTTTGGAATGTAGATGATATGCGCATAATGAAGGGATAAGGAGAAAATTAAATGTATTCATGAGCTCATGACTGATATAAGGAGAAGGTTATATCATGGTTTGAGTATATAGAATTTTTGGATTTTGGTATGTGGAAGGAGTTAACTTTTGACAGCATTCATGTTTTCACAAAGGGTTAATGGGTATTTATTTTTCAAGAGAATACATGATTAGGGAATTCACATGATTGGAATGTGACCAACAAGATATATTGGGGATAAACGATGGTATTCACATGCTTGGTTAACGATATTTCAAGTAATCATTTTCTTTATACTATGAACTTGGACCGATGTATTTTAGATAAGCCTAAAGATTAGAATGGATTATGTTGGACATAAGTTAGGATAAAACGTTTTTCAATATTATTTATGGGATTTTATAGTAATACAGCTTTAGAAAAAGGACAACCTGCAGGACGGGCGACATATCATCGCATCGGACAAGGCTATGGGAATCGAACCCACAAATGAAGTGTGACTGGCCTTTATCGCCTACCACTGGCCTACAGGAAGTCCCTATTTAGTAGAAACAAGTTTTATTATATTAAGTAGTATGATATATGAAGTATAAGTCCATTTTAGGAACCATATATGATTAATCTCACTATAGAATGACTTATATTTAATAACTTTTGCTAACCTTTTGTTTGAGACAGATGGAATGACCCGTCATTCTGTCACATGATCTGCTAACACTTCACGAATAACAAATTCAACTTTATTTATTTAAGAGATGAAGTGGAAATTGTTCAAGGGACGAACAACAGTGAGATTGTACCAAAATAAAGTAAGTATTTATTCTAATTCAAATTCGTCAACTTTAGGGAAACGATCTTGAAAACCAAAAATGTTGTCCTAGTGCTCTTATATCTGATTAATCAGATGGTACCTTAGATCGTCACAAATTTATGGATTTGTGATTGTTGGCTTTTCTATATCCATGTTCTCTACCACTCTCCATCAGAACATGATGGTTAGATTTCTCTTCCATGTCCATATTTTCACCTATGTGGAAACCCAGTGATTAGTTTATCTGGGTAACCGTTACGTTTCATACTTTTTTTTTTAAAGAATGGTTTTGGTATTCCTTTTTACAATGTGGGTTTTGATTAAAGAAACTTTCGAATAGTAAACCATTTATAACCCCGACGAATTTCGAGGGCGAAATTCATTTTAAGGGGGGTAGAATGTAACACCCCGAGATTTTATGAAAAATATTCTTTTTAATTTCATTAATGTCTTGTGTTGTACGCTACACCAAAAGGATCTTGCACAACACACATCCTTGACTTTCTTTTCATTACACGCAATCGTGACCTTCCTTGATAGCGTGTGTAGTACGCAATACCGAGTTTCACTAAACAACGATATGCTATTAAAATATTATTAAAACTAGCCGTTATGAATAGTAATAACCACTTTTTGAAATTTCTGTAAATTTTATTTTTCAAAATGGACTTCATTTTTGGATTCGGAATATCGAAATTAGCTTAGGGTGAAATTTTGGTAATTTTCGGATAACTTTCATATTTTGATGAATAGTTGAAATTACTAAATTTTAATTAAAAACAACTTTTTCAATAGAAATAAATAATAGTGATAAGTTATAAATTTTAGTGGTTTAAAAGTATATTTAGAATATATTTTTACAATTTAATACAATGTTGGTCATTGGATGTAATTTCACATTTAAACCAGTTATAAACAAGTGTCAATCTTTTGATAGTTATTATCTCTTAAAAACACGCCTTTTGTTTTGACGACGGGAATTAATTTTTAAATTAATTAATGCAACTGATATCTTTTGAATTTGGTAAAATAGAAATCATTTTTGAGTTCATAATATCAAATATATCTTAGGCCTAATTTTTGGTATTTTTCTGAAAACTTTCAATTTTTGATGAATAGTGAAACCACTAAGTGGTAGTTAAAAATAACTGAATTTTTAATAAAACTTAATTTTACCGCTTCTGTGAGTGGAATATCAAAAATCCGAGAGACACGGTTGATGTCAGTATGGAAAATGTGGTTCAATGAGATGAAAATAATTTTTGGTGAATAGTAACGTTTTACTTTTATTTACCACGGTTAAAAGTAAATAGGATAATTAAGGGTAGAAATGATATTATTATTACCCTAACACATGTCCTAATTCTATTGGACAAGTGTAATTCGACCAAAAACAAACTTAGGAATAAAATATGACCATTTAGGCCCACTTGAATTAGATTAGGACATTTATTATTATTTAATTCAAAGAAGAGTTAAAAGAGTTAAAATCAATGTTTATTTAATAAAAATTTTTTAATATAGGGTTATACATAAGATAAATTCGACTATAAACATTCATTATAAAGATAAAAAGATTTCCTACATAATTATATTTTATTTGTAATTTCTAGACATTAAATAATTTAATTTATTTATGACACAATGTTGATGGAGTAATTATCTTACTAATGAAATATTGACATAATTGATGTTATAAATACCCAAATAAATATAATTTGAGACTTTTTATGAATTCCATTAATTTTTTAGGTTAATATGACATGTTATTATTGATTTAATTAACTTTGTTCTAACTTATCATTCTGTTATGATTTTCACAAAAATCAATTACTAAATAGTGTCAAAATTGACATAAAATAGTTTTTAAAACAAATATTATATTATTAATTGTAATTTTATTCCTAAAAATCTACGGTTCGGCCAAATTACTTAGATAAGGTTATATATATTAATAATAAACAACATGGGGTTCGTTTGACTTCTTATAGTAAGTTTATTAACCTTATAGTGTAAGAACACAAGAAGACACGGTAAAAGTAAAATTATTTAACTTAATGTTAAATCTAAATGACAAGGTTAAAATAGGGACCTAAACTTGTCTAAATTCTATTTTATGAGAGGATTTAGACCCATCACCACCTTAGACTCTAAATAAATCAATTTGGATCTATTTAAAACCGAAATTGACTTTATAATAAAATAATATTTTTAGTTATTCCAAAGGTGCCCCTCTCCTCACTTATAAAAGGGCACCTCCTGCCTCTCTTCCTCACACAACTTTGAGCCTTCATGCTGGGCTAATCCCAGCCAAATCCTCTTCTCCACTTCCCTAGAAACATCCTAGAGGTTATGGTCTTCCTAAAAGACCAATTTTAGTGCCCTAAGAGGAGGTCTCAAAGAGGCACTTCAAAGAGGAGGTAATTTCCGTTACCGATTCTTTCACCTTTATTTCTTCTTCCACTCCTTATTCTTAGGTTGTTTCATTATGAAGTAATAACATCAGTATCACTCATATAATGATATGTTATTATAATTATGAAACAACCCTATTTCACCATCTATCCATCCTACGGAAAACGAAATCACCGCGCGTGCTTACGTACGGAATACCGTCTCCACGCCGTGGTGAAATCTATTTTCCACCACCACCTTACTTGGATGGGTATAATGGTGTAAATAATAACTATATATTATTATTTTTAAAGTGATATTTATTCTGAAATAGTATACATACACTCTAATACAGTCCCACGATCATGAGAATGATATCATCGCTCGTGCGTTCGTACGGACTACCGTCTCCACGACGCGATGAGATTCATTATCCACTTTAACCATTCATGAATGATTATAATGTATATATAATAAGTAATCATGAAATAAATGACATAATAATGATACTAGATTTATGTGTATATATATGTATTTCATCTACTTAATTCCGTTCAACTCATTAAGGAAACGAAAACAGCGTTCATGCGTACTTACGGCCTACCGTCTCCATGAACGGTGTATTTCTTTCCATTTACTGATTTATTATATATATGTATATTCTGAATATATATTTATAAATCATGTTTTATATTCTAGAATTAAGTAATCATGATGTTGGGAAAAAATCCCTCAAGGTAACTCTGCAGTATTTTTGGGTTGACTGTGTTTGTTGAAAAAGCAGGTTTCCATGGAGAATTGTCGAGTTCCCAAGAAGTTGTTGACATTACATGTTGACAAAGAACTATGACAAAGGAAAGGAAGATCTGGAGGTGGTACAAAAGAGAAGTACAAGATCTTAATTTCATGTGGAAAAGGCATGAATTTTGCGAAGATAGGATGCTTGGTTTGGAAATCGCGAATACCCGAAGAATGGAGGCGGTGATGCTTCGCGATTACGTCAAGCTTCGCGAACGACAGAGGCTGAAGCGCATCGCGGCGGTGAAGGGCTTTTCGAGTGAGCTTTGCGGCGAAGGCGCGAAAGAATGTTGGGCTTCGTGAGGGAGCTTTGTGGCGAAGTCGCGAAGGTATGTTGACGGTGATTCTTCGCGACTACGTCAAGCTTCGCAAACGGAAGATTGCCGCGGAGCTTCGCGATTTGGACAGAATTCCGGAAGAATCTTTGGAGCTTTGCGATTTGAGATGACGTGGCGTTGACTTCACGCGGAAGGGATGAGGGTCAGTGGAATCGCCTATAAATAGAGGCCGACCCCTTCGAACGGAGGAGAGAGTATTTTCATAGAAGATCATTCGCTCTCGATTTGCAAAGGTGGTTCGCGGAGCCAGCGTGCTTCGTGAAAGAGGTGCTTCGCGGTGGCTATTGTAGCTCCGTGAAACCTGTGAGCTCCGCGTTGGATTACTAAGATTCGCGAGGGTCGTTGCTCTGCGACGGCTTGAGCATCGCGAGAGTGCTTCCCGAGAGAGCTTCGTGAAAAGGCAGGAGCTTCGCGAAGGCTTGTTTGAGCTTCGCGAAATTGGGAGCTTCACGAAGTAGGGTGCTTTGCGAAGGTACATTCCAAAGGTGGTTGCCCAGTGGTCAGAGGAAAAGTTCTATTCATCATTGGATGAATGTTGAACTTCAACAGAGCACTTACATATAGAGAAAGATGCATTCCTTAATGAAAATGAAGAGACCTACAGGTCTATAAACTGTAAGTGAATCCCTTCACAGAGCAGTGAGCTTAGGAAGAGGAAAAAGGTGATCCTCTCCACCGGCAGTGAGCCAGAGAGAGAGAAACAGGGAGTGACCCTTGGTAAAGCAGTGAGCTGACCCTAAACCTTGTAAAGGTAGTGAGCCTGGGCATAGAAGTGATCTAGCCCAAACATTGCAATCCACAGCTAGTGAAGTCTAGTGGAATTGGTACGACCGGCAACTTGTCGGCGTATGCTCCTTGGACGTAGCCCTTTGCAGTGAACCAATTAAAAATCTCTGCGTCTGCCTGCTAATTTTCCTGCATTGCATTTAAAGCATCATCATCAGATAAAGGAGAAAGTAAGTGATCATAACATACACACAAGTACAAACAAAGTGACCCTTGAAACAAAGAGGTCAAGATCCAGCGGGGCAGGAAGAACTTTGAAAAAGAATATCCATACCCTGATTCACCCCCCCCTCTCAGGGTATATAGGCCCCTATTGGTCCTAAAAATTGGTATCAGAGGGATAGGTTTCTTTTATCAGATTTTTTTGCTTCGACTTGGTGTAGGCGATCTGTGTGGTTGAAGATTCAGTTTTCTCTTATTACAATCTGCCATGGGAAAAGGAAAAGCATCAAAGAAGAATCAGAAGTCTGGTAATTTCCCTCAGTGTGGAAGTGTTTTTGGAAAAAATGTGATTCAACTAAAAGAATCAAACAGCTTACTGAAGGAAGGTCTTGATGAATATGATAGGGAAAATATTGATTCACTCAATCATGATGTTGGAATGAGTGAAGTACATGAGCATCAGAGTTATACTGAAACAGAAGAAGAAATTTAAGGAAGAATAGTTATGCGAGCTGAGTTAGAGGCTGCTCTTGAGGAGATAGATGTTTGGAGAGCTAAAACAAAGAAATCTAACAAAGTTTTTCATGATGCCAAACTCTATATGCAGCAGCAGGAAGAAGAGAAGTCTGTGTTGATGGAAGAAATTGAGAAACTCAGGTTATCAACACAAGAGAACTCAAAATAAGTTAGTGAGTATAAGCTTAAGATTGAAGAACAGAAAAGGGAGATCGATAGCATGAATAGAAAAGTGAAAGATCAAGTCAAGGGTATCGAAGAACCTGATATTTCAAGTGATGTTAGAAACACTGATGAAATTAAATCTAAAGATATTCTAATCCAAGCACTGAGAACTGAGATCAACAAGCTAAGAGGCTTGAATCAAAAGCTTATTGATGTAGCTACTGATCTGAGGGAGAAAAATGATTCTCAAGATGAAGAATTGAGAAATAGATCTGAAAAGGTGGAAATATCAAAATCTAGTGACAAGGATAAGAATCTGAACTCATATGAGATTCAGAATTTGAAATCTAAAAATGTGAATCTTACTACAGAGCTATCCGAACTACTTCAGAAGAATAAAAATCTACAACAAGAGAATGCATGCTGTTCTGATTCCGTTGCTCATGAATGATTGAAATTAAACGAGCAGAGTGACAATGTAGAAAAGCTCACACGAGAACTAGAAAATGAGATGAGTTGTGGAAATAATCTCAGAAAATAACTCAATGCCCAACTTGAGTAAAGTAATATGAAGATTCAGATGTTGGAAGAAGAGCTTGAGTCAGTGAAGAAGGAAGTCGAGAAATCAAATGCTTAAGGAATGCCAAAAATGAAGGATGCCTTACACTTTATATTTGACCGTCCTTCGACAAGTGATGATAAAATGAAGAATAGGTATGCTATTTCTGAAGAGAAACAACATAATATTTTCTCTGCTCAAAGACCAGAAAGTTTCGGAAAAGCTGGTATTGGCTTCGATGAATCCCCTCCTGTGCATGACAGAAAGAGAGTCGTGAACAATTCTAGAAATGGAAAAGATCTTGCAGGTGCTAGAAATAGTCCTAAAAGGACAATTACAAAAAGAAGTGATGACATGTGCTATTTCTGCGGGATTCACGACCACACATCAAGCTTCTATTTAGAGGCTTATGAATACATATCAGGATGTGAATATAGAAACTTTTCTGAATCCCAGAATAAGAAGAAGCGTCCTGATAAATTAGAGAGAAGAGTTTCGTAGAGGAGAACATTCATCAGATGCTATTACTATGTAAGGATGGGACACACCATGCGTATGTGTCAGGAATCTTAGGAGATCGATTCCAGAAGAAGAAAACAAGTTGCATCAACATCTCAGCAGAGAAGTGATGAAATGAGGTATTCCTTTAATAGAAAATGTTTCATATGTTCGGATCATGAGCATTTGGCTAGACAGTGCAGCAAGAAGAATGCGAGGAAGGAAAAAGACCCGAGAAAGAGATTACCAACTCCTGTGGTACATAATGAGAAATAATACACTGGGAGACAAAGTGGTAAGGTGAAAAATAGGCTTAGAGCCTCAGGGGAATCACATGGAGCTGAACGAAAGGTGTATCAATCACCTCCACTGTCACACTCGCAACAAATCTCTCAGAGGGAACATGAACAAATATGGAAGAAAAATGGTGGAGATGCTACAGTTGTGAGAAACAAGAATGAACATTCAATGGAAGACTCACCACCGGTGAAAAGGAGTGTGGTGACTCAGATATCTGATAAAAGAAAGATGAACAAAGAATGTGATGAAGAATTTGAAGGATGTATTCCAGAGAGAAAACTGAAAGAAGATGCAAGATCCTTGCAACGGTGGAAGAAGCAAGGGAAGATGGAAAGAAAAGATATTCCAGCTCTGAGAAATAATCAAGGAAAATAGAATTTTGGAAGAACCTCAAAGAAGGAAATGTGTACTAGTGGGTTTATACCCCAAGCGGTGACAAAGGCCAAGCCTACCAAATCTACGTATCAGAAAAAGGCTCAAAATGTGAGCAATGAATGCCTAGTCATATGGCCAGAACAATTGAAGTTGGCTAGGCAGCTGGAGGAAGCAATAAAGGAGTGTGATGCCCTCCAAGAAAAAATCAAAGGGTTGACCCGTCAAGATCAGCCACTATCCTCGTTTTGAGGATTCGATAAATACCCTCTCCCTATGTATATAAATGCTACTAACTGATGATTCATGTGTTTTAGGTTCTAGGGAGATACGATCCAAGGGGCAGTGGCATCTAAGGATGCGAAGTGTCGATGGGATATTCTCTACAGTTTCAATTGATTCAATTCAGGTAGCAAAATTGAAAATGAAAGGGAGAAACTAAGCACAAGTAGAATTGATTGTGTTATTAGCTTTATCTCTTGTTTCCTACACCGAGTTCCAACTCAGTAGGCTTAGAGATTTGGTTGATGGCTCGATGCAGAGTGCCATATTAGAATAAATGGTGCATGTGGAGAAGAATGGTTATGGGTCTCTACTGTTGGGCCTAACAGATAGAAGAGTTTCATAACATAGGGGGAGAATTCTATATCCTAATCAGATGAATGATCTCAATATGATATGAAGGATGAATGTTTATGCTCATGAAGAATGATTGGTGGAAAAGCAGCAACACACAGGTTTTCATGATTACCTATTTTGTTCTAACAATGTGGTATTAGATGACTACTTTCAGGATACCAAGAAGTTGCGAGAGAAAATAAATGGTGTGTCAACAAAAATATGAGAGAATATGTTCAAATAAATTACGTCATTGAACAATGACACAAAGAAAAGTAGCTGAAAGAAATGAAGCCACTAAAAAATGATTCAATGAACAGTTTCCTGGAAAAAGTGTTGAGGAAGAAAGAAACACAGAGGGAGAAGAAGTGGCTGATGATGATTCAGTAGAAGACACTGATGATGAACAAGAAAGTGTCAAGTTGAGCTGAAATTCTTTGCTGATGCGGCTGAAGAAGGCGTTGTATGGGCTGAAACAAGCACCATGGTCATGGTACTCAAGGCTTGATCAGTACTTGAAGAAGCTTGGTTTCCAGCGTGGAGGAGTTGATTACAATCTTTATTTCAGCAACGACAGTAATCAAAGGATGATGGTGCTAGTGTGACACAAGTAAGGAATGGAACTTTTATTTCTCAATCCAAATATGCCAAGGAGGTTCTAAGAAGGTTTGGAAGGGATAATTCCAAGGAGATGAAGACTCTGGTTTCCACCCAGATGAAATTATCGAAAGATGCAGATGGGAAGGAAGTTAATATCACAGAATACAGGAAAATTATTGGAAGTTTTTTGTACTTGACTGCAACAAGGCCTGATATTGTTTTCACCACATGCCAAGCAGTGAGATATCAGAGTAATCCCAAGGAAAGCCACTTGCTTGCAGTGAAAAGAATACTTTGGTATATCCAGGGCACAGTGGATTTCGGCTTGACATATACTGATAGATCTCAGACAGAGTTATTGGGATATGCTGATGCAGACTGGACCGGTTCAGCTGATGATAGGAAATCAACTTCAGGTGGTGCATTATATCTTGGTTGATTGTGTATTTCTTGTCTAATCAAGAAGTAAGATTTCATTTCATTGAGCACCACAGAAGCTGAGTATATTGCGTCCACTCAGGCATGCACACAGTTATTGTGGATGAAGCAGCAGCTTGAAGATATGGGAGTTGAAGTGAAGTCTTCGATCGGAATCCAGTGCGACAACTCAAGTGCTATAAATCTCAGCAAAAATCCCGTACATCACTCAAGGACAAAGAACATTGAGATAAAGTATCATTTTATCAAGGAGAAAGTTGTGCAGGGGATCGTGAAGTTGGTGTATGTGCCTACAGAGCTACAGGTTGCAGACATTCTGACAAAGGCCTTACCCAAGGAAGCTTTTGAGAGGCATCGACTGGCTCTGGGAGTTCAGTCGATTCCCCTCACTTGAAATAGTGTGGATGTGGGACCCCCCAGACCCCCCTCTCCCTGAGGTATGATGTGTTTTTCCCTAATATGCTAATGTGTTCTCTACTCTGTGACAGACTGCAATGGAATGACCTTTCGGTTCGTTGACAAACGGGGAGAAAAGTGTTTGTTAAAGGGGGAGAAAAATAGTGTTTGTTCAAGGGGGAGACAGTGCGGAGATTTGATAAATCATAATTGATATGGGGAGAAGTTGACCAGTGGAGCAGCCAGATATGGGGAGAAATGAGAAAGGGGGAGAGTATTAAATCTGACGATGCTAGAAGTGATCGATCAAAGCATAGATATCATGACAGCTGAGGATCGTGATAAAAGAAGAACAGTGGTGTTGGAATGGTGTGAGACGATGTCCAGCTATCAACAATTGGTATCAACATAAGAATTCACCAATTGGTATCAGTGTGGTTCAACAATTGGTATCAATTTAAGAATTGGTATCAGGGTGGAATCGACAATTGGGGTCTGGCATGAAGTGATTCATTGATAAATTTTTATACTACTCTAGTTTCTCACGCCGATCATTGCTCATGTGGGCTTAGAGTACGTGTTAAGTGAATCATTGAACGCTATCAGAATCGCAATAGGTGAATGGTGGTAGCGACTGGAAGAAGACTCAGTTATGTATCAATGTGCAGAAAATCTTTCTGAGCAGAGTTGTGAAGAGTTGTCAACAAACCCAAAGGGGGAGATTGTTGGGCAAAAATCCCTCAAGGTAACTTTGCAATATTTTTGGGTTGATTGTGTTTGTTGACAAAGCAGGTTTCCATGGATAATTGTCGAGTTCCCAAGAAGTTGTTGACATTACATGTTGACAAAGGACAATGACAAAGGAAAGGACGATCTGGAGGCGGTACAAAAGAGCAGTACAAGGTGGTGCCGTTTCCCATGAAGATCTTAATTTCATATGGCAAAGGCATGAATTTCGCGAAGATAGGATTCTTGGTTTGGAAATTGCGAAGACCAGAAGAATGGAGTTGGTGATGCTTCGCGATTACGTCAAGCTTCGCGAACGGCAGAGGCTGAAGCGCATCACGGTGGTGAAGGGCTTTGCGAGTGAGCTTTGCGGCGAAGGCGCGAAGGAATGTTGGGCTTCGCGAGGGAGCTTTGCGGAGAAGTCGCGAAGGTATGTTGACGGTGATTCTTCGCGACTACGTCAAGCTTCGCAAACGGAAGATTGCTATGGAGCTTTGGGATTTGGACAGAATTCCGGCAGAAACTTTGGAGCTTCCCGATTTGAGATGACGTGGCGTTGACTTCGCGCGGAAGGGACGAGGGTCGATGGAATCGCCTATAAATAGAGGTCGACCCCTTAGAACAGAGGAGAGAGAATTTTCATAGAAGATCATTCGCTCTCGATTTGCGAAGGTGGTTCACGGAGCCAGTGTGCTTCGCGAAAGAGGTGCTTCGCGGCGGCTATTGTAGCTCTGCGAAACCTGTGAGCTCCGCGTTGGCTTACTAAGCTTCGCGAGGGTCGTTGCTCTGCGATGACTTGAGCATCGCAAGAGTGCTTCGCGAGAGAGCTTCACGAGAGAGCTTCGCGAAAAGGCAGGAGCTTCGCGAAGGCTTGTTTGAGCTTCGCGAAATTGGGAGCTTCGAGAAGTAGGGTGCTTTGCGAAGGTACTTTCCAAAGGTGGTTGCCCAGTGGTCAGAAGCAAAGTGCTATTCATCATTGGATGAAAGTTGAACTTCAACAGAGCATCTACATATAGAGAAATATGCATTCCTTAATGCAAATGAAGAGACCTACAGGTCTATAAACTGTAACTGAATCCCTTCACAGAGTAGTGAGCTTAGGAAGAGGAAAAAGGTGATCCTCTCCACCGGCAGTGAGCCAGAGAGAGAGAAACAGGGAGTGACCCTTGGGAAATCAGTGAGCTGACCCTAAACCTTGTAAAGGTAGTGAGCCTGGTCATAGAAGTGATCTAGCCCGAAAATTGTAATCGACAGCTAGTGAAGTCTAGTGGAATTGGTACGACCGGCAACATGTCAGCGTATGCTCCTTGGAGGTAGCCCTTTGCGGTGAACCATGTAAAAATCTCTGCGTCTGCCTGCTAATTTTCCTGCATTGCGTTTAAAGCATCATCATCAGATAAAGGAGAAAGTAAGTGATCATAACATACACACAAGTGCAAACAAAGTGACCCTTGTAACAAAGAGGTCAAGATCCAGCGGGGGAGGAAGAACTTTGAAAAAGAATATCCATGACCTGATTCACCCCCCCCCCACTCTCATGGTATATAGTCCCCTATTGGTCCTAACACATGATCTAAGTATTCATATGAATAATTACAAGTCAAAACATGGACGACAAATGAAACAATTTTACCCAAAACGCTCTTTATCGTGGAATTTACAAAAGAACGGGTAATATAAAGTCATAAGTGAACCATATATGATATAATAACAATGAATGTGATTCTATAATAAGTCAATGACATTATTTAAATCATTATACAGGAGGTTCGGACACTTATGAAGCAAATCGGACCTATGGTAAGGGAAATATCACAATCTCATTTTTATCCGAGATTGTTTATACTTTGGTATTTACTGGGGTGTATTTTATCATGCACATCCATGTTTCCTCAATATGTAATATTATTTCCATTCAACTAAAATTGTTTAAATCCTATTTTACCCTTCGGTGAGTTTTTAGAAAAAGATATGAAAGGAATCTTTTGTCGTTTTTCGTTCGAGGTACTTTTTGACTTTTCTAACAAAAGTACGAGAAGAATGTTTTTTTATCTTATACGGCATGAATGGATTTTTAAAACATTATTTCCAAGAATCTTACTTTAAAAGTTTTCAAGATTATTTTTAATCAACTTCTTTTAGTTGTATGACATGTTAAGAAAGGAAAAATGTTTTTTAAGAAGAAAGGATATTTTCCTCAAGAATGGAGTTCAAGTGTTTTATCAAAATTATTTTCCATCTAAGATAATAAAGGGTTCTGTTTTTATCCCTATTATTACAATGATTTGATTATTTTGTGATTGAATTATTTTATCTTATATGAATTGTTTTATGATGTCATGATGTTTAACATTCCCATTTGTATTAAATGGGTTATGCACTGATGTATGATTTATGATTTTGTGGCACACATAAGAATGGTATCATTATTAGATGGGTGGGACCTATATATCTCTCCAATGCATTGGGTAAAGATTTTATATCTCATGAGATAGACATGGATAGAATGGTAGGTTATACCGGTTCAGTGAAACAGGACTGAAACGAGGTTGACTCGGTTCAGAAAGGGACTTTTCCACTCTGATAGTCTTGGAAATGAGTCTTGACTAATAAGAAATGATTATCTATGATTATGTGTGTATGACACAAAGTTTAATGTTTTATGTTATGATTATTGTGATTACATTTCACTGCCATGAGTTATTCCAGGTTATGAAATAATGATCTCTTTTACAGGTTAAGATTTCCAAAAGTTATGTGCTTATGTATATGATGTGATTGATATTTCTTTTGTTTACCCTTTCTGAGCATTTGAGCTCACCCTTTCATGTTTTCTTTTCCATAGGATATAAGGAAAGTTTTTAGGTATAAAAAAAGGAAGATCTTTATGGGAGATGTTGAAGATCTTTCACCAGGATTAGAAGATTATATTCCGAGTTTCCAAAGACACTAAACTATTACGATCCTTGTGTGTGTGTTTTTGTTATGTACTAAGTATTCCGAAAAAGTAATGTAATGTCCATGTACGTTAAGCTTCGGGTCTCTACAAGATTTATATGGTGCGTTTAAATATCATGTTGTTAATGTCTCCCTTAAAACTCTATTTTAAATTTTCTATTTGTTTTCTATAAACATTTCAAATTTTTACTATTATATTGTTAATTTTTAAATCCATTTCAACTAATTTTTTACTATTTAGCAATATATTTTAATGGATTATTTTTTTTCTAAATGAGTTTGAGTGTGACTTTCTGGATAAAAATATATATGGAATGTTTTTTAACTTTTATAGAAGGATAAAAATTTATGGTTTCCAAGAAACCATAATGTATTTAATCTTAATTTACAAGATTAAAATTATATTTTTAAATGAACATTTATATTATATAATTATGTGGTATGTTAAAAAATATTTTCAAAATATAAATTATATTTTACTCTTGAATTATTTAAAGTGATATTTCAAAATAATTTTCCATCTAAGATGATATAATTTGATGTTACATAACCTTTATTGGGGAAATTATCAATGGATATATTTCTTAATATTTTTATGGATGGTTTATGTTTTGGTATAAATAATGAAATTTTTATGAAACCCACTTATTTTCTATGGTATATGCTAAAATGAACTGTTTATGAAACCTATTTTTTTTCATATTCTCAAATAAGATGAATGGATTATGTTATTATTCCATATATATGTATCATTTACATTAAGTGATAGGTGGGACCTATATCTAACTAAAATTAATTTTTTAAATATTTATATATCATTATATAACAATGGGAATGAATATGATGGGCTTTATCTATTATGGTAAATACATGTGCCCTTATCCAAAATGGGAGACATGTGTATCTTTATCCACTCTATTGATGATCTAGTTTGTTAGTCTTGAAATATTAATTTTTTTTATATTTTAATGATGGAGATAAAGATTATGAAATTATATGATGGATCATGATTTATTTATGATTTATTTCCCATTCATATAGTCCATGTTTTTTAAAATGATATTTTTTATTCTATAAATCGTGTTTGTAATCTATGATAGGATAGTTATGAACATTGGTTGTTATCCTCATATTCATATAAACTTATTCTTTTATTATTATTTCAGATGATGTTGGATTGATATCTCATATTCTTAGCTTTACTGAGCATATGAGCTGACCCTTTTCTTATGTTTCTTTTCCTAGTATATGAATAAGGTTTTTAAATATGATATGTCAAAAAGGGTTCTAGTTATTAGGAAATACTTATAGTTTAATGTAGACATTTTATAAACTATTTTTCCTATTTATATATTTCTAATGAAACTAATTCAATATGGTTTTTTAGGTTTTATTATGTTATATAATGAATATTCATATATTTGGATGTAATATCTATGTGTGAGAATTATGGGTCATTATAGTTTTTATCAGATCATCATTCAGTTATCCTTTGGAAAAAAGGATGTGAAAACCATAAGTAAGATCCCAATTGATTAGTCTATATATGTGTTACAATCTAGTAAATCTTTATGAGGTTCATGAATAATTGAGTATAAATACTATGGTTTTATATATTTAAATTTGAAATGAAATTTTTCTTCATTTTTTGTTATCCCAATATGATTATATTGGATCATTATATGTTTTTATAAGTTTTAAACAATGGCTGAAACCATGGGAATTCATGTAAATGGTGATGTGATGGAAAATGGAACGATCTTACTCATGAGAAAAAAAATTATATGGGATTTAGATGAAGATACTATTTTATCATTCCTAATTATAAATATCATAATCAGATCAATATTCTCAACATTATTGAGATTCCTGACTCATCTAATAAGAGAATGATAGAGTTTTATTGTGTCCATTGGGGAAATAAATTTCAAATTTTATCTTTTATAACATTTTTAAAGATTCGTGAAGGAAAATGTTGTAATGGAACTGGAAGATTCTTTGGGTGTGGGAAATAAAGATAGAAATAAAATAATTTCTATGGAAAAGTGAAATTTTCAGTTAATAAAATGAACAAAAATAATTTAAATTCTAAGGAATCATCAGGATTCAAATGTTTTAAAAGCTTAATATATGGGAATTATGAAAATCGAGTACCTTTTTACAATTATTGTAATGAAAATGATCATAGATGTATTAATAATGGTTATATTGGTGATGATGAAGAGACTACAAATGACATATGAAATGGAAGAAGTGTTATGGAGTAAATGACGAATCATGGTTAATGGTTTGAGAAGGAAGTGGAATGGTTTAGTTTTTATGTATTGGAATCAAGGGATAAATTTATAGAAGTAATTTTATGGTTTTATGGAATAATTAAAAATCTATATATGTATACACTATAGTTTTACTTTAGTATTTGAATGTATCGGTTTAATATTACTAGTAACAATGAAATGTTATTAAGGTGTTAATGTTTAATTTTTGGAGAATGTATTATTAAGGGAAAGATAACCCATGATATGTGATGGATGTTGGGATAATAATGAAAAAAATATGGATGATTTAAAAAACAAATGGGATGGTATTGATGAACTTCAACTAATTCAAAATATGATGAAAAGGTGGTAAATATATTAATTTTAGTGATTTTATGGATTTATGATGAATGAGTTAATTTTTGGAACCATGAAACTTTTCATTAGGGTTTTATAGAAATACAGTTTACTACCAAGTTTCAATGGATTACAAGATAATGATCTTCAAATTCTTGTTGAGTGAAAAGTTATTGATAAATCGCAATTTTTGGTGGATTAATGATAAGTGAAATTAAAAAATTTAGTTACCTTATTTCGAATGTTCTGTATTTTATTCTTTTGGAAGGTTTATAAGGGCAACCATTTACAAAAATAATTACATTGAATTTTGTATAAAATATTAAATATTAATTTCATACTTAACCATCTAAACATTTTGGGTTATTGGATAACCGGTACTGACTATTATGTTATTATCATAACTAGAGAAATAGATAATGACCAATCATCCCCTTATGGGTCTTATTATCCACTAGTTCATCAAGTATTACAATTTTAACTTATTTTTTTGGAGTAAGATATGAAGTGTAAATTAATAACGAAAAAAGAAATAGATGGATTTTTTTTATAAACTGAAATCCAAAAACTATATCTTCTACTTAGACATTTAAATAAGATTTTGTCCTATTATAATAACCTTTTATGATATCAATGAAAATTTTCGGACATATTTGATTTAGGGATTTTTGGTCATTAACCTTGTAATTACCAAGTTCTCTATCACTCTTTATTTGTTCTTGTGTACTATTTTCCCCTTCCAAATCCATATTTTTAATTTCCCACTGATGTTTTCTATACGTGGAAACATCATTATGAGTCACTTGTGGTTACATTTTATCCAACATTCCCCTTTCAAGGGATGATTTATAAATCATTTCTATGATGTGGGTTATATGAATGAATGATAAAATGTAAAACCTTTGACAATCTAGAAAATTTTTTATGGCTAAATTTATATTAATGGGGTAATAATGTAACACTACATTTTTTTACAATAATTATATTTTCAAATAAATTAAATGTTTTTGATAGCTTATGTTTCATGGAACATGGAGCTTAAATAGACTCAAAAATAGTATTATTTTAGCATGGCTAACTATTAAATTTTTAGTGTGAATAGGATTAAATATATTAAAAAATATATAATAATTTCATGTTAATTTAAAATTTACTTATTATTAAGCAATAAACACATGATTCTAGTAAATTCCTTTTGTTCTTAAAATATATTTTTTATTCAAAACCGGATTTTTATTGACTTCAATGAAAAAATAAATATAAATATTATTTTAACAATTTTAGAAAATGTATTTTCTTAAATAAAAATAATTTTTTTATTATTCTTGTTAAAATTATATTAGGATTAAATTTTAAAAATTTTCTGAAAATATTAATTTATCATTGAATAGTTAAAAATAGTGTTTTTTATAAAAACCATTATTTCATTATATTTAACAAAAAATTATGATTTTTAATTTATATCAAATAAATTTAAGTAATTTTTAGATATATATAATATATTAAAAAACATTTAATCAAACATTGTATTTTATTTTGGTCTATGTACATTTTTTGGCATTAAAAATACAATTTCCCCAAAAAAATATGGTTTATTTGGTTCTGTTTTGGTGGATTAATTTTAAATTTAAATTTTCTAATTTTTGTTTTGAATTTTTAAAAAGGAATTCCATATTTTTTAATCAATATATTTTTATTAGTTTATAATTTAATTTTCATTTTTAGGTAAAAAAATATACCATCATAAAATAATTACCACAATATTGGTTAAATAATGTAGCGGGTTAAAGAAAACAGGTAAAAATTAAAAAACATCAAAAATTAAAAATTAAAAGGGTTATTTATGTTTTTCAGGAAAATTAAGATAATTTTATTCTTTTTTTGGAATTAATTCCTCCCAAATGTGGTTGGATAGAAATATAGAATAATCAATATTTAATCATATAAAACTAACCCTGTTCACATATAAATACCACACCTCACCACCCTATTCTCTTCATAGTCCTTGAATATTTTAAGACATTAACCATAAACCTCCAAACAAACACTCCCCATTTCCATGATATACTGATATCACCAAAACACCAATTTTATTTTCTTTAAGGGGTCCTTTTAGGAGGTGATATTGAAGAGGTAACTTTCTCAAACAACCTCTCTTAATTTTTTTCTTCTTCTAACTTCTATTCACCTCCTTAAAAAATCAATTAATAATTAGTCCATTATCATGAATATAAAATATTCTTTTATTTAATATATAATATCTTTTATCCAATAGTTTTCTTTTCACCTCTTATTCAAAAAATGATACCATTATCCAATTTAAGGTGGTAATGCTTCACCATTGATAGTGTTTTTTATTTTTCCATTACCACCTTCATGGATAGTCATGAAATATAATTCTATTTAAATATTATATATATATATATATATATTAGCCTATTTCATGTTATATAACTTGTATATAGACATAATAGTATATAAAAAACTAGTTACTAATCGTCTAAAAACCTGACAAAACAAACTAATCATTTAACATTAACAATTTATCAATTGAACCATACTCAAATCATAATGAAAAATAATATATGGGAAAATTTAAATTTATTTATGTTTATAAATACAATTTTATTTCAATTTTAGAGTTTAATTTGCATTATATAGAAAAATTCGTAATTATACACAAATAAATCGGCCCTGAAATCATGAAAGTAATGCACCTGAAACAATTAAAATAATAAAATATTTCTAATTAATAGGTTATAAGACGTTCTAAAATATCATATATGGTATTATAAATATGATAATAGTTTTGGAATTAATCAATATATTTCTAGACCAGTATATAAGAGGTTGAATTATGCAAAACTAAAGGGAAACATTAGGTAAGTATTTCTCAACTAAATTTTACTTCTATGAGATATAAGAATTATTCACCACTAATTTATTTTTATGGGTGTACATAATTATATTTTATATATATTATCATGAAAAATCATTATAATCATGTTATTAGGTGATTAATTTTATATTTTTTACTTTTATGGGGAATGTGGTTTGATTGATTGCGAATTGGAAAAGGATTTCGTAACTCAATATCCATACATTGGGTTAAAATTATACTTCATTGATTATTCCATGATATAATTATGTGTGAGATTAATTTTTATTATACTATGTTTTAATTCAGATTTGATATTTTTTATTTATATCTTATAATCAAAATTGATTCATTTTTTATGATTTCTTCAATGATATTATATTAATGAAAGATTTTTAAAAAATATATATTTAAAGTTTCCCTTATTTTTTTTATTACATGTCTGAATTTTCTAAAATTGTTTGTAATTTTTTATTTGTTTATTAAATATTAAATTCATTTCTATTAATTTTTTTATTTATACAAAAGTAGTTATAAAGGATTCAATTTTTTGTTTTCTAAATGAGGTTCCTTGTGATTTTTTCGACAAAAATAGAGAAGAAATCTTTTAAACTTATTTGGCATGAGTTTAATTTCTCTATAATGTTGATGAACTAATATATTCATGATTCCATTAAATCATATAAGTCTATTTCCAATTAAAATTAATTCTTTTAAAAAATGTGTCATTTAAAAAAATTAAAAATAAAAATGATGATTTTTTCAATACATTTTTCATGTGATCCTTCCAATTATGTTTCATTATAAGATGATGTTATATGATATTACTGATATTATAATAGGGATATGATCAAATTAATCTCCCCTTAATATTTCTATGGATGGTTGACATTTATTGTCAAAAAAGGACTGTTCACAAAACCCATTTATTTTCTCTGGGCTATGATACAATGAAATGTTTATAAAACCCATTGATTTTCATGTATTCTAATATTATGTATGATTTGTGTACTTGTGGGACACATATATATGATTTTCATTATTTTATGGGTGGGATATATATCTCCCACTTATTTATTATGTAAATATTTATATCATAATAGATTATAATAGGAAAAATTTGACAGACATGATCTAATATGGTAAATCGGTGCGTCCTAATCCACAAGGGGAAGTAATCACCTCCTAATATATTTTGTTGATGGTATTCATATTTAACCATGATTTCTGAATTATTTTTCAATATTTATGATGGTTTCACACTCTTATGAAATTATCTTGTGTATCATTATTAATTTATGTTATTTCTTTACACATATGGTCTAGATTTTATGAAATGATAATTTTTATGACATAAATAAACTTTATAATCTATGAATGTTTGGGTATAAACTTCACATGTTTTTATCATGTTCACATAAACTTAATGTTCTCATTCTCTTTCATATGATCATGTATTGATATATCCCATGATGACCATTACAAATCATATGAGATCACCCTTTCCTTATGTTTCAATTCAATGAATATGATGAAAGGTATTAAGATTGATATATAAGAAAGGGTTATTAGTTATGAAAGAATTTTCTTGAGATGATGTAGATGCTTTATGGATGAATTTTTTTTACATGATTTTTATGATACTAAACCCATATTGTTCATTAATTGGTTCTTATGTTATGTAATTAATATCAATCTATTTAAATTTAATATCTATATATGAAAATTAGGGGTCATTATATGTGGTTTCCCATCCTTGGTTACCCTTAAAAATATATTACCACCTATGAAAATCTCAATTGGTAAATGTGGATGATCATCTTAAGTATTTTTCCTACTCTATTCCCTGACCATATGATTTTGGATCCACTGAACATACTCTAATGTCACTTTCAGGCGACTCTATCCCAATAAATATAATTCTACTTCAATCTAAACCAATAATGTTCTACATGTTATACCATAGATCACATATATGGTTCCATATAAATAGTATCTTTGTAACTACAATTATAAAAAACACAAAAAACATTGGATCATTCTCCCATGTTCCAAAAAAATACAGTATGCTTTCTCTCAGTATGTCCTCCAATACCTTTATAGTATGTTCAGATTGCACATCCATTTGTGGGTGAAAACATGTTCTAAAAAACACATAATTACCATGTTCTATCAAAAACTATTTCTATATTCAATAAGTAATATGAGGTTATTTATATGATATAGATACATGGGGAAACACAAACATATTCTCTCTATCCTGAATATACAATTTCTCCAACTGATCAGTAGTGAATATCCCCCTGATTGGAAAGAAATGGGATTGTTTTTCCACTGATCTATTATCACCCATATAATATCATTATTTGGGGGATTCCTCAATAATCCCTCCAAAAAATCCATCTTAACAAAAAACAATTTCCATTCATTAATCCAAAATGGATGTAGAAGACTATAAATATGTTGTTTCTTGGCCTTTGTGTACTGATAGATGTATCTCCTTGTCATAATACATATGATCTCTGTTTTCATTACTAACTACCAATACATCCATTGAATATAGTGTTATAGTTTTGTTAAAAAATGGTGCACCATCCACTTCAGGGATGAAAATCACACATCATCTCCTCCTATATAAATATAGGCACAATAAATTAGCCACGAACATGTATATTCTCATAATCATCAATGGTACAATCAGAATATGTTTCTCAACTACCAAAGTTATCCCTCAATAGAAAATACTCTGGATCCTCATACATTATCATATTGATAATTACTTGAAGATATGTCTTAGTGTATATTGATATAATAATCCTATATTCACATTTCACTAGAACATCTAAATGAATCTCAATAAACAAGGCAATCGTTTTCTACTCATAATTGGACTCTGGAACCATCTGAGCCTATTTCTTCATACTCAAAGAAAAAACAACACCTTTTTAGTTTTCCAAAATTTAAGGGATCATAAAATGAAAGGATTTATTATACTTCACCCATGTTCACTATTGAGGATTTAAATCAAGATGTAAAAATATATATTTGAGATAGTTATGATCAATAAAAGTACTAAAATTCTCACCGATATGTTACTTCGACCAATTCATTCGGGTATAAACCACAATGGATAACGTGAGATCATGCATATGATAGTTTAATTCAGAAGCCCTAAAATTTCTTGATTTATACACTATAACTATCCCCCCCCTGCATCAGTACTACACCGTGTCTAATCCTGAAATCATCGGAATTTATTTTACTCTTCAACTGATTCATTTATGACTAAATTTTATTATTATTTCAAACACCCCTTCAACTCATAGATGTCATCATCACATTATGCAGATAATTCAAAATTCAAACCATTCATTTTTAGTCCACAGAGCTTCACTTCCTAGAGGAAAATTTTTATGTACATTCAGTAATACCTTCCCTAAACAAAAAAACCTTGTTTATAAAAAACATTCATGGGATTATTATTTGAAATGGACATTTGAATATTATACTGTTTCAATATCACACATTTCAATAAGGTTATTTTTCCCATGAAATGTACCTTTTTAATATAAAATTCACACATATATATCATGGCATATAATAAATTCTCTCTCATTGTACATATAATAATTTCAAGATTATTGGAATGATTGTCCTCAGACTGAGAGTAAACTAAGATTACATTAATGAAAAAACCACAAATTTATCCTGGTATGTATAAAAACATTCCATTAATCAAATACATGAAAACAAATAGAGCATTTTTAAACCCAAACAGTATCAAAATACACTCATAAAATCCATTCCTACTTCTAGAAACTATATGTTGAATATATGAAGATATCTCCCTTGGTTGAGTATATTCCAATATCCACAAAATCATATATAAGAAACATTCACCCTTAATTTGGTAAAGAAATATCATTGATATTTTAATGTGTATATTGGTTTTAACCATCATTTAGTTCAAATTTTGGTAATAAACCAACAATCTCATTGTCTATATTCCTTCATGGAAACCAAAATAAGATATCCCCAATGTGATGAATGCATGCATATAAAACCCTTATCCTACAACTCCACCAAATGATTCATGAGCACCTGAATCCCTATTCATTCATTCAATAAGCTAAAATTGAAACTAAATCATCTCATAGAGTCAAAAAATGTGTTCTCAATATATATATTAGGTGGAATCCCAAAAAACATTCCAGGAAACACATCTGAGAATAAAGAAACTATAAGTTTGAAGACCCTCTCTTCCACACCCACATTATGAGGAATTAGACTCTCCACCTAGGCCTTGAGCTCACACAATATTTGGAGGAATGGCCATGACCATATCACCTTGATATTCTATTGTAATTGATGAACATAATGTTCACATTAATGAGATGTGAAACTCATTATAATAGGGTTAAAATAATAATAATCCAAATATTAAACCAACTAGTGCATTATCAATATCACGTCCGAAGGTAAAATCTCCAGAATAACCAATTACCAAGGGAGTTAATACCCACCAATACTAATAGAACATTCCTTACACCTTGTATACACTACAATAATACTCCTAGAATCCTTTTGATCAACATTACTCCATAAAAATAATGCACTAATATACACAAATCATTCCCAAGGATTGTATATAAAGTAGTGGGAGGCCCTAGTATTAATAATTTTCATGTGAAGAAGCTAAATAAATCATACCTCCGAATGTTGATGGTCTATCATATCTACCATCTCGAGTAGGATAAAATCCAAGAATATATATTATTCCTCTACCTGAGAATCTTTTTTATGTCTTCTGTGATTCACCTCCCTGTGGATATGGAAAATAATGTATTGAATTACCACATCTTCACCCCATTTGGTATCGCTAGTAGATATGAAATTGTTGGACTAATATGGATTAGACGTTATCCTTTTATTTCACCACATCAGACTAGGTAATCCTTCACCACCTGTTTATCAAGGGTTCATACAAAACAGATGTGTATACCACATCATACCACTAGATCTGCATTCAATTGATAGATTTGGGTATAGAATAAACATCTAACTAGTTCTACTACAGTGATAACATAACACTCGATCCCACCCTTAATGTTATTATCCTCCCCCTGGATACCATATCTACCACCAACCTAGTTAAATCTCTTGTGAAAATTATTTCTACCATCTGAGGATATGGTACCTAATAACCCAAAAAGTACAATATATAGAAAACATAAATCCTCTATCAAGTTACTATTAGAAATGAAATCTTAAATAATAGATTCCAGAATATTTATCGAACAGATTATTTTTATCTTCTCACTTTAGACCAACATAAAACCATTTGGTCATAGTTGTATTGTCTCATATTAGTGTTGGAAAATTTATTCAAATTAGTGAAGCAACTAGCATAATACATCATTGAATTTTTTTATGCAAATTCATAATCTATGTATCTCACTCCTACAAGAGGTTCTTTGGGTTATAGTTGGATATGAACTTATCCATAAATTCCTTTGATTCCATCCCTAATGTCTTCACAACATGGGCCAAAATATCTTATAATCACTTCACGGTTCCTCATAATATATATTCCACCTTCATGATCCTTTTCTCTATAGTGTCACAATGTGATCCATTATGATTTGGATAGACTCAATCCAGATCTTTCCTACCTCAATTATATACTCTTAGGCAATGGTTAAAAGGTGATGACGTTGGGTGTCCATCATCAGATCAAAAAACCTATATTTACCTTCCATACATATCTCCACATAAACTACATAAATATGGATAAATAATCTTGAAACTTTTCTTATTCCCACTCACCAAAAACCAATGGGATATATATTCCTACTACTAGAAGTTAATTCTCATAAATTCCATTCAATCCCCCTAACATTAAACTCTATCATTCGTGAATCCCTCTACAATTACATATGTGTTTTTTAGGTCACACAATATCATTCCAAATTTAAATAAGAGAGTTCAATACAATCCATAATTTTCAGCATGTCAAACATTATCCAAATGGACAAAACCATAGTATGATCAAATCACATAACCATCCCTATTTGGGGATATGGATATCTCTTGAAAAAAAAACATCAAAATATTATTTCTACAATCCTTTCATTTGAAACCATTTTATTACATTTAACTATTTAAACTATTAAAAATCATTTATTAGAAATCATTTAATAACCTTAATCACATATTTCATCTTAAAATAGTCACAATATCATTAGTTGGGTCAAATTATTTTAAACCATAATAGAAATATAAAATCAAATTATTTCCCATAACCTACATGATATTCCATGTGTGCCTTAAAATATTCATGTTATATAATTCCATGAGCTTCGTAAATTATTCCAAAAAATATATCATTCCATTTCTAACCCTGAGAATAATATTAGTGAACAACAACATCACATGGAATTTTTTTCATCCATGTTGATTAACATAAAATTATAACAACAAAAATAATAATAATAATTCCCACCTTTGAGACATGGTTTTTACCCAACAGATAGGTTGGCTACTCTCATTCAGGATCTCATTACCATTTCCAAACACATCCTAGTTTCCAATATATATTTTCCAAACATAAAGAACCAAAAAATAGAATCTTATGATTCTAATTTTAACTCCCCATATCAGGTGAAACTATAGTGGTCTGATGAGCCAATTCACCACAAGACCATAATCCCACATACCCATATGCAAGGGGATACTAAATAGCTATGACAGTCATATTAATTTTTTTTGGAGATTATAACCTCTTTTACAAACTAAAACAACAACATAAATATAAAAAACATTGACTTGCAATATTAATCAGTAACAATACATCACATAACTAACTTCCAAAAATAGTTAAGTAAAAAAATCCAAAATAATATATATTTCTTGTCAGAATAGTCAAAATTTCTTGATATTAGAAAATATTACACAAATGAAAATCCCCAAAATGGTTCCCAATAACATGTATAGTACCATTATCAATTATCCACCACAAATCAACCATTTTTTAAGTCAGACCATTCAAATATTTGGTCCTTCAACCAAGGATGTATCCTTGGGTATTGTATTGTCGAGGAGGGTGTGAGATTAACATAGTAGACCACTGCCAATGGTGTATATGAAATTTTTTATTATAATATTATTTTAGGTACAAGTAAAAAAAAGAATAAAAAAATAGAGTAAAAGTCTATATTATTTTTCATCAAAATTTTCAATTAACCCCATGGACTCTTAGTTTTCAATATGAAACAAACACATAAACCATTATTTATCCCACACTATATGTTTGAGCCACATACTGTATAGAATTTAGACATTATATCATATGAGAAATCATTATTAAATTCAATAAAATAAATGACCCATGGATCCTCATTCCCTATATCAACATCATATGCATACTAGGGAAGCTGGAAAATCTATCCTACAACATAACCATAAAATCTATCAGTGGGTTCTAGAGGACTAGTGTAGCTTGAAACAGAGATGAGGAACCTCAATCCAATGTCCTAATCATCCCATTAGTCATAATTTCAAAAGTTCAAATTCTGTGAAAATTTATCAAAAATAACAATGAGGGTGAACCTTTTCATTTGAAAATTTTCCCATGGTTAACCACACTCAATACATTTATCTCAATTCCATAACTATCACATTTTACTATTTATTCATAACCACAAATATTAATTATAAATTAAAACTTTTTATAAGCTGGACATTCCCCCTTTATCAATATATCACTTTTCCCTTTAATTATATCAGAACCCATTCCACTTTATAGGTTATGAAAAATAACCCAATATTCCATGTTAACATACTAAAAATAATTTTATTTCGTTTAATATCCTAATCAATAAATTAATCATTTATAAACTCAATTTTTATAATCAATAGAGTGGAACACCAAATGGGTGGCCTAAACCCTGGTCTACTCATCATCAACATAACTAACAAGGTCTATGAATGGTCTTACAAAATACATATACACTCAGGTTATCAATCTATAATAATGATACTGTTGTGAAATGAAGCATCAAAATTGATAAAACATCATAAAATTATTATTAATCATGAATATGTGAAAAAAAAATTATACCATATACCTTAAACTCATAGGTAACTTCTTAATAAAACAAATCCCTTGATTCAATGACAAACAGCCCACAAAACCAATTCTATTAATTCCATAGAAAACAAGGGTATATGATTTTTGAAGGATAGAAAACATTAATCCATGGGTATTTGAGAAAAAATAAGGAAGATGACTAATAGTCTCACATGGAGCATCGATTCACAACAAACAGTTCTTTAAATGTCCAAGGATTAAAGGATACCTCTGAAAGCGGAGGGAGGCCAAGGTTTATGACCCTTAAGTCAGGTGGGTGAAATGAGAAGAATATTAAGTAAGATAACTTATGGCCAAATTGGTGAAAAGTTTATTTCACAAAATTAAAATATGAACATGGTATGGCCGTATGGGATTCCAAACTATTTTCCAACCATTCCACCTTTGCCACCTATTGGGAAAATGATATCTATAGTTTCTCAGGGAGCCCATACATCTTGTAAAATAGTGTAGATGTGATCCTATTGGGATCTATTCATACCTTCATATTTCATGGAAATATGTGAACTATTTTCAATCAAATTATCCAATATTTATTGGGCATATGGTCATGATTCATGCTTTGTAAAAATCATACACTATGAACTCAATGGTCTCTTTTCCCCATTTTCCTCATTCCAAACAACCTAAGAACCCCTTGAAAGAACTCATTTCCTTGTAAATAAATTCAAAATCTATTTTATAATGATTTGACCAAAATTTAAATGATATATACCTTTAACAATAATTAGGATCTTACATAGTGTATCCAATTAAGCCATACAAGTAGAATCTTAGTTTCTATTGTTCTAAAAAATCTATACAAAATCAATATCATACTCCCAAAAATCACCAAAATAAAGAATTCAATCAGGATGTAAAATCTCTATAATGTGTTTAGTTCCCTTATATTTATCATCACTTTGTGGATGGTAATCCATAATAAACTTCATATATGTACCCAAATCCTTTTGTAAGCCCTTCCAAAACAAATATGTAAACCTCATAAGATGGTTATATATAGAAGTTTTTTTCATATGTTTACGAAATAAAACCTCTAAGACAATAATATTCCCATTCTCTTTGGTCATCATAGTTTCCATTATTGAATAAATGTGTTATATTAGTCAAATGATCAACCAAAACCAAAACTATATCTTTTTCATTCAATGAAATTGGAAAACAAATCAAAAAATATGTTTTTGTAGTATCCCATTTCTACTTTAGTATTTATATTAACTAAATCATAACTATATGAATTTTATATTCATCCTTTACAAAATGAAATGTTTGGAACTATTAAAAAAATCCATCCATTTATTGTATCATCTAATGATATTAGAAGTGTATTGTTGCATTATGGTACTTCATGGATAAACTAGAATGAAATTTCAATTGAGAAACATGAATGATATACAACACATCTTCTGAAAAAATATAATGGGTCCATAACCCATCTTTGAAAATACATAACTAAATCAACATCAAGAGTCGATGTAGTTATCTTCTCTTACCTATATATTTTAGTATGAATAATTAAACACTCATAATTTCAACTTTGGACCTATTTATCTCTCTCCATAAATGAATAATTATTGTTCAATAGTAATAAAAATAAATGAAAATCTTGATTTGATATATCAAGATGAAAATATGAAAACATTGAATTAATTTTTCACTCATCTTTCAATACATGGACCACAATACCAGGATTTTTTTGAATAAAATCAATAGAAATTATATTCCCTTTATCTATATTATATATGATGTCAAATTTATAAAATATATCTATTCAACTTGTATTATATATTGAATATTCAAATACCAATATAAAACATTATAATTAATGTACAACATTGTAATATCATTACATAATTTCTATTAATAATTATAGAGTGTTTAATAAATTATCATACATATAATATTATTCTAAAATGAATAATTTGTTTATTTCATTAAGATCATGTGCATTTATAATAAATAATTTGTAATGTATTAAAAACTAAAATACAAAACAAAGGAAAATTAAAAGTGGGGTATATTAAAAAATATATAAATTTACTATAAACTAAAAATCATCTTTTACGATCTCCTATAATAATAACACCACCAAATATTACCATGAATTAGATTGGATGCATTAAAAATAAGGTAGGAATTTTTATTTAGGGAATAATATTATTATTTCAAATATGTATTTACGTAAATATATTGGAATAAAAAAGGGTAATGTGACTGTTATATGACCATTGGACATATATAGTCATAGAATATAAATTAATAATAGAAATTTGACGTTAAAGAGTATATAGATAACCATATATTATAATAAATTAATAAAATATATAATTTCATTATATAGTTGGTTTATGAGTATTGGAAAATAAAATAAATAAATCATCATATTTGAATATTATAATATATTAATATATTTGGGAATAAAAATTTAAATAATCAAATCCTGAAATTTTCTGAGAAATTAAGTAGCTATAACATCATGTTGTAGAATTATTCCATTTGAGGATCATTTTTCTAAACATGTAAATGAGGAGTCTTCAAAAGATATTTCACTTTCTAAATACCAAATTATTATTCCAAAAAAATGATTGAAATCAACTATGAGAAAAGTTCATGAACAAAGATATCCTGACGAGATCTGTGCCTACTAAATCGCAACCCCTGAGTATATCCAATGCATATTTAATCCTTATTGGTTATATGAAGGACATGATTCTATTTAGTTTATGTTATTATGTTGTAAAACTATAATCGTTAATATGATTAATAATATGTTGTAAAATTTATATTATTTGTTGTATTATTATAAATAAAAATTTATTTGTGATAATAACTTATATAAAAATATGTATTTTTGTAACACCCTGAGATTTTATGAAAAATATTTTTTTGATTTCTTTAATGTCTTGTGTTGTACACTACACCAAAAGGAGCTTGCACAACACGCATCCCTGACTTGTCTTGCATTACACTCAATCGCGACCTTCCACAATAGCGTGTGTTGTACGCAATACTGAGTTTCACTAAGCAACGATATGTTATATAAACTACCCTTTATGAATAGTATCAACTAAATTTTGAATTTTATAACATTATTATTCATCTTACGCATTTTTAGAACATGGTATGATAACAAAATCAGTTTTTCGAGTAAAATAAGTATTTTTCAAAAAATGTAGTTTTGCCGCCTTTTGATGGTGCACCCACTTTAAATCTATTTTTTGACATGCATACACGTTAAATTTGACAAAATAATACTCTTATTTGAAATTAGGATATAATAATTTACTTTGGATAAATTTTTCATATTGTTTTGATAACTTTCATATTTTAATGAATAGTAAAAACACGCTATATTTTAATTAAAAACAACTTTTTTCATCGCAATAATTTATAAGGTTAGATTATCTTTTTAATAGGGTTTAAAGTGTAATTATAATATATCATTACCATTTAATCCAATTTTGGTCATTGGAATTAATTTCACTTTGAAATTGGATATAAACAAGTATCAATTATTTGAGAGTTATTGTTTCTTAAAAAACACACTATTTGTTTTGATAAAGGAAATTAATTTTAAAATTAATTAATGTCACTTATATGATTTGAATTTGGAAAAATAGACATCAATTTTGAATTCTTAAAATATAAAATAATTCTTAGGCTGATTTTTTGGTATTTTTCTGAAAAACATCAATTTTCGATTAATAGTGAAACCACTTAGTGGTAGTTAAAAAACAGACTTTTTCATTTAAATGAAATTTTACCACTTATGTGAATTGAATTTCTAAAATCTGAGAGACACAGTTAATTTCAAGGACTAAAATGTGGTTCAATGAGATGAAAATAATTTTTGGTGAATAGTAACTTTTTACTTTTTCTACGATGGTTAAAAGTAAATAGGGTAATTAATGATAAAAATGATATTATTATTACCCTAACACATGTCCTAATTCTATTGGACAAGCATAATTAGACCAAAAAAACCTTAGGAATACAATATGATCATTTAGGCCCACTTGGATTAGATTAGGACATTTATTATTAATTTATATAATGAAGGGTTAAAATAGTTAAAATCAATGTTTTATAACTTAATAATTTTTAATATAGAGTTATACATAAGATCAATTCGACTATAAATATTAATTATAAAGATAAGAATATTTACTACATAATGATATTTTATTTTTAATTTTTAGACATTAAATAATTTAATTTATTTATGACACAAAGATGATGGAGTAATTATCTTATTAATGAAATATTGACATAATTGATGTTATAAATACCCAAATAAATGTAATTTGATACTTTTTATGAATTACACTAATTTTATAGGTTAATATGTTATTCTATTATTTATTTAAGTAATTTTTTTAGAACTAATCATGCTGTTATGTTTTTCACAAAAATCATGTACTAAATAGTGTCAAAATTGACATAAAATATTTTTTAAAAACAATATTATATTATAAATTGTTATTTTATTCCTAAAAATCTAAGGTTCAGCAAAATGACTTAGATAAGGATATATATAATAATAAGGATCAAATTGGTGTTCTTGTGTCTTGTTATAGTAAGTTTCTTAACCTTATAGTGTTTGAACACAAGAAGACACGGTAAAAGTAAAATTATTTAACATAAAGTTAAATCTAAATGATAATCTTAAAATAGAAACCTAAACTTGTCTAAATTATATTGGATTATAGTATTTAGACCCATCCCCACCATAGCTTAAAAATAAATCAATTTGTAGATATTAAACACCGAATATGACTTTATAATAAAATAATATTTTTAGTTTTTCCAAAGGTGCCCCTCTCTTGCCTTATAAAAGGGAACCTCCTCCCTCTCTTCCTCACACCACTTTGAGCTATCAAGCTCGGCCAAACCCTGCCAAATTATCTTCTCCATATCCATAGAAACATCCTAGAGGTTATGGTCTTCTTCAAAGACCAATTTTAGTTCCCTAAGAGGAGGTCTCAAAGAGGCGCTTCAAAGAAAAGATAATGTCCGTTACCGATTCTTTCAACTTTATTTCTTCTTCCACTTCTTCTTCTTTATTTGATTAATTATGAAGTAATAACATCAGTATTACTCATATAATGATATTTTATTATACGTATGAAACAAACCTATTTCACCATCTATCCATCCTATGGAAAACTAAATCCCCACGCATGCGTACGTACGTAATACCATCTCCACGCCGTGGTGAAATCTGTTTTTCCACCAACACCATACATGGATGGGTATAATGGTGTAAAGAATAACTATATATGGTTATTATAACATCATACTAATTCTGATATATTATACCATCCACTCCAATTCTATTCAATAATTATGGGAAATATATCATCGCTCGTGCGTACGTACGGACTACCGTCTCCACGACGCGATGAGATTCATTCTCCATGTTAACCATACATGAATGATCATAAAGTTTATATAATGAATAATATTGAAATATGTTAAATAATAATTCTACTAGATTTCTGTATATATATATATATGTATGTCATCTATTTAGTTTCATTCAATTCAATAAGGAAACGAAAACAACATTCATGCGTACGTACGGCCTACCGTCTCCATGAACGCCGTATTTCATTCCTTTTATCGATCTATAATATGTATATGTATATTATGAATATATATTATATATAAATCATGTTTTAATGTCTGGAATTATGTAAATCATGATATAAGTAATAATATCAAGAACGATAAGTCGAAACACATACGATAAATGAAATGATTTTACCCAAGACGCTGCATTAACATGAAATTTACAAAATAACGGGTAATATAAAGTCATAAGTGAAACATATATGATATCATAACAATGAATATGATTCTGTAATAAGTCAATGACATTATTTAAATCAATATAAAGGAGGTTCTGATACGTACGAAGCATATCGGACCTATGGTAAGGGATAATTTTGTAAATCTCATTTTTATCCAAGATTGCTTATTTGTAAGTATTTACTGGGTTTATTGTTATCATCCACATACATGTTTTCTAAAAGTGTTTTTATGTGTGTTTAAAGTTATTTTTACCCATTTTGACTTTTACTAAATGGTATGTAAGGAATATTTCTTTTGTTTACGTTATGAGGTACTTTTTTGACTTTTCTTGCCAAAGTACAAGAAAAATGATTTTTTAAACATATACGGCATGAAAGGATTTTTACAGTTTTTATAAATCCTTATTTTCATGAAGATTAATCCAAAATATTTCATGACTATTTTCAAAAAAATCCTTCTCTTTTAAAATTTCATGACATTTTGTGGAACGATATTTATTTTGAAGAAGAAAGGATATTTTCCTCAAGAATTCATTTCAAGTGTTTTATCAAAACCATTTTTCATCTAAGATGACATTATTACATATGTGTATGTTTCAAGTATCACGTATCTATGATTTACACGGTTTCCCTTTTATTATTATGAAATTATATCCATTTATTTTTATATGTATTATGTGATGATGGGATGAGGTTTATCAAACCCATTTTATTTATTGGGTAATTATGAATGATGTATGTTTATTTTGTGGCACAAGTACAAATGATTTCATTATGAGATGGGTGGGACCTATATCTTCCTAAAATGCATTGGGTAAAGATTTATATCTCATGATATAGACACGGCTGGAATGGTAAGTTAATCCGGTTTAGTGTTATAGGACTGAAATGAGGAGTGAACTTGATCCAGAAAGGGACTTGTCCAGTAAGATGGTCTTGGAAGAAATGCCTTGGCTACTATGGAAATCATAACATGTGATTAATGGATTCCACAATTACATGTTTTATTCCCATGATATTTTATCATGATTGATGTTCCCTTATGATATATGCCTTATGTACTTCCAAGATTCATGTCTTTGCTAAAGATTTTGATGTTTAGATTTTATGTTGAAGTATTTGCATTCAGATGTTTATGAATTGTTTTATGTTTTCTATGTTTACCCTTACTGGGAATTTGTGCTCACCCCTTTTATGTTTTCTTTTCCCCAGGATATAATGAAAGGTTTTAGGTAAGAAAAAAAGGGAATGGTCCTTATGGGAGATGTTGAAGATCATTCACCACGCTTAGAAGATTATATTCCGAGTTTCCAAAGACACTAAACTATTACGGTCCTTGTGTGTCTTTTTTTTATGTATTAATTATTCCGAAAAAGTAATGTAATGTCCATGTACGTCTAGCTTCAGGTATCTATAGTTGGTATAAGAGGAAAGGTTTAGTTATGATTTGGAAACTAGGATGTGAAAACGTTAGTGAGATCCCTAGAGATATTTCTAAGGTATGTCTAGGGATGTCCCTAAGGATAAATATAAGTATAGGTTATAGTCCTAGAATTATGGTAACGATATTATATTAAACCTAAGATGTCAGATATTGAAGTTACTCCTCCTTTATTATGATTTTTTCCTCTCACACTATTCTTTTTGGGTATTAGAAAATGGATGGAAACAAGATGATTCACGATAATGGAGAATATGATGGATAATGGAATGATATTATTCATGAGAAACCAAATGAAATGGGATTTGGAAGTACAAACATCATTATTATTCCGAATCATAAATATCATTATACGATCAATAAACTCAAATTTGGTAATTTTCCTGACTCGGCTAATAAGAGAAAGATGGAGATTCTTGATGATCATAGAGGAAATAAAGTTCAATTTCCCCTATGTAAATCATGTGGGATGAGGCATCAAGGAGATTGTTTCAATGGAACTGGAAGATTCTTTGGCTATGGAAAAGAAGGACACAAAGCCAGTAAGTTCAAATGAAAAGGTTCAGTTAACACCATGGAGGAGGATAATGGTATTGCTACGACATCAACAATGGTTAAATGTTTTTAATGTGGAATGTTCGTGAATTATTAAAACCAATTCCCTAAGGGAAAGTCTCATGAAGTGAATCAGTATGGTCGTATGGGTAGTATTTATGTTGATGATGATGAAGAGACAACAAATGATATGTGTGATGAACGAATTGTTGATGCTCGGTCAATGGTTTAAGAAGGTAGTAGAATGATTACATGTTTATCAAGTGTAATGTTGTATAAGTAATCTCAAGGTACTATGGAATAAAAATACATCTAAGGATCATTACACTGTTTTCTTTCCTTATGTTTTGAAAGTGTATGCTGAATGGTACCAGTAACCATGAAAGGTTATTCAGATATTTTTGGAAATAGATGATATGTCCATAATGAAGGGATAAAAAGAAAATTGTATGTTTGATATTATTCATGATCCCATGACTAATATAAGGAGAAGGATATATCATGGTTTCAGTATATAGAATTTTTGGATTTTGGTATGTGGAAAGAGTTAACTTTTGACAGCATTCATGTTTTCACTAAGGTTTAATGGGTATTCATTTTTTAAGAAAATACATGATTAAGGTATTCACATGATTGGAATGTGACCAGCAAGATATATGGGGGATAAATGATGTTATTCACCCGCTTGGTTTATGACATTTCAAGTAATCTTTTTCGTTATACTATGAGATTGGACATATGTATTGTGGAAAAGCCTAAAGATTGGAATGAATTTTGTTGGACATAAGTTAGTATTGTTTAAGGATAGATTTTTTTTATAATGTAGTTTTAGAAAAAAACAACCTGCGGGACGGGCGGCAACCCATCGCGTCAGACAACGCTGTGGGAATCGAACCCACAACCGAAGTGCAACAACCCTTTATCGCCTACCATTGTCCTACAGGATGCCCCATGTTTAGTAGAAACTAGTTTTATTATATTAATCAGTATGATATATGATGTATAATTCCATTTTAGGAACCATATATGATTAATCTCACTATAGATCGACTTATGTATATTTAATAACTTTTGCTAACGTTTTATTTGAGACAGATGGAATGACCCGTCATTCTATCACATGATCTGCTAACACTTCACAAATAACAAATTCCAATTCATTTCTTTAAGAGATGAAGTGGAAATTGTTCATGGTACAAACAACAGAAAGATTGTACCAAAATAAAGTAATTATTTATTCTAATTCAAATTCTTCAGCTTTAGGGAAATGATCTTGAAAACCATAAATTTTGTCCTAGTGCCCTAATATCCGATGAATCAGATGGTACCTTAGATCGTCAAAAATCTATGGCTTTGTGATTGATGGTTTCTTTGTAGCCATGTTCTCTACCACTCTCCATCAGAACATGATGGTTATATTTTTCTTCCATATCCATATTTTCACCTATGTTCTCCTACCTGGAAACCTAGTGATGAGTTAATTTGGGTAACCATTACGTTTCCTACTTTAGTTTATAAAGCCATGTTTTGGTATTCCTTTTTACGATGTGGGTTTCTGTTAAAGAAACTTTCGAGTAGTAAACCATTTATAACCCCGACAAATTTCGAGGGTGAAATTCATTTTAAGGGGGGTTGAATGTAACACCCTGAGATTTTATGAAAAATATTCTTTTTAATTTCTTTAATTTCTTGTCTTGTACACTACAAGAAAATAATCTTTCACAACATGCATCCCTGACTTGGCTTACATTACACGCAATCGCGACCTTCCACGATAGCGTGTGTTGTACGCAATACTGAGTTTCGCTAAGAAACGATATGTTATATGAACTACCCGTTATAAATAGTATCCCCTGCATTTTGAATTTTATAACATTATTATTCATCTTATGAATTTTCTAGAACATGGTATGAGACCAAAATCAATATTTCAAGTAAAATAAGTATTTTAAAAAAAATGTAGTTTTTCCGCCTTTTAATGGCGCACCCACTTTAAATATTGTTTTGGACATGTATATAAGTTCAATTTGACAAAATAAAATTATTCCTTAGAATCAAAATATAAAACTTTACTTTGGATAAATTTTTCTTATTATTCTGATAACTTTCATATTTTAATGAATAGTAAAAACATGCTATATTTTAATTAAAAACAAATTTTTTAATCGAAATAATTTATATGGTTAGATTATCTTATTAATTGGGTTTATAGTGTAATTAGAATATATTTTTACCATTTAATCCAATGTTTGTCATTGGAATTAATTTCACTTTGAAATTGGATATAAACAAGTATCAATTTTTTGATAGTTATTGTTTCTTAAAAAACACGCTATTTGTTTTGATAACGGGAATTAATTTTAAAATTAATTAATGTCACTTCTATGTTTCGAATTTGGAAAAATAGACATCAATTTTGAATTTGGAATATCAAATATTGCTTAGGATGAATTTTTTGTATTTTTCTGAAAAACCTCAATTTTCGATGAATACTGAAACCACTTAGTGGTAGTTAAAAAACTGACTTTTTCATGTAAATGAAATTTTACCACTTCTGTGAATTGAATTAAGAAAATCCGAGAGACATGGTTAATATCATGGACTAAAATGTGGTTCAATGAGATGAAAATAATTTTTGGTGAATAGTAACTTTTTACTTTTTGAACCACGGTTAGAAGTAAATAGGGTAATTAAGGGTAAAAATGATATTATTATTACCCTATCACAAGTCCTAATTATATTGGACAACTATAATTCGACCAAAAACAACCTTATTCATACAATATGACCATTTAGGCCCCCTTGGATTAGATTAGGTCATTTATTATTAATTTTTTTAAAGAAGGGTTAAAATAGTTTAAATCAATGTTTAATAACTAAATAATTTTTAATATAGAGTTATACATAAGATAAATTCGACTATAAATATTAATTAGAAAGGTAAAAAGATTTCATAGATAATGATATTTTATTTGTTATTTTTAGACAGTAAATAATTTACTTTATTTATGACACAAAGATGATGCAGTAATTATCTTATTAATAAAATATTGATATAAATGATGTTATAAATACCCAAATAAATGTAATTTGAGACTTTTTATGAATTAAAATAATTTTATAGGTTAATATGACATGTTATTATTGATTTAAGTAACTTTTGTGAACTAATAATGTTGTTATGATTTTCATAAAAATCAAGTACCAAATACTGTCAAAATTGACATAAAATAGTTTTTGAAACAAATATTATATTATTAATTGTTATTTTATTCCTAAAAAACTAAGGTTTGGCCAAATGACATAGATAAGGATATATATATATATTAATAAGGAATCACTTGGGGTTCGTTTGGCTTGTTATAGTATGTTTATTAACCTTATAGTGTAAGAAAAAAAGAAGACACGGTAAAAGTAAAATTATTTAACTTAAAATTAAATCTAAATTATAAGGTTAAAATAGAAACCTAAACTTGTCTAAATTATATTAGATGAGATGATTTCGATCGATCCCAGCCTTAGCTTTGAAATAAATCAATTTGGAGCTATTAAAAACTGAATATGACTTTATAATAAAATAATAGTTTTAGTTTTTTCAAAGGTGCCCCTCTCCTCCCTTATAAAAGGGAACCTCATCCCTCTCTTCCTCACACCACATTGATCCTTCAAGATCTGAAAACCCCCACCAAATTCTCTTATCCACATCCATAGAAACATTATATAGGTTATGGTTTTCTTAAAAGACAAATTTTAGTGCCCTAAGAGGAGGTCTCAAAGAGGCTCTTCAAAGAAGAGGTAATGTCCGTTACCGATTCTTTCAACTTTATTTCTTCTTCCACTTCTTCTTCATTAGTTTTTTCATTATAAAGTAATAATATCAGTATAACTCATATAATTATATGTTATTATAAGTATGAAAGAACCCTATTTAACCATCTATCCATCCTACGGAAAACGAAATCACCACACGTTCGTACGTTCAGAATACCGTCTCCACGCCGTGGTGAAATCTATTTTTCTACCAACAGCTTACATGGATGGGTATAATGGTGTAAAGAATAAAGATATATGGTTATTATAACATCATATTTATTCTGGTATATTATACCATCCACTCCAATTCTATTCAATAATTATGTGAACGATATCATCGCTCGTGCGTACGTACGGACTACCGTCTCCACGACACGTTGAGATTCATTCTCCACATTAACCATACATGAATGATCATAATGATTATATAATGAATAATAATGAAATATATGAAATAATAATGCTACTTGATTTATGTATATATATATTTATGTTATATATTTAGTTTCATTCAATTAAATAAGGAAACGAAATCAGCGTTCATGCGTACGTACGACCTACCGTCTCCATGAACGGTGTATTTCATTCATTTTATCGATCTATAATATATATATATGTATGTGATGAATATATATTATATATAAATCATGTTTTACATTATAGAATTATTTAAATCAGTATATAAGTAATAATATCAAGAACGACAAGTTGAAACACATACGATAAATGAAATGATTTTACCCAAAACGCTTCTTTAACATGGAATTTACAATAGAAAGGGTAATATACAGTCGTAAGTGAAACATATATGATATCATAACAATGAATATGATTCTGTAATAAGTCAATGAAATTATTTAAATCATTATACAGGATGTTTGGATACGTACGAAGCATATCATATCTAAGGTAAGGGATAATTTTGAAAATCTCATTTTTATCCGAGATTGCTTATAAGTATGTATTTACTGGGGTTATTGTTATCATCCATGTCCATGTTTTCTAAATGTGTTTTTATGTATGTTTAATGTTATTTTTACCCATTTTTACTTTTACTACATTGTATGTAAGGAATCCTTATTTTTTTTACGTTACGTGGTACTTTTTTGACTTTTCTGTTTTTGTTATGTGTCAATTATTCCGCAAAAGTAATGTAATGTCCATGTACGTCAAGATTCGGGTCTCTACGATTTTTTTATGTTATTTATATTCAAAAATTATTTCACATCTATAAATTTATCCTAATGAAATTAATTATTTCTATATGTGAAAAAAATATATGAAAATTTACAGATTTATTATTAATTGATAAAAAATAAAAATAGAATCATTATATTTTCTTAAAACATCCTTTTTCTTTAAAAGATTACTTATTCAATATGATATTTTATTTTGAAGATAATTTTTATCACTTCTAAAAACTAAATTTGGCAAAATGTATTTCATATTTTTAATAAAAATGTTGATAATATATAAGAGGGTTAATTTATTTTTATGGAAAAATGTTATCAATGTAAAACAACTCATTTGTGATGGAAATGATTAAAATGAGATAAATAGTTAAAATGAATTTCTAATGTTATAAAATATCTATAAAACAAATCATAAAACTTTATATATTAAGTAATTCAAGATATAACAATATATTTTTTCCATTTTGGAGTCACATTCCTTAAAATATAATGTTTCTCACACATAAAGGAATGAGTATTTTAAATTTCACCAATCAACCTATTCTATTAGAGGACCCATCCTCCAACCATTCTAAAACCCTAATCTTGTTTTATTTCATCTCTAATATAATGAAAAATTACCTCTCTCATGACCCTATATCAATTTGAAGAGTCTATTATGACAATATAGATTAAAAAATGCTTCATTTTGTAGATGAATCTGAAGGGAAGGAATCAAATTTCAATGTAATTTTATCTTCTACTTAATAATAGCAATTATCATCTACCTCTATTTGAAAACCATAAATTAAATTTTATTATTTATTTTTATATTATTGATCCATAACTTTATTAAATGGTGTGCTAAAGTGAGTTCTTTTAGTTTTTGAAACACTTCTATGGGAGCACAACATGGGTGAATGGTTTGGGAAACCATGTAGTAGAAACCATGTACCATGTACATTTTTTGGAAGTGGAAATTGTACGACCACTATAAAAACCCATATAATTAATACAAATTAATTCCGGATTTATTTCACAGAGTAACAAACTATAAAATCCTATAATATCATGAGGCCTAGTTTCTAAGGGAATTTTTTCATATAACAATAAATTGAAACATGGTTACAATAACAATATTTATAAAACTATGTAACATTCCATGCAAATCCAATTTCTCTTCAAAAAATACATGGGATATCCTAGGAAAAAACCTAAGTAAGGGGTCATATATATAATTATAGTAAGGTAATAATCAAATATTAGCTTTATGTTAAGTTGTATATGTCATTGAAGAGGCATATCATTGTAACATATAAGGGGTTAGAATCATAAATTGGATCATTCAAGCATGAAATTAAATGAAAATATAAAATAAATATCGGACTATGAAACAATATAAAATATGACAATATAAACATGGGCTAAGAATAATCATTGATACATCATTGTAACGCCCCGACCCCCGTTACCTAGATTCGGTGCATTATTACATAACATTTGCATGATCACAAGAAAGATCAAATCTCGAAAGACCGATTGGTTTAGTAGCCTTGTAAACACTAGATATATTCAAAAAGTATTAAATTACATCATAAAGTGAAAAAAATACTACAACAACATATTGTCTCCATAGTCCACACTATTATCCCCTGATAATATCCCTGTAGGTCATTCATAATTTACTTCTCCGCATCCTGGGAAAAATAAAACATATAAAAGGGTTGAGCTCAAATTTCCAGTAAGGATAACAATATAGCGGAAACTTTCAAAAATAAGAATAAACATTTAAGGCAATGTATAAATAAAACAAAATCCTTCTAAAAATGAACTTCAACATAGTATGGAAAAAATAAAATGAAATAATTCCATTTACTTATTCACATGGATATTCTACTAATCGAATAATCACATGAAATATCAATAACCACTTTCATAATGATGGAATGCATAATGTCATACTATCATAACCACATAGCCAAGGCATCCTACCAAGACTACAAATAAGATTTTGTCAAGGCCTTGTGCCAAGACACTAGTTTGTCTCATGAGACCTACCGATGCATATAAGAGCTATAGTGGGCTCCACCCATCACATATTAAGTCCATTGAATTCCCATATGAAAAGGTTTAAACATAACATCAACATTCGTATTAAAACTAGCATACGAAATGTCAATAATTTCACCATAAACTATTAATGGTATAAAAATATCACATCCACAGTCAATCATATCACAAAACCTTCAATACAATATAGAAGTTATGTATCATAATAAATCAACTTCAAATAAGCATAAAATCCATCAAAGGATGTTGACATAGATGAAATAAAAACTCTTTTTAGAGAAATATCTCTTTCTATTTTGAAATCATTTAAGAGTAATATATTTATAAATTAAAACATTTTCTTTGAAAATATTCTTATAATCTTGAAAGGGAAGCTTCGATGATTTTATAACGGTGGAAAATAACCGCACCCGTCGTATAAGTTAAAAAAACAATCATACCTTAATTCTGTCGAAAAGGTTAAAAAGCACCTTGTTTGGATAACGACAGAACGATTTCTTTATAAAAAACTTATAAAAAGTCAAAAAAGGGTATAAATGACTTTAACCCATATTATATTTAATAGTAAAAATGTTTTAAAATACATTTTTAAGAAACATGGATGTGGATGATAGAGAGATCCCAGTAGATAATTACGTATAAACAACCTTTTATAATGAAGAGATTGTGAAATAAAACTTACCTTGTCCTTTTCCTTGGTTGGGGTAGGTTAACCTACTGTATAATGGTGAAATAAGTGTTATTAAATTATACAAGAATCATATATATTAATATGATATCATATATGATCTTTTAACATTGCTTTGTAAATAATATCTTAGTATTATCGTCGTTTCGGGTGTTAACTTACTCGTTTTCTTTTATATGTTTTGTTACGTATTCCATGTTTGTCATGGATAGGTTGTATCTCATTCATATCCAGAATGATATCAATTCATCAAACGTTATTTTTAAATCATCAAATGATAATTATACTTGAATGGATACGATGGAGAATGAATCTCATCGCGTTCGTGGAGACGGTTGTCCGTACGTACGCACGAGCGACAATATCACACTTTTGATATTAAAATAATATATAATTGGATAGTATATCATATATACAGAATAATTATAATGTTATATTTATTATTTACATGAGTTACACATCATTATTATACCCATCCAAATAATAATATACTGAATAACAATTATTCCACGACGTGGAGACGGTAAGCCGTACGTACGCACGTATGGTGACATGTTATTCAAAGGGTGGATAGAATAATGAATATGGTTGTAACATATTTATAATAACATCACAGTATATATAAGATACTAGGGTTTTTATTTTATAATGGTAATAACAAATAAAGAAGAAGTGGAAGAAGAAATGAATTTGAAAAAGGGTGGTGAAAACATTACCTCTTCTTCGGGTTATTCCTTTTGATTTGATCAAAAGGGCTCCATAGCTTGGATTTCTGATCAAACTAAGGCCTCTAAGTTGTAGTGAGGGAAGTTGAGAGAGTATTGGGGAAGAGTTTGGCCGAACAAAAAGGCTTTGAAGGTGTGATGTAATGAGAAGGGGGAGTGCCCTTTTATAAGAGGGGTGAGGGGCACCTTTAGAAAAGCTAGAAATATTAATTTATAATAAATTCATATTCGGTTTATAATGGCTCCAAAGTTGATTATTCAAAATTTAAGGTGGGGATAGGTCGAAAACCATTATACAAATAGAATTTATACTGGTTTTGGTTACTATATTAACCTTATCTTTTAGTTTTAACTCTTAGTTAATTAGTTTGACATTTACCATGTCACTTTGTATTTTTATATTATATAGTTAATAAAAATACTATATACATCCAAGCGACCCCCAAGTGATCCATTAATGATACAAATATCATGATATATTTTTATTTTCCGAACCTTAGATTTATAGAAATTTAATATCAATTAAAAATATAATATATTTTTTAAAAACTCTTTTATGTCAATTTTGACACTATTCAATAGTTGATTTTTGTCAAACTTATAAAAGAATGATTACTTCAAAAAAAGTCCATTAAATCACTCCTATTATGTCATATTATCCTATAAAATTAGTTTAATATATTAAAAGTCTCAAATTATATTTATTTTGGTATTTATAATATCAATTATTTTAATTTTTCACTATTATGGTAATTACTGCATCATCATTGTGTCATAAATAAATTAAATTATTTAATGTCTATAAATTATAAATACATTATCATTATGTATTAAATATTTTTATATTTCAAATGAATATTTATAGTCTAAAATCCAACATATATAAACCTATTTAAAAATTGTTTTTCTAAAAGATATATGCTTGTGTCATTTTTGTATTCATTTTCACTTAATTAAAATAAAGTGTCCCTATCACTTACAAGGGGAACCATGGGGTCCCCAAATCGACCCAAATATGCCTATGGTCGAACATGTATCAACCAATAAGGTTAATACACGTTTTAGGGTAATTTTTTATTATTATAATATTATTTTTTAACCCTTATTTACCGGATTTACCCTTTAACCATGGTAAATAAAATATTTACCGAAGTAATTATTCAAAATGACTACAAATAAAAGTTATCTATTTACACAATTTGAACATCATGATTCCAAATATGGAATTCATTTTTCCAAATTCAAAACACATAAGTGGCATGAATTAATTTAAAATTAATTCCCACTGTCAAAATAAAAAGCGTGTTTTTAAGATATAATAACTGTCAAAAGATTGATAATTATTTATGTTCAGTTTAATTGTGAAATTATGTCCAATGACCAACATTGTATTAAATGGTAAAAATATATTATAAATATACTTTAAAACCACTCAAATTCATAATTTATCAATATAAATTATTTCGATTAAAAAAGTTGTTTTTAATTAAAATTTTGTAATTTTCACTATTCATCAAAATATTAAAGTTATCTGAAAAGTACCAAAATTTTACCTTAGGATAAATTTGATATTCCGAATCCAAAAATGAATTCCATTTTGAAATATAAAATATATATAATTTCAAAAATTAGGTATTAATATTCATAACCGCTAGTTTGATTAGTTATGGTGTGTTAGAACTCGGTGTTGTGTACAACACACGCTATCACATTATTCAAAGAGAAGCGTACCATAGAAGCTTGGGGTGTTACATTCTCCTCCTTCAAATAATTTCTTCCTAAAAATTTCTAGAATATTATCGCATGAAAAGACTCGGGTGGTTCTTCATCATAAGTTCCTCGGGTTCCCACGTTGCCTCTTCCATCTTATGGTTTCTCCACAAAAATTTTACCAGACGCGTCGTCTGGTTTCTCAGTACTTGTTCTCTCATATCAAGAATCCTGACGAGCTCTTCGCAATAAGATAGATCGGGTTCCAGTTCTAATTCTTCATAGGTGAGTACATGCATTGGTTCAGTCATGTATTTCCTCAACAGAGACACCTGGAACACATCGTGAACTTTGGAGAGACTTGGTGGCATTGCCAATCGGTAAGCTACAACCCCAATTTGTTCTAGAATTTTGAAAGGTCCGATGTACCTGAGACTCAATTTACATATCTTACCAAAACGTATGACTCCCTTCCATGGAGATACCTTCAGGAAAACATGATCACCGACTTGAAATTCCAAATACTTCCTTCAATTATCGGCATAGCTCTTTTGCCTAATTTGAGCTGCTTTGATGTGATTTTGGATTACCTTTACCTTTTCCATCGTTTCCTCCACCAATTATAGACCTACAAGTTTTGGTTCACCAACGTCATCCCAATAGGTTGGTGTGCGACATCTCTTTCTGCATAATGCTTCATATGGTGCCATCTGAATACTCGAATGGAAGCTATTGTTATAGGAAAATTCTACCAAAGGTAAATATTGATCCCACATACCCTGAAAGTCAAGTGAACAAGATCTCAACATGTCTTCTAAGGTTTTAATAGTCCGTTCTGATTGTCCGTCTGTCTGAGGGTGGAAGGAAGTGCTCAAATGAAGTTCAGTATCCAGGGATTTCTGAAGAATCTTCTAGAATCTTGAAGTAAAATGGGGATCATGATCAGAAACAATCGATAGGGGTACTCCATGAAGTCTCACAACTTCATTAATATATAGTCTTGCTAGACGTTCCAGTGGTATATCTTCACTTATAGCAAGAAAATGTGCTTACTTGGTAAGACGATCAACAACAACCCATATTGCAACGTTCCTTCTAGGAGTCTTTGGTAGTCCCATGACAAAGTCCATCGTAATATTGTCCCATTTCCACTCAGGTATGGAAAGAGGTTTCAATACTCCACCAGGTTGTTGCCTTCCAGCTTTCACTTGTTGAAAAACCATACATCTTGACACAAAATCGGTAATCTCCCTCTTCATGTTGTCCCACCAAAAATGTTCCTTAAAATCTCTATACATATTGGTTCTCCCATGGTGTATAGTGAAATTGGAACTATGAGAATCATCTAGAAATTCCCTTTTTAGATCAGGTATATCAGGAACACAGAGCCTCTTCCTGAATTTCAAAAATTCCATCTTCATACAAAAAATCTCTCAATCTCCCATCATTCACAGCTTTAATCTTCTTTTGAAATTCTCCATCATCAGTCTGAGAACTCTTAATCCTTTCTAGTAAAGATGGTTTGGAAACCATTTGAAAAAGCATTGATGTTTCACCTTCCCTGGTTATTCCCATGTCCATCTTCACTAGATCTATGAAAATTGGATCCCTTTCAATTCTAATCACGTTCAAAACCCCATGGTCTTTTCTACTCAAAGCATATGCCATATTGTTTTCTTTCCCCAGGTGGTAGTGTATCGTACAATCATAATCCTTGAGTAATTCAAGCCATCTCCTTTGCCTCATGTTGAGTTCTTTTTGTGAGAAAATATACTTCAAACTCTTGTGATCAGTATAAATCTCATATTTTTCACCATAGAGGTAGTGCCTCCATATCATCAAAGAAAAGATCACGACTGCTAACTCAAGATCATGAGTTGGATTGTTTTGTTCATGAATTTTCAACTGTCGTGATGCATAGGCAATAACCCTATCATTCCGCATAAGGACACAACCAAGTTCTTTCTTCGATGCATCCCTATAAATAACGAACCCATAATTCCCCGATGGTAGAGTCAATATAGGGGCATTGACTAATCTTCTCTCCAGTTCTTCAAAACATTCTTCACACTCTTTTGTCCAAACAAATTTAACCCCTTTACGCGTGAGCTTCGTTATTGGGTTAGCCAATCGGGAAAAATTATGGACGAAACGTCGATAATAACCTGCTAAACCAATAAAACTATGTACCTCAGTTATATTCATAGGTGTTGGACATTATGGGATTGCCTTGGTCTTAGAAGGATCAATAGAGATTCCATCTTTATAGACAATATGGCCATGAAAATAAATCTCCTGAAGCCAGAATTCACACTTGCTAAACTTCCCATATAATTCATGTCTTCTCAGAGTCTTCAAGATAATGCTCAAGTGATTTTCATGATCTTTGTAGATTTTTTAGTATACAAATATATCATCAATAAATACCACCACGAATTCATTGATATATTCCTTGAAAACTCTATTCATCGGATCCATGAATATAGAGGGTGCATTAGTCAATCCAAAAGGCATTACTATAAACTCGTAATGCACATACCTGGTTCGAAATGCTGTCTTCGGAATGTCTTCCTTATTCACACACAACTGATGGTATCCAGATCGAAGGTCAATCATTGAAAAGTATTGAGCTACATGTAGTTGGTCAAATAAATCATCAATGCGAGGTAAGGGATACTTGTTCTTTTTTGTTATAGCATTGATCTCCCTGTAGTCGATACATAACCTCATAGATCCATCTTTCTTTTTAACAAAAAGAACAGGGGCTCCCCCTGGAGAAACACTAGTGCGAATAAATCCCTTATTACTCAATTACTCTAGTTATTTCTTTAGTTTAACTAATTCTACAATGGACATTCTATAAGGGGTCTTCGATATAGGCCTTGATCCAGGAATTAAATCAATGGAAAACTCAACTTCTCGTTCTGGAGGATGTCCAGGTAAATCTTCCGGAAATACATCTATATATTCTTTCACAACAGGTACATACTCTATTTGAACATTCCTTTTCTCACCCATAGTCATTTCATTATCTTCCTCCCCAATAATTGAATTTAGTTGAGCTACTGTGGGTGGATCTAGATAAGAATTAGGTGGTGACGATTTTGCTCTAAAGATAAGGTGTTCCTTATCATCATAATCAAGAATCGTAACCTCTTTATTCTTACAATAAATCTTTACATCATAGTCCAAAATCTAGTCCATACCGAGGATTATATCAAACTCAATCATATGTATGATGATGAGATCATCATATAAAGAACATTTATGTGCTCTAATGGGGACTGATTCACAAAACTTTGTTGCAATGATACTTCCCTTAGGATTTTTAACTGACAACTCCCTTGTTAAATAAAATTGGAAATATCTAATTTTCTTAGAAAACTGGGATGACATGAAACAATGCGATGATCCAGAATCAAATGATGCATTTGCTAAACTTGAGGAAACCATTAAATTAACCAGAACCACATCTTTCGGAGATACTACCTCAGCAGTAGTGATAGAATAAGCTTGTCCTTGATCCCTTGGCCTTTTCTAAGGTAAGTTCCCCTGACTCTTTGGACATTCATTTTCATAATTCCCCATCTCCCTGCAATTGTAGCATAGAACATTGGTAGCTTCTTTCTTCCCCTTGCAATCACGAGCTTGGTGGCCTTTTTCACCACACTTGTAACAGACTCACGTTCCCTTCAAGCAAGTACCGGTGTGTTTCTTCCCACATTTACCACAGGATGGATATTCAACCTTTCCTTTACTCCCCTTATTTCCATTCCCAGATTGATCAGCAGATCTCTTCTTCTCTTGATTTTCATTACAGTCATAAGACTTAGAGAATTCCTTTTATGTTTTGATAGCACATGAGACAATGTCTTCGTACGACGAGAAGGATTGTGAGACTAATTCTCGATGGAGAAATGGTTTAAACCCATCAATGAAACGATCAATATTAATTCTTGGGTTATGTATATAATCTCTAGCATACCATTCTAACCTTTTAAAGTTAGACTCATAATTTATGACATTCTCATCCTCCTTTTGTCTCAGACTCAGAAATTGCCTTTCCATATATACTTGATGGTCGTGAGGAAAGTATTTTTCTAAAAACAGATCTTTGAACTCCCTCCCTTCCATATTTGATACTTCATCATCTTCCTTCATATTTTGAATCAATGACCACCATTGATCAGCATCTCCAGTGAGGCGGTAAACTGTCATGATAACTTTTTCCCTTTCACTACTCCCCAAAGCTTAAAATATTTTCTCTAGGGAAAATATCCATTTCTCAGCTACTAAGAGATCTTTACTCCCATTGAACGTTGGTGGTTGTTTCCTCATGAAGCGATCTATCATTGATCCTCCACGATGTGGATCAGGGTGCTCCATATGGGTAAGGTTATTATTCATAACCTGAGTAAGTTGTCCTAGTATGGTCATTAGCTGATCGGCACCAGTTGCATCACCATCTCCACTATAATTATCTTGAGCAGGAGGGAAATCCCTACATGGAGTGCGTGCATTGATACAGTTTCCATTTCTTCCACTAGGCGCCATTTCTAAACAATGGTATAAACTAGAACAGTTTATGAATCAAAATACATAATCCCATACTTATAAAACACATAACATAAATTGAACTATTTATGGATATAATCCATAATCATAAGAATGTTTTCTTTGAGGAAGAATATACTCATAAACCCTTCCTAATTATTTGTAAAGAAAATGAGAGTTATCCTATGCATATCTCCCGGGAGTGTCGTAACCAAGAGTGCATCAAGCCCCGTTGTTGTGCACCAGTTCTCGTTCGAGTCTAGATCAAAGCGGTGTTTTCGGGTTTTACCCCTAGGTACATCTGTTCCAGAGCCGTCTCTACCTGCTCGTATCTAGACATGTATGTATTGCTCGTAAAACTCACAAAATCTCTATAATACAAAAATTCTAGGAAGTTATTCTATACTAATCCTCAAAGTCCATCTTAAATCTATTTTCTCTAATCAGAGTTTATCTAAATCGAGCTTCCAAGGTTTGTACTAAACTTCCTATGATACCAACTGTAACGCCCTGACCCCAGTTACCTAGAGTCGGTGCATTATTACATAACATTGGCATGATCACAAGAAAGATCAAATCTAGAAATATCGATTGGTTTAGTAGCCTTGGAAACACTAGATATATTCATAAAGTTTTACATTACATCATAAAGTGAAAAAAATACTACAACAACATATTATCTCCATAGTCCACACAATTATCCCCTCATAATATCCCTGCAGGTCATTCATAATTTACTTCTTCACATCCTGGGAAAAATAAAACACAGAAAAGGGGTGATCTCAAATTCCCAGTAAGGATAACAATATAGCGGAAACATTCATAAATAAGAATAAACATTTAAGGAAATGTATAACTAAAACAAAATCCTTTTAAACTTCAACTTCAGCATAGTATGGAAAAAATAAAATCAAATAATTCCATTTACTTATTCACATGGATATTCTACTAATCGAATAATCACATTCAATATCAATAACCACTTTCATAATGATGGAATGCATAATGCCATACTATCATAACCACATAACCAAGGCCTCTTGCCAAGACTACAAATAAGATTTTGTCAAGGCCTTGTGCCAAGACACTAGTTTGTCTCATGAGACCTACTGATGCATTGACGAGCTATAGCGGGCTCCACCCGTCACATATTAAGTCCAATGCATTCCCATATGAAAGGGTTTAAACATAACATAAACATTCATATTAAAACTAGCATACGAAATTTCAATACATTCACCATAAACTATGAATGGTATAAAAATAGAACATCCACAGTAAAACATATCACAAAACCTTCAATACAATATAGAAGTTTTGTATCATAATAAATCAACTTCAACTAAGTGTAAAATCCATCAAAGGATGTTGACATTGATGAAATCAAAACTCTTTTTAGAGAAATATATCTTTCTATTTTGAAATCATTTAAGAGTCATATATTTATAAAATAAAACATTTTATTTGAAAATATTCTTATATGCTTGTAAGGGAAGCTTTGACGAGTTTATAACGGCCGAAAATAACCTCACCCGCCGTATAAGTTAAAAAAACATTCTTACCTTAATTCTGTCGAAAAGGATAAAAAGCACCTTGTTCGGAAAATGACGTAATGATTCCTTTATAAAACTCTTATAAAAAGTCAAACAAGGGTATAAATGACTTTAAACCATATTCTTTTAAATAGTTAAAATGTTTTGAAATACATTTTTAAGAAACATGGATGTGGATGATAATGAGATCCCAGTAGATAATTACGTATAAACAACCTCAGATAATGAAGAGATTATGAAATAAACCTTACCTTGTACTTTACCTTGGTTGGGGTAGGTTAACCTCCGGTATAATGGTTAAATAATTGTTATTAAATTATACAAGAATAATATATATTAATATGATATCATATATGATCTTTTAACATTTCTTTGTTAATAATATCTTAGTATTATCGTCATTTCGGGTGTTAACTAACTCATTTTCTTTTATATGTTTTGTTACATAAGCCATGTTTTTCATGGATAGGTTGTATCTTATTCATATCCAGAATGATATAATTTACTTTAACATTATTTTTAAATCATCAAATGATAATTATACTTGAATGAATACGATAGAGAATGAATCTCATCGCGTTCGTGGAGAGGGTAGTCCGTACGTACGAACGAGCGACAATATCATTCTTCTGATATTAAAATAATATATAATTGGATAGTATATCATATATAAAGAATCATTATCATGTTATATTTATTATTTATATGAGTTACACATCATTATTATACCCATCCAAATAATAATATTTTGAATAACAATTACACCACGATGTGGAGACGGTAAGTTGTACGTACGCACGTATGGTGACATGTTATTCAAAGGGTGGATAGAATAATGAATATGGTTGTAACATATTTATAATAACATCAAATTATATATAAGATACTGGATTTATTATTTTATAATTGCAATAACAAATAATGAAGAAGTGGAAGAACAAATGAATTTGAAAAAGGGTGGTGAAAACATTAACTCTTCTTCGGGTTCTTCCTCTTGATTTGATCAAAAGGTATCTTTAAATTGGCTTTATGATCAAAATAATGCCTCTAATATGTAGTGAGGGAAGTTGAGAGAGTATTTGGGCAGAGTTTGGCCGAACCATAAGGCTATGAAGGTGTGAAGTAATGAGAAGGGGGAGTGCCCTTTTATAAGAGGGGTGAGGGGAACCTTTGGAAAAGCTAGAAATATTAATTTATAATAAATTCATATTCGGTTTATAATGGCTCAAAAGTTTATTATTCAAAGTTTAAGTTGGGTATAGGTCTAAAACCATTCAACAAATAGAATTTAGACAGGTTTGGGTTACTATATTAACCTTATCGTTTAGTTTTAACTCTTAGTTAATTAGTTTGACATTTACCATGTCACTTTGTATTTTTATATTATATAGTTAATAAACTTACTATATACATCCAAGAGACCCACAAGTGGTCCATTAATGATACACCAATCATGATATAAGTCTCTCTCCCGAACCTTAGATTTTTAGGAATTTAATATCTATTAATAATATAATATCTGTTTTAAAAACTTTTTTATGTCCATTTTGACACTATTCAATAGTTGATTTTTGTGAAACTTATAACAGAATGATGAATTCGAAAAATTCAATTAAATCAATCCTAATATGTCATATTATCCTAGAAAATTAGTTCAATTTATTAAAAGTCTCAAATTATATTTATTTTGGTATTTATAATATCAATTATCTTAATTTTTCACTATTATGGTAATTACTGCATCATCATTGTGTCATAAATAAATTAAATTATTTATTGTCTAAAAATTATAAATAAATTATCATTATGTATGAAATCATTTTATCTTTCTAATGAATATTTATAGTCGATATTCCAACATTTATAACCCTATGTAAAATTTGTTTTTCTAAAAGATATAAGCTTGTATCATTTTTGTATTCATTTTAACTTAATTAAAATAAAGTGTCCCTATCACTTACAAGTGGCACCATGGGGTCCCAAAATCGACCAAAAGATGCCTATGGCCGAACATGTATCAACCAATAAGGTTAAGACATGTTTTAGGGTAATTTTTTTTATTATAATATAATTTTTTAACCCTTATTTACCGGATTTACCCTTTAACAATGGTAAATAAAATATTTACCGAAGTAATTATTCCAAATGTCTAAAAATAAAAGTTACCTATTTACACTATTTGAACATCCTGATTCCAAATATGGAATCCATTTTTCCAAATTCAAAACAAAGAAGTGGCAGAAATTAATTTAAAATTAATTCCCGCTGTCAAAACAAAAAGCGTGTTTTTAAGATATAATAACTGTCAAAAGATTGATATTTTTTTATGTTCGGTTTAATTGTAAAATTATGTCCAATGACCATCATTTTATTAAATTTTAAAACTATATTCTAAATATAATTTAAAACCACTCAAATTCATAATTTATCAATATAAATTATTTCGATTAAAAATATTGTTTTTAATTAAAATTTTGTAATAATCACTATTCATCAAATTATTAAAGTTATCCGAAAAGTACCAAAATTTCACCTTATACTAAATTAGATATTATGAATCCAAAATTGAAGTCCATTTTGAAATATAAAATATATATAATTTCAAAAAGTAGGTATTACTATTCATAACGGCTAGTTTGATTAGTTATGGTGTGTTAGAACTCGGTGTTGCGTACAACACACGCAATCACATTATTCAAAGAGAAGCGTATTGTAGAAGCTTGGGGTGTTAAATCATAACATAGTATTCTCATGAAAACCTTATATAAACCGTACATGTTATATCAATACATTTTAATGTATATAATTCTCAGACCACCTCTCACATTCATATCGTGTACATGCATAATTATATCATATTGGTCATAAAACCTAATTATGTACTTCATCACTATAAATACCTTGATTAATGAGTAACATAGGAATACATAGAATTATGAAATAAATTATGGTTAGGTACATCTAGTTTAATACTCTTGAGTCTAAATGTGGATTAGTATTCACTATATAAATGTTTATCATGGAAAATAAAATGATAGTTTTGGGAGGCATAACAGGGATACATTAAGATTCATGAAAGGGATTAATGATATTGAATGGGGTCTCTCAAAACATTTAAACCAAATTTATTGTAATATGGACGTGTAAAAATTTATCCCATCCTGAATAATTCAAAAAAAAAATTCCTTATATAAAGAAGTTTTATTAATTCGGAGAAGAAGGGGAGGATCCATTACCTAGAGAGAAAACTTGAAAAATATTAGTAGGAGCATATTCTTTAGCATGTGAAAAACTTTGGAGGTATTTATAGTGGGAAATTTTGAGTAACATTATTATCCAATAGTTATGGAATAATTTGAATGGGAGATTGGGTGGGTTTAATAGAACAATTAAGTGGAATGGATTATTAAATTCATAACTCCATATTTGAACACTATATCATAAAATATTCAAAACCACAAACCATCCCATGGTTTTTACCATGGTTTCAACCTATGTGTAGGGGTTTTCCTTATTATATAGGGATACAACCTTAAGAGGTTTGGAGGTGAGTCATGTTCATAAATTATTAATTATAAAACCATAACATATAACATAGGGTTTAGAAGATTCATTAAGGGTTTATGACATGTAATGTCTTGACGTTTATGAAATGTAAAAATCCCTTTTTTATGGTTTAAATTCATTTTTTTCACTTAAAATGTTTTGATATAAATTCATGGAGGTCACATGGGTGTCCAAGAATTGTTCAAAATGGAGAAACTCAAATTTTGAAGTAGCAAATTGGGTCGTATGGTTAGGAGAAACCATACCGTCCATCCCGTGAGGTTTTTCTAACAATGTGGTTTGAGACAATGGGGAGTAAATATCCAATCAATTTAATTGTAAATTATACAAAGATGCATGCACTCCCATTCAATTTATGTCAAAAATGCTTCTTAATCATTTTTTATTGGATATGCGATGTTTACCTAACCATGAACCTAGCCTATGCAAGGGCCCCCCTTGGTTAGTGGCATGGTGCATGGTTGGAACATGGTTTGGAAAACCATGTGTTTGAACCTTCAGTCCTTATCTAGGTGGGTGAAATTCCACCTTTTCCCTTGAAATTTTTAACACTTAAATTTATTCTCTTCCAACATTATTCTCCATTAAGAGCCACCTGAGAGGTTTTCCACTCCTCTCCATGGGAATTTTTATCCCTTCATCATATGAGGATCAATTATCTTACTATTCTAATCATTATAAAGCATTATATATTATATAAACTCTTCTTCCTAGCTTTATTTATTTCTGCTACCATATTTTTCACTATTTTGGTGTGACTTCATTTACTATATTTTCAGTTACTTTTAAAATTCAATCCAAAACTCTCCTTCCATTTGAATTCAACGACAGATGATAGACGGGGAGTGTGCTATGAAACAAATGTAGGCGGTTTACCTTCTTTTCCCATGTTTCATTTAATGTTATTACTTGTACTCTTGTGATGCATGTTGGACCCTTCTGATGACACTTATAAAGTGTTAAATGTATTGATTTAAATGATTTCTCATGCTTAACATAAACCTAAGAAGTTGCAAATCACCTTTTAGGTTTATATACTTGATCAAAGCCATCCCTTGGGTTATGCCCAGCCTTTTATTGCCTATTATATTCTCTTTTAAATTTTTTAAAATCACAAGGGTGTGTATTTCTTTATATAAATATTTTGAATTTATAAATTTATTTGACTTTGAGAGACAGACCTTGTGTTAAGACCAACACCTCATGCAATAATTTGAAATTGTTTAATTAAATGAAGTAGAAAACAAGATAACCATTTCATAATAGTATGGAAGTGATAAATTTAATGTTTTTCTAACTAACACATCCATTAACCTTGGGGAGTATATAAATTCAAGGGATTAAACCTTGTGGACCCCTTGTATGGGCTCATTGTTCCTTTTTTATAATTGTTAATGATTTGTAAACATGTTATGGGACACACTAGGTTTGTTCGAGATGGGATAATAGAAAGTTTACCTTTACGACCATATCAATGACACATTTTCCCTAGGGTTGGACCCATGGATGAGCTTAGTGTTGAGATGTTGTATCGTGCCATGAGAGAGACTCATCCTCATACGTGCGATACCAGGGATGAACGTAGAGGTCGGTTCCTGATGTTATCAAAAAATTACTTTAGTGAAGCATGGTATTTCATTAATAGATTACCACATAAATACTATTATAGAATTGATTACATATAGAGTCCCTTTACTGATAATTGGTGTCCCACCTGGATGTCTTTGGTTGGGCTTAGGGTGTATCTCCCTAAGTTGAAGGAATGTTCTAAATTATAAATTACACATATAAATTGATTATTCAAGGAAATGTACTCTAAGTATACTATAAATCTTTGGGATAGTCCATTATCTTATATATTTATATACTAACAATACATGTGTTGGAATTCATGGCTTAGAAACACCCATATTAGGCTGAAGGAGGTAAAATTGGATTGTTGTTTCTTGTAGAACCTAGACTAATGAATGTATTTATTTAATCTTACCTTGTAATTGTTATACATAAAACATTGTTTATTTTATATTTCTTGATATGGATAGATATAAATACCATTGGAGATTTCCAAAATATTATTTCTCACACTTTCCTTGGGCTTCCATGGGTACCCAAGAAGACATAATTATTTGAGGTATAGATAATGGTAAGGAGCCATCTTATTATTATTTATTATAATTTATATGATCAAATATGGGAAATGAGGAGATATCTGTTAATCATGGTTCTAGTAGTAGTAGGTCTTTAAGTTTTTGTATTCTTAATAGCATATGGAATTTGAATGTATCCCTTCATCCCCATGCACTCTTTCTATAGAGTTACATAACAACATGATTTGAATATATTGTCACTATTTGAGTTTATCATCCACATATTTTTTATTTAAAATTCATCTCTTATTATTATCTTTTTTATACTATCTATATGTTGATATTATTTTTTCTATGGAGGGTTACTGGTCCTATTGACTTAGTGTCCACCTTCTAAATAATATTATATATTCTCTTCCACAATGCTCACTGTGATATATGGGGTGACAATCTCCCCATGGAATCTACATAGTCCATCACTTCTATTCATCATCCTTTGGAATATGGGGAGGCACGCTTGAGGTCTTGTGGTTATTATCTAGGGCACCATCAACTGGATTATGGGGTAGTATGCTACCTGAAATAAATAAAATAACTTTAAAAACATTATTTTATAATGAAAACATAATTTACATCATGGATTTTCAATATCATATTTATTAATAAAATATTTAAGCTTTCGTGATGTTATCATACACATAGTATATTTATACCATATTTATTTTTTACCCAAAAAATAATACTATTTCAAATAATAATGAGAAATTAATTGTTGAATAATATCAAAATGATGATTTCAAAAAATCATGCTTTTTTAATAATAATTCTATAAATATATTTTATTAATTTTAAATCAAAATTGTTATCTATTGAATAAAATAATGGTTTTTATGATTAATATGAGTCTTACCCTTATAAAAATCAAATTTTACTTCATAATTTTATTATCATTTATATTTAAATAAAAAAAATTACTAACAATTTTTTTATTAAATTAAAATTTAATTAAAAAATTCTTTAATTCTTCAAAAATTGTTTCTTGATTGAAATTGCGTTCTTAAAAAAATCAATTTGAGTTTCATTGTGTACAAAGACATTTTTTATTAAAATAATTATAAACAATTTATAATGTAATAATAAAATTAATAAACAAAATCATTATTTTATTTAAAAATAAATCTACATTTCATACAATTATGTTATAGATAAATAAACCGTTATTATATGATCATATTCTCTAATCGTAAGGTGTGTGTTGATGACACCTTCATAGGGTAGTACCACTACTGTAGCATGAAATGTGATAATAAAAACATTGACCATCTAAATTAAATTATTTTTATCATTCTTTATTTTTTGTATATTTTATTGGGATTGGTTAGGGGAAAATCTTAGTTATGTAATCCCCTTAAAAAATCACCAATAAATGGGAATCATAGGGTATGATCCTACTAGGCAGGTCCATCACACCTTCTGTTTATGTCAATTGAACATTATAAAAACCATAAATATACACTAATATTAATGGTAATTTCATAATGTAAATATTTTCATTGGATATGATTTTTTATTTTATTTTATATATAAAAAGATAAAAATTATAATAATCCAAAATAACCACCATAGTTCATGATCATTATACAACATCATTATCAAATAATGAATTTATTTAATTTAAAAAGGAATTTTATTTAAAAACATAATGTCAATACTTTATTACCACCTTTAAATATTTCTCCCATGATATTTTATTTCATACACAAAAAATATGGTTATTTATATTTCTTAACCAATTTTGTTTCCCAAATTGCTTCCTCGAACATGTGTTACCACCACAACACTTTGATATGGTTGGTTTTATTATTTTGTAGAACTATACCTATATGATAAAAGATCATCAGTATCCTCTCCTAATATAAAATATAATTATCCAATGGTAGCACCTCAAAATTTAGTAAATGTGATGGTAACAAATTTTTATATTTTATTGAAACATTGGAGGTATAAAGAACAAGGATTTCTATTTTTACAGTCCTGAACACTCTTCCACCTGAGGGGATTCATCTTTTGAGAGGGTTTTCACTTGGAATTAATTATTTCAAGCCTCCATAATTTTTTATTTATTTCTATAATTAATATCAATTTTTATCTTTTATATTATTTAAACTATTATGGGAAACTAAAAAATAAATAAGATGATGATTTAATGTGCTTCCTCAAGTGGGATACATGGACCACATCATGTATTGAAAATATGTTAGATATGAGTTATATTCAATATGATAGAACCCATATTTCATCACAAAACTCAATGGGATTATGTATCATGGAATAATCCCTCAATTATTCCCATAAAATATGATTTTATTCCATAGTTATGTATGAAGTATAACATTATCACTATCCTCAAACTCTAGATCGTATTTATAATTTCTTGTATAGATTTTATTCCATATTTTAAATTATTTCATATGTAATTGAATGGATTTATTCTTTTCTATCATCTCATAGCCATGATTAGGTCCCATAAACTTATGATATCTAGAATTATCCCAACATGTTAGTGTTCAACTTTATTTCCCGTGAAGTTATTTATATGGTGCAATTGAACGTATGAATTAAAACTTCTACTATATGTTAAATCCACTACATATAGATTTTTATCCCAATATATTTGTAAATTAATTAAATATGGTATCATTATATCTTATTATGTTATAATTGTTCTCTTAGAATGAAAATCCATTTTACGGTGATAAGTAGTAATAAAAAATAACTTTTTAACTAATTATTATTGATGGATTCTCAAATCCTTAAGGTAAAACTCATATCTTTGTCATATAAAATTTATATTATAATTACATATATTCCTTCTACTTTATTTATGTATATCTTGTTTAGTTGTTCAAGAGATAAATTTTATTCAATAGAAATAAAATGCACTAATTTTTTATTGTGATTGAATACCACCCATATGTGATTATTTCTATTAGATATCTTATGGAGTCCTCTGATGAAAACCATGGTTATTTTTTCCTATTTCCATATTATTAGGGGATATGGTTTTATCATAAATGTAGACATTATCATCCATCATTGAAATTTATTCACACCAATCATTGAAATATTAATTATTCAATCTTTCATTTCATGCTATCATAAAACAATATTTTATTAGATGAATATACATAATAGTTATTCCATGAAGAATATAAAATAATGATATATAGACATTATATAGAAGTTTCATTTTAAACATTTTCTCTGATCCAAAACATAGAACTCCATATTAAACCTTGTTGAACTCTATAATATTTGATAACATTTTCTATACCAAATTATAGTATTTTTTGGCATTCTTGATCCACTCAATAATGGATGCTTGAAACAATATTGATATTGGAAATATGATGTTACATTTATTATTCCCATGTGAATCTGTTTGACGTTAAATAATATTTCATACCTTTAAATTATCCTTGTGGACAGGGTTGTGTTATCCTTTTTACTAATATAATTTTTCACATTGTCCACCTTACCATGGTGGTAACAGATTAAATAGTCATACTCAATAATAAGTTCTTACCTTCTTTATTGGTACATATTTATATTCTCATTGTGTGAAAATATACTTGAGACTTTTATGATTTTCATATATGTCACAATTCTCTATATATCCATAATTTACCATGTACTCAATGTGTATATAAATTCCATAAATTCTAGACGATGTTTTTTTATATTCTACTAAATGATAATTATTTGGAAAGAGAAATAGGGTATCACTTTGTCATCATCAAGGTGAGAAAAACCTAATACCAATTTGGTTGCATTATTATTGATTAAAAATCCTTCCCCACTGGTGGGTAATGTGAGGAAATGTGTAGTTATTTTATTCTTCTTGAACGCTTTCATTATATCATCACATTCATCATTCTATGAAAATTTTATCCCATTTGGAGTTATATTAGTTAGTGAGATTGACTATAATGAGATGTTTCTCCAAAATTGTTCATCACACCTATCTAATCTAAGGAAAATTCTTATCTCTAAAATATACGATAGTATTTTACATCATTCAATTTCATGTTTTCCAAAGGATTGACTGATAACCCTTTTCATGTGATAAAATTACCCATGAATGTTACCTTATCCCTCTTAAACAAACATTTTGTACAATTCAGAAATAACGTTTCCATTTTTGTGGTATTTAGTTCCATAAGAAAATAATCTTCATGTTACTCATTTCAGTTGTAGTGGATTTTATTATCATATATGAATACTACCAATTTTTTTTAATATATTATCTAAAGACTTTACCCAGTATTTCCATGAATATAATCAATTATGTGTTATATTTCCAAATCATATTCTTAATGAAATGGACCGGTGCACCCCATAGTGAATCTCCTGGATGGATAAACCCTTAATGAAGATTCTTCGGTAGTTTCTTCTAATGATATAGAACATTATAAGTTCCTATTATCTATGGATTCATGTATATTGAAAAATTTATATGCCTAAGTTCGACTAAGAACTCAACATCTCGACTAGGAAGAAAAAAAGAAGAGTCTTTGAGAAACACATCGGTAATTTCCCTAATAGTGGGAATGTGATCAATGATGATATTGTCCTTACACAAAATCATTTTCTATAAACATTCTTTCTATGAAAAAAATAATATCAATTATTGAGATTATGATAACAAAAGAGACTCATCATCATTGAAATATTATAGAATCATATGGAAATTTTTGATATGGATGGTGATTTAATACTTTTTTACATTTACATTGGCTCTATACAATGAATGACAATCCATTCCCATATGACAATCAATTTCTCATCTAGGGGGTATAAAAAAGATATCGGTGAAAATTATCCATGATTTTTTCTATGTGATTAGTTATATAAATATTATGAAATAAATTACCCATTATAAACCATCACCAATAAAAAGACTTGTATTTTTTAATATTGAGTTGGAACAGTTCAAATAAAATTTGATGATATGAATGAATGTGTTGAACAAAAATCTGATAGTACATTCACAGTTAATGAGTGGATAAATAGAGTACTTTCCATAAAATTTTTCTTAGTATCCACCTCATTATTTGTGATGGAATAAGTATTACCTCTCATTCTAGAAATTATGGGTTCTTGTTTTCTATTATCATCAAAAAATCTTATCTTCTTGAATTGATTAGAATAAATTTTTTATTCCTTATAGATGAAAACATCGTAATATGATAATAGTTAACAACATAATTCAATTATCCCATCACATTTGTGGGTTCCTACCATTTAAACTCATTATCTAGGTTCCATTACTTCCCATACATATAGAAATTTATTTCCCCTTCAATAAATTTATAGGATTATTCTTCCCATGATTATTTTAAGAGAGATGTTGGAATTTGTTTCCCCATGAGATTTATCCTTTAAAAAAACAAAATTATAATCCATCTAATGCATCCTATCCATAGACCCCTAAGACTATGAATATTCTTAGACCCCTATTTTTACATTGATGGAATAGAATAATACTTTTTTGTAGAAATAAATATCTCATATCACCAAACCCTATCATAGACACATCATTATCAAAAAAAATTCCACTTTAATTTCATGGGATAATAAAAATATATTGATATATCATAAAATTGTTCGCCTCATACCCGATGAAGGATTAATAATAATTTATTTGAGGCTGAGGAATTCACTCTCTTTTATGTTGGATAATGTGTGGAAAATATTTATCAAAAACATTTTTTTGGTTAATTTCCACTCCATTGCTTTCAATAGAGTGGTTTCATTGTTTCATGATTAAGGGATTGAAATATACACTGATTATCAGATCTCTTTATCAAGTTAATGTCTCAATTGAATCCTTCTCATTATTAGGGGGATATAGGTTTCTTGCTAATTCAATTATCTATTCAGCCCATGAGTCAACCAAGAATTCTTATTCATGATGGTCATGACTCCCAGTCCCATTTTATGGCGATCCCGAATGGGTATCCATTAAATTCATCATCACATATTTTTTTAATAAGCTTCTAATATTCTAAACTACTAATTAAAAATAAATTTTATATTTGGGATGGGAAATTTAAAACTTCTAAACAGATAAAAGGTAAATTATCAACAGTAGAATAATAACTCATAAATAAAATATATTCCTTAACAAATGAATTTTTATGATTCAATAATAAATTATCCATGATCTATTTTCTGACATAAATCCTTATTGGAATTTTTTCCTAGAATAATGGTTCATATGGAGCTTTTGAATTTATCGAATATTAACACCTAGATGTGTACATATAATTCCATAGTAAAGCCTCTATGTTATACATTAGGTGATGATTTATTCAATAACAATGCATCCTTTTCAGTGTTATTACACATATGTACAAATTTTATAAATATACTTTCTATATAAAAATATATCTTATTGGAAACCACTTACTATATAATTTTCCAATTTTTTTTGATTCTTTACAATGTTCATTATTATCATGTCGTCTTTTAATGGGTTTTTATAATCTTTATTAAGAAAAATAATTGTACTATCCTATGATAAAAATAGTGAAAACAAATATCTTTAATACACCATAATTCATGATTTATTAAATGAAATTGAACATAATCATGTCCCAAGAATCATGAGGCCATGTTTATTTGGAAAAAATATGTACACGGTAAAATTTCTTGAAATATGGGTACAATATTACTATTTAACAATTCTACAATGTGCCCTTAAAATTCCACTGCTCATTTAAAACTGCATGAGACAACCTGTGAACGTATATAAGAAAGGGTTTATATATAAAACCTAGTAATAGAATAATAAAATAAGAGCATAATGAAACGTAACAAGTATGATTAAAGTGTTATATAAATATAAAAATAGGGTTTGAGAATAATAATCTTGAACATTTTATCATGATATTGGACACTAACATAAATGAAACACGGGAATGTGAAAAAAAACATGACACATGAAATCAAAATCATAAGACAAGTATAACCACCAATACATGATAACAATATTCATGGGATATACACATTTTCATCGTACATGATATCTAATGGGATAAAAACATTACCCAATGAATTGGTGGGATATATGATTTAGGGCTCCCATGTTACATTCATATTATGTTCATTTATAAGTGTGTCACATAGATAGTACACCATAAAGACCAATGTCATCACTTATAATCCCATGATTAAGGAGTTTTGGTTACATAAATGGAATTACCAAATAATTAAGGATATTTAGGTTTATGTGAATACCCATGATTGGTAGTGTGGATAAGGATTCACTATACAAATGTTTGTCATGGAAAAGTTCAACAAAATATTGACACCATAACAAGGTTACATGAAGATTAACATAATTGTTTAATGAGGCTAAAATGTGTATTTTGTCACACAAACATCATAATAAAAGTATTATTGATGTGTGAAACCAAATCCAAAATTAAAAAAATGGAAAAAAATTCATAATAAAAATAAGGTTATTCAATAAGGATGACAAGGAGAGGATCCCATTCCTTGAGAGGGTTCTTTTAAAAGATTGGGGGAGCATATTAAAATCATTTTAAGACCATAGTAGGGATCTAGACTGGGATTGAAAGATTAAATTAAAACATTATGAGTTTTTATTGAATATTACTTGGAGTATGGGTGGGTATTTATAGAAAAATATTGGGAAATTCTAACCTAATTTTTTAACAATGTTTTTGTACTTAATATGATATGATATTTAGAACCACCAACATTACTATGGTTTCTGCCCATGTCTTTTACCAAATTATATTGATTTTTATAATTTTAAAATTCAAAGTACCAAACACATTGAATTAATAACCTTGGTGATGTTGGAGTGATTCATGTTAATATATAATTTATTTAAAAACATTATTAAATAATATAGATTTTGCAGAATATATTAAGGGTTTGTGTAATTAAAAATACAAAATAAGAAAAATAGTAAGTTAATGGGAAATATAATTTTTTCCAATTATAATATTTAATGTATTCATTATGTTGCTCTTAGAATTTTATGATTCCTTAATTCAAAAAATATATTTATACCAAATTTATTTTTTATTCCAAAAAATTCACTATTTTTTAAAATTATAATGAGAAGGTTGTTTATTAATTTAAACTTTATGATTTCAAAAATTATATTTATCTTATCAAAATAAATTTCCAAATATTAAAATTTATTCTATTTCATAAATAATAAAAATTTTATCGAGGGATATGAGTTTTTTATGATGATAACGGTTTCTGACCCATATTAAAAATATATTTTAAATCAAAAAATTATATTGTCATTTTTATTTATATATATATTATTTAAAAATAATATTTTATTAAATTAATATTTATTTCAAAAATTATTCAATCCATCAAAAATAGTGACTTTAATGAATCTGTATATTTCCCAAAATTATAACATTTTTAATCTTTGAAAATATTTTTTTTACAAACTCATTATTTAATAATTTATAAATAAATAATAAAAAGAGTAATATCATAATTATTTTATTAAAAATAAAAATAAACAATTCCATACTATTAGGGTTATTATACATGACCCCTTATTACCCCATCATATTCCTTATGTGTATGGTGTATGCTGATGAAACATTCTTGGGGTGGTTCAATGAATATGGTTTGGGTAGTGATATGGATAAGCTTGATATTCTCCAATAAATAGTTCCACTCAAGATATAGTTATTAAATCCTATACTAGTCTTTGCCAAGGAAAAATCACAATATTTCCATCTCCATCGGAAGCTCTAATAAATGAGCATCAAAGGCTACTATCCTACTGGTTGAGGCCATTGCTACTTCCTTCTATGTCAGTTGGACTTTATCATAACCATTAATCTATACAACTATTTATAGAATCTATAAAATTACTATATTATTAATGGTATGACAACCCTGATTTTTATTACAACTTAAACATGCTTTATTACATAAAACTTCACTTGATACAACAAAGAAGATCGAGAGGTTTAGTGTCTTTGGGGCTTAGGATTATTACATAAAAACTTTAAACTTGAAATACAACATCCTTATTGAAAACTTCCTTTACATGACCACTACATTCCTTCGTACCTAGCATTGCATGGGATAACCTGAGGACATGCATAAGAAAAGGGTGAGCTATAAAGCCCAGTAAGGGAGTACATAATGAATAACATGAGGAGTACAATACATGTTAGGCAATAGGCATATCAATAGAGCATAAGAGAGACATGAACATAAAGGCCTGATAAAGCATGATAATCATAACATGGAAATGTGGCAACAACACTTAACATTGAATTAGCATGAGCCAAGGCTCATTGCACATGGAGCATGAGTAAACCCTCATTGCACTTGAAGCACGAGTAAACCCTCGTTGCACTTGAATTAGCATGAGTCAACACTCATTGCACATGACGTATCATGATACTATACTTTACCCAATGCATTGGAGCACTATCAGGGCGCACCCTTCTTAAACATTTCATTTCATGCATAAGTGTGCCACATGGATCATAAAACATGGATTCATAAAACATAATCATTTCTTCCACGATAAAGGAATGTGGAATTCATACATGAAACTTTACAATAAATACGTATATGTGCATAAAGGTGAATACCCTTGATGGAGAAATGGGCATGGTATTCACTACACAAAGACATTGGCTTAGAAAATTGGTGCGATTTCGGCAGCGTAACGGCGTGACATAAGAATTCATAAAAAAGGTTGATGAGAGAGAAAGGGGTTCCTCATCATATTTACATGAAATGGACAGTAAGGAGATCATATATATACATGTCCCAACAACAGAAATGGAATTTAGATTCATGATACAAAAGTATTTCTTGAATATAAAAGAAGAGAGAGAAGTTCCTTTCGGAATTTCGGCATAGTAACGGGTGTACATGGGAGGCATTTAATGAGAGAGAAAGGGTTCTCCCATCATTCAAACAATAAGAGGGCAGTATGGGGGAGGTGCGAAACCATACCCCAACATTCATAAATTAAATTAAAAGGGCAATACAACTTAAAGAAAATTGACAAAAAAGAGAAAGGAAGAAAAAACCCTTACTTGGAAGTGTGCTTCCAAAGGCTAGAGAGAGGCTTGTGAGAGGCTTCTTGGGAGCTTGGGGCACCTTGAGAGGATTCTAGAGAGAGTAGGGAAGAGGTTGGACGAACTTCAAGGGCTTTGAGTGAGGAGGAAGTGGGAGCTTGGGTGGG